>JAJEJO010000255.1:816193-978438 GCA_020662805.1 Glaucomys volans | reverse complement strand
GATATTTCCTTTTTCATCACAGATTTTAGTAACTTGAGTTTTCTCTCTCCTTCTCTTTGTTAGTGTAGCTAAGGGTTTATCTATTTTGTTTACTTTTTCAAAGAACCAACTTTTTGTTTTGTCAATTTTTTGAATTATTTCCTTTGTTTCAGTTTCATTGATTTCAGCTCTGATTTTAATTATTTCCTGTCTTTTACTACTTTTGGTGTCATTCTGTTTTTCTTTTTCTAGGGCTTTGAGATGTAAGGTTAGGTCATTGAGTTGTTGATTATTCTTTTCTTGAATGTGCTCAATGCAATGAATTTTCCTCTTAGTACTGCTTTCATAGTTTCCCACAGATTTTGATATGGTATATCATTATTCTCATTTACCTCTAAGAACTTTTTTATGTCCTCCCTGATGTTTTCTGTTATCCATGCTTCTTTCGATAGCATGTTATTTAGTCTCTGGGTGTTGGAATAGTTTCTGTTTTTTATTTTGTCATTGATTTCCAATTTCATTCCATTATGATCCGATAGAATACAAGGTCGTATCTCTACTTTTTTGCATTTACTAAGGGCTGCTTTGTGGCATAAGATATGGTCTATTTTAGAGAGGAGGAGCCATGTGCTGCTGAGAAGAAAGTGTATTCACTTGTTGATGGATGGAATATTCTATATGTGTCTGTTAAATCTAAGTTATTGATTGTGTTATTGAGTTGTATGGTTTCTTTGTTTAGTTTTTGTTTGGTAGATCTATCCAGTGGTGACAGTGGTGTGTTAAAGTCACCCAGAATTATTGTGTTGTGGTCTATTTGATTCCTGGAATTGAGAAGGATTTGTTTGATGTACATGGATGGGCCATTGTTTGGGGCATCAATATTTATGATCGTTACGTCTTCTTGACTTATGGTTCCCTTAAGCAGTATGAAATGTCCTTCTTTATCCCTTCTGACTAACTTCGGCTTGAAGTCCACTTTATCTGATATAAGGATGGAAACCCCCGCTTTTATACTGAGTCCATGTGCATGGTAGGTTTTTTCCTATCCTTTCACCTTTAGTTTGTGGATGTCCTTTTCTATGAGATGAGTCTCTTGAAGGCAACATATTGTTGGGTCTTTCTTTTTAATCCAATCTGCCAGTCTATATGTCTTTTGATTGAAGAGTTTAGGCTGTTAACATTCAGAGTTATTATTGAGATATGATTTGTACTCCCAGTCATTTTGGCTTAGATTTGTTTTTTAGCGTGACTTGGTTTCTCCTTTGATTGGCTTTTCTTTTAGGATAGTTCCTCCCTTTGATGACTTACATTGTTTTTGTTCATTTCTTCCTCATGGAATATCTTGCTGAGAATGTTCTGTAGCGTAGGCTTTCCATGTGTAAATTCCTTTAACTTTTGTTTGTCATGGAAGGATTTTATTTTGTCTTCAAATCTGAAGGTTAGCTTTGCTGGATATAGGATTCTTGGTTGGCAGCCATGTTCTTTCAGATCTTGAAATATATTGTTCCAGGTCCTTCTAGCTTTTAGGGTCTGGGCTGAGAAATCTGCTGATATCCGTATTAGTTTCCCCTATATGTAATATGTTTCTTTTCTCTCACAACCTTTAAAATCGTATCTTTATTTTGTACATTAGGCATTTTCATTATAATGTGTCTTAGTGTGGATCTGCTGTAATTTTGTGCATTTGGTGTTCTATAAGCCTTCTGTAGTTGAATTTCCTTTTCATTCTTCAGGTTTGGGGAATTTTCTGATATTATTTGATTGAATAGGTTGTTCATTCCTTTGGTTTGTATCTCTGTACCTTCCTTAATCCTGATAATTCTTAAATTTGGTCTTTTCATGATATCCCATAGTTCTTGGAGGTTCCGTTCATGATTTCTTACCATCTTCTCTGTTTGGTCAATTTTATTTTGAAGATTCAATATTTTGTCTTCATTGTCTGAGGTTCTGTCTACCAAGTGATCTAGTCTGTTGGTGATGCTTTCCATTGAGTGTTTAATTTGGTTTATTGTTTCCTTCATTTCAAGGATTTCTGTTTGGTTCTTTTTCAGAATCTCTATCTCTTTGTTGAGGTGATCTTTTGTTTCCCGTAGTTGCTCTTTCAGCTGCTTATTGGAATGGTCAATCATTGCCTGCATTTGCTCTCTTAACTCATCATTTGCTTCTCTGAACATTTTAATCATGTATATTCTGAACTCCTTTTCTGGCATTTCTTCTACCATGCTGTCATTGGATTCTATTAGTGTAGAATCTTGGTTTGTTTGGAACACTTTCCTCCCTTGTTTTTTCATGTTGTTCATGTATCTTCCCCTCTAGCAATGCAGATCTAGGGTATTGTAGTTTCTGCCCTATAGGCTTATAGTGACCCTATAGTTTTCCGAAACCTCTTTAAGGGGGGGATCAATATTAGCAACACTCAGTACAGACAATATGCAGCTGTAACCCAAATAGCCCCTGTGAAGACTATTATTACAGTGGTCTTTTTGTTATAACATTGTTATAATATTGTCATAATAATCAGAGAGGATGAGTTCAATTATTATCTACAGTATAACAAACAGATTTACAAAGAGGACTGCAGTTTTTAATGGAGGACAAAGAGGATGGGGAGGGGGTGTAGGATGTAACTGTTAACAGTGTAAGAAGAGTATGAAGAAGTTCTAGATCATAGGAAGAGTGAAAGTGTAATCAGAAGAAGTTGGTTGTTAGCATGAGAAAAGTGAGAAAAAAGCCCTTGAGGAAACAGGTAAACAAAAGGAGAGAGGCAGAAAAGTAAAGACATAAAAATTTAAAAGCTTTCACAAAGGAGAAAAAAAAAATCTACACTATAACAGTCATACTATTCAACCCTCCCAGTCTTTAGTAGTCTGAGTCTTGAGAGGTACCTTACAATGAGTTTCCAGTCTCCAGCAGGCGTCTCAGGATGGGATTTGCCCCATCTACTGACAGTTTCCAATTCGCGGCTAATTCAAGGTGGCTGCACTGGCTTCCAAATGTGTTGGCAAATGGGGAGATGCAGCGCAGGGTGTGGGCACCGAGTCTGTGCTGTGTGAGGTGCAGTCAGTGAGGCCAGGCCCCTGGGGGTGGTGTGCTGTCAGTCAAGCTGGGGTTCCTGGAGGCGGGGTGCTGTCAGTCAGGCTGGTGGTCTTGCAGCTCCTGACTTTTTTTCCCAAAATGGCAGCAGCTATGTGTAATCAAACCTGCAGGTACTGTGACGGTGGACTTCCAGGCAACAACAGGCAGCTAGCACTCCACTGACGGTCTGCAGGCTCTGCAGGCTACTGGTGGACTATTGGCAGATGAACCTTGGTTGGTGGGTGATGGGTAGGTGAAAGGCAGGCGATGGGCAGGCCAGAGGCAGGCAAACAGGCAAGTGATGGATGATAGGTGGCGGTCAGTGAACAGTCAGCACTCAGGTGTAGTCGCTGCATTGGACTGCCTGTGATCCAGGTAGACAGATGTGGTAAACAGCAGGGGATCAATGAGGAGTAAAGACTGCCTCATGGAGAAACAGATTTTCCTCTGTTTGAATCCTGAGTTATGGAGCAACAAGGAACGCAGCCTCCCTCTAGTCTGCCATCTTGGTACCTCTTTGGAATTTTTTGTATTGTTTTTTTTTTTTTGCATTTTTTATATGTTCTAGATAATAATGCCTTTTGGAAGAGTAGCTAGCAAGAATATTTTCCCCCATTCTGTATGCTCTCTCTTCATGCTCTTAAGCATTTCCTTTGCTTTGCTTTAAATTTGATCCCATATCCCTTATTGGTTCTTAAATTTATTTTTTGAACTTTAGAATCTTGTTAAGGAAGTTGGTACCTATGCCTATTTATTGGAGTGTTGACCCTGTGTTTTCTTCTAGCAGTTGCAAAGTTTCTGGTCTAAACCAGCACCTTTCTATCACTCCCTCTCATACATATTGGAATGTGTGCATCTCTTATTTGTTGGAGTACTTACTGGCTCCTTCCTCTTCATCTATGGGAATTCTTAATGGCACCAGCCCCTGAGATCTTCAAAAATATATATACTGATCACATATAATTCTCATGGGTCTCGTCTGTAGAAGGGCCTTTTAGTATGTTTTTTTAATTTTCCATATATGTACCAACTGCCTTGAATGTTACTTGCTATGGAGTAACATAAAGAAAAGCAGGATATTATTTGACTGAAGATGCCATCCAAGGAAAACCAAGGGACTTTGGCTGTCCCAGACTGCCATGAGTCTTTTTTTCTTTTTTCTTTTTGGTGGCTTTGATTTTGTGAAATCCACTGAGGTAGTCATTGGTGCTATACACTGATACCCAATTTTTTTTTTCCAGGAACACAAAAGTTTCCTATCCCACTTTGTGTTTGGTTGGAGACATCAGACTTATGAGTAGAGGTGACAAGGGACCCAAGTCTGAATAGTTCATTGGTAGCACTCATCTCCAGCCTTTCTTTGAGATGAAATGTCTTGCAGGTTGAGGTCTTATGTGAGAATGATGGATAGGAAAATATATTTCACAAGAAGTACATGTAACCTTTGTTGTTTTCAGCCTCTGGTATTTTAGGGGGTGTTTGTTCTCACAGCATAACACAATCTGGTCTGATTAGTGTAGCTTTTTAATCTTAGCAAGAGAGTATGACTCAATAGAGTGTGAAGGAATAATATACATGGATTACAGTCTCTTGAGGGAAAAAGGAGTTATAAAAGCTAGTAACTGGGTTTCCTATAGATTTAAGCATGCAGTTTGACCTGTTCTTTTTTTTAATAGAACACCACTGCTCCTCCAGTATCTTCACCTTGGACGTTCATTGAACAAAATAAGGATTCAAGGCAATGACAGTTCTAATGCTGAGAATTTACATAAAATGGGAAGGCACATCTTAAGTTTGACTTTAGTTCTATCAACATATGTTTAGTTTTGTGATTATTTAACAGTGCTTTCTCCCTGAGCTAGACTGTAATATCCATGATGGCAGGGACTTAATCAATTTGTTTATTGATATAGTCCTTTGGTGTATTGGTGTAGTCCTTTGAGTATTCCTAATTTGAAAATTCAAAATTCAGAATGCTTCAAAATCTGAAATTTTTTGAGCACTGATACGATGACGCAAAGTGGAAAATTCTCACATGATCTCATGTGACAGTTTGCACTCAAAATGCAGGTGCATTAAAAACACTGTATAAAACTACCTTCAGGCTATGAAACATAAGTGAATTTCATGCTTAGACTTGGGTTCCATCCCCAAGATATCTCTGTATGTACATACAAACATTCTGAAATCTGAAAAAGATCTAAAATTTGAAAAACTTCTAGCTTCAAGCTTTTCAGATGAGGGATACTGAATCCATATCAATGAGTGAAGAAATCTGTGTAGACGTATATTAGTGGGCATTCCTGAGTGTCTCAATGGGTGTGGAATGGCTCTCTATGTCACAAAACACAAGGTGTGGGAGAGAAAGAATACTTGTGGTGTGGTCCACAAGCTACAGCTGGCAAGATTTCTTGACTTAGAGCACAGGAGAGAGAAACCTGTGCAACTGAAATCTATTAAGAGTGGAATTCTTTGCAAGTATATACTATAAAGTCAAGTACTAAAACATGTTTCAGCAACATAAATAATAATACATAGTCATGATCCGTTGGCCTTGACTCCAGGCTAGTTGCCAGCTACAAACAACACAGAGGCCTGTCTTGCTTTAGCTTGGGCCTGTACAGAATACATACACATTTGTCTCCATTTTCAAAGATACTGACACTAAGTTAGCCAGATCTCTAATACACAGCAGTGAGAAGTGATCATTTAAAAACATTTAAAGTGGTTTCTAAAGCAAATATTGATAGTTACTTATCATGAAGTACTCATATACAGTTATACATAAAAGGGAAGAATTGTCTTTCAGATCTAACATTGTGCTTGGTTTTTATTTATTTTAAAAATCTTCAGTATTGTGATTGGTTTGTTGTACCAATGTTCTTTGAGGCATAGTCTTTGAGCTGACCCTTGTTCATCGCCTGAGGCTTTTTAAAAGCCATTCTGTGTGCATAATCGATAAGTAACTGACAAATATTGATGATACTGCAGGTAATTTTAGAGTATTTCCTACCTGATTGAGTTTAGATAAGTGATTATATCCTGAGAGAGAGGAAGATAGGAATTAGTCTCTGCCTTCACAGAAATAAAATTAAGGACACAGGGTCACAGAGATGGAGTGATTTTCTATCATTTTGTATAATTCAATAATATGCACCATATCTTTGATAAAGAACTATGTCTGTTATAGGAAAATACACAAGGGAGGGATGAGTAAACTGAATCAATCCAAGAAGGCTTCATGTGGATTTGACAGCTTAAGTTAGATTTGAGGATAAAAGGGAGGAGAAACTAGACAGGGTATTGCAGGCATAATAGTATGGGAATAAGTACACACAGTGTGCATCCTGTTAAGACTTGAGGATGTGTTTTAGGAGCCCTGGGGAATATGGTAGGGTGGGTAGAACAGGGCAAGTTTGTGGAGAACCTTGAAAAATAACTGTTATGTAGCTTTGAAATAATTTCAGACACTGAGATAGCTTGCTGTGTGAGTGACATATGTGTGGGCAGTAATAAGAACTTGGAGTCAACTCCCCTTCCCTTTGAGAATGCTCCGGCATACCCTATCAGACCCCATATGTGAATTTTTGACCTCCAGTACTGGACTCCAAAATGCATATAAAACTAAAAGCTTGGCCAACACTTCTAACACTAAGGCTATGGCAGAGCTTCACTCTGTCAGCTGCTTCTCTGAACATGGAGAGCTCAGGGCCACACCTTGTTAGCCTCTTAAAAACAACGTTTTAAAATAATTTAATAGCTGTATAGTGACTGTACAGACCCATGGAATACAGTGTGACATTGCAGTACATGCACACAATGTATAATAATCATGTCACAGTAATTGGCACATCTATGACCTCAGATATTTATTATTTCTTTTCATTGGGAACATTAAAAATTCTCTTTATTACTTACATTGAAATACTAAATTAGTGGTCAACCATAGTCACAACAATAGTTACATAGTTCTTTCTACTGTGCAACAGAACATTAGAAGTATTTCTCCCATTAAAATGTACCCCTTACCTCCATCACCCCTCCTCTCTATCCTCCCCAGCCTCTGGTAACCACTATTATTATACTCTACTTCTATGAGATCAACTTTTTGCTTCCATATAGATGTGACAACATGTGGTATTTGTATTTCTGTGTCTGATTTATTGCATTTAACATAATGTACTCTGGTTCTATTTATGTTGCTGCAAACAACAGAATTTCATTTTTTATGACTAACGTCCCACTGTAGACCTGAATCATGTTTTCTTTATCCCTATCAGCTTTTGAGCTAACTCTGGAGCCTCACTAGCCACCTCCGACACCACCCCCTAGTGTCAGGGGATCTTACATGATGTCATGGATCTTCATTGTGTTGGTCAAGACTTTTCCTCCAAGAACTCAGGAGTACAGGCTTGCCACTAGCTCTCACTAGAATGACATCCCATAGAGGCTTGCTTCCATCTTAATTGGGCAACTAGACTTCAATAATTGGAGCCTAACAAGATTAGAAATCACTATATGGTCAATGTACCACATTAATATACATAACAGTACACATTATTAGTACATACCATAATATACACCATAAGTATTTTGTGTAAAATACACAAAGTGCCTAATGAATGCATTCCATATGAGATTTGTTCTCTTTAGTCTCCTCCTCTAAGCATTAGGAACAAAAGGAAAGAAAAATCCTCTTTGGGTGATTTGCAAAATTAAACTTTTATTGTTTCTTTATTTTAACCCCATAAAACAATAATTTGTAAGAGAAAGTTGTAGGTTAGCAGTTGGGAAGCTTTGAGCTGCAAGTAATAGAAAATTTGACTCAATTTGCCTTAATAAAGAGAAAAAAACATATCATGACTTCATATAGAAGTCTCAATATAGGGACTGGGTTAGCCTTTCCCCTCTACCATTCTTTGCTGTTTGTCTTATGCTGAGACTGACTTTCCTCATACTCACAATGTGACTGCTACAGTTCCAGAAAACATCCCAAAACAATGTCCCAATGACAAAAATAGGGCATCTCACCTTGGCTGACTTTAAAAAAAAATCTTATTCAAAGAAATAAACTTTTCCCCAAATCCCTCAGATTTTTCTTCCATGATATGATTGACCAGAATCATATCATGTTTGCCTAAACCAATTATTGGCAGAGGGAAAGGGATCCTATAAGACTACAGGTGGTGATATCTTTCTTGAAACCTAGGGTTAGATAGAAGAAAGTGGATCCCTTAACAAATTTGTATTTTCTTTAGGAGGGAGGAAGTGTTCCTATTGCAAGGTGGATCAGGTTTTGTATGGTTTGATGCTTATACATTTCAGGGTCCCTCTTTAAGAAAAGGCATACAGACTTATGAATATAAAATCAGAAATTAAGAGAATATTCCATAAAGTGAGAATGTAAATCATAGCAAATGATGATATTTTTAAAATGTCAAATATAATAAAATAAATCCAAAACCAATACATTTTAAGTAATTGCCTAGCACATTCCAGGGGAACTTGCTCTACCTTCTCCTGGGGAATGGATTAGATGCTCTTTGAAAATCTCTTCACATGGTCAGGATTTTGTGTATTATCTGCTACAGTGATGGTAGATAACTGTTTTCCCTCAATATAGTGAATCAAAAATTTTAAGTGGTAGTTTAAAGAAGCTTCTTTCAGTTTGATAACTTGCTACTGATAATATCCTGTAAAGATTTAGGGTTGTTGCTAACATTGAAGAAATCCCTATCCAGCTTCTTGTACAAATGAGTTATAAGATTTCAGGGAATTCAGGTTTTCTTGTATGTTGATTAATCTTAAATATTCTTTTCATTCAATGACACTCATGAACCCGTTTATTGTCAGTGTTCTCATTATAATATGTATTATGATATTTGTGCTAAATTTGTTGGTGCCAATGTTTTGTGTCAAATCAACAAGAAATTAAAATTGTTTCCACTGTGCCCACAGGAGCCAAATTACTAATCAAATGACCCAAGACCCTATTCATTAATTTTGTTTATAATTTATCTTTTATTCTTATGTCTTATAGCTCTCCCCACACCAAAAAATATTCTGAGTATAATACAAATAATTCCTAAACCTCACTATTTGCTTTCAGCCAATGTGGGTTACCTTAAAATGAACCACATAAACATGTTCCACTACACCCAAACTAAATGTACCCCCGGCTCAACTTCCCCTTATCAGTGTATCATAAAATACCCACAAAAAACCCACCACCCTTCAACAGAAAGGCAAGTGTGAGGAAGAGAAATGATCGAAAAATGTCAGGGGTCACAACCAATTGTGGTTAAAAAAATCTTACACAAATATGTAACCTTGTTTGAAACCTTGTTCAGAAATGTTTGCTCATTTCTGAACCTTGGACAGAAGCCCAGGCAAGTAAGTGGTCTCAGAGCTCAGACTTCAGTAGCTTCATCTTTGTGTGTGTGATTAAAAAACAAAACAAAACGAAACAAAACAAAAACTTTCTATTTT
The DNA here is from genome assembly GCA_020662805.1 of Glaucomys volans. Lineage (NCBI taxonomy): Eukaryota > Metazoa > Chordata > Mammalia > Rodentia > Sciuridae > Glaucomys > Glaucomys volans. The sequence goes on along the minus strand of JAJEJO010000255.1, from coordinate 968,895 downwards.
GAGTTAATTTGAAATTTACAGAAAAGCTGCAAAAATAGTTCAGAATTCCCATCTACCCCTCACCCAGTTTCCCCTCCAGTTAACATCTTAGATCACCACAGTCCAGGAAATCCACACAACTGCAGTGCCATGAACCGAACTACAGACCAGACTTGCATGGCACCATTTTCTGCACTGATGTCCATTTTCTGTTCCAGGATTCTACCCAGAGCACATTGCATTTAGATACTATTTCTTTTCTCTCTCTTTGAGTAGTTTTTCTATTTTAAAAATATTTTTATTGATGAATTATAATTATACGTCATAGTAGGTTTCATTGTGGTGTATTTGTACCTACACATAGCACAACTTGGTCTAATTCTTTCCCTATACCTCCCCTTTGCCTTCCTTTTTCCTTCCCCTGATCCTCATCTGCTTCTTTCCTTTTTCTCCCTTCAATTTTCATGAGTAACCCCTACCTCTTTTTCTCTCTAGCTTCCAAATATGAGAGAAACATATAACCTTTGATGTTCTGAATCTCCCTTATTTCACTAAGCATGATATTCTCCAGTTCCATTCATTTTCCTGCAAATGGCATAATTTTCTTCTTCATTATGGCTGAATGAACTCTATTATCTGTGTGTGTGTGTGTGCGCGCGCGCGCGTGTGTGTGCACACGATATTTTCTTTATCCATTCCTTGGTTGGCAGACACCTAGGTTGATTCTGTAACTTAGATATTGTGAATTGCTTTGCTATAAACATGGGTATGCATGTAATGCTATATAGTGTACTGACTTTAATTCTTTTGGATCAACACCAAGGAGTAGTATACCTGACTCACATGGTGGTTCCATTCCTAGTATTTTAAGGAAACTTAATTCTGATTTCTATAGTGGTTGTATGAATTTACAGTCCTACCAGCGTGTGTAAGTGTTCCTTTTCCCCCCGCATCTTCACCAACTAGCTTCATCTCTGCTTCCTGAGTAGATAACTACCAAGGGCTGCCATCATGATATGAGGAAAATCAGAAATCTTCAGGAGCAGTGAAGTGAGGAAAGTCTGAAATCAGGAATTGCAGGAATCAAGCTCTATCTGGTGATTCAGAAGGACTGGGACTCAGGAGAGGCTGTGGGCATGGAATGGAGGTGGGAGGTACAATATCCTGGAAGTGAAAACTACAATGTCTGGGCAGTGAGTGGATGTATTAGTTGAGAACAGGTCAGATCAGGAAGTCTTCCACTTTCAAAACTGGATCAGTAGGAAGATAGCACCCCATTGGTAGGGAAAAAGCAGCTGGAAGGGTGGGATTGTCATATCTCTTACAAAGCAGGGCATGACAACTAAGCACATCAAGAGGGGGTCAAGATTTAAAGCTACCTGAGCCTTCAGCAGATGTTGGGGGCAGTTTGGTGCAAGAAGTGACTTACTCGGCGTATTCATTAGACCAAGGCAAATCTAGAAGGAAACCCAGTTTTTCTCACTCTCTGTTTTTTTTTTTTTTTTTTTAACCCAAGGCTACCTCCCAAATACAACCTTTACCTCATGCTAAGCATTTCAAGCTGGAAGAAGGTATTAATTTTTGCCTAAGGAAAGCTTTCTTGGGAGGTTGCCCCACCAAGTCTTAGTGGGTGGCTCTACTTATTGATGATTTTATCAGTTGTAGGGAATCTGTGTTGGGTGCTTAGAACATCTATAAAACGGGAGGTGGTGGTGTTGGGGAAAACTTACTGTATTGTCTTTCTTTCTCATTTCAGATCTCTCCCTCCCTCCGCCTCCCACAGATACCTGGCATCCCATGCCAGCATATGCATTCTAGTGCCTTTAAGCAAAACTAGTTCTTCTACCAGTAAGAATTGCAAACTCTAAACTTTCTGTTGCTTCCTCTTGAAACATCCTTCATTAAACTTTTAGCTCACGAAAGTAGAAGCAGTCACAGAAGCAGTTCAGTGCCATTTTGGATGCTGTTTCTTGAAGGGGCTGTTCATTCAATTGACAAATGCTTATCAAGTGTGATGAGCAGTATGGTAGTCATTAGCAATGCAGCAGTGTGCAATTGTAATCATGATTCTGACTACCTTGGATAATGAATCACAAGCAAATGTGAAATTTTAAGTGTCCTAAAGGAGAGGCGCATACTTGGACTATATTCAGTTGATATTCAGATGCAATTTTGCTGTATCAGGGGTTGGTTAAAATATTATTAAAATGTGTCTATACTGACTGTGGTAGGTAGTTTTCTTAGAGTCTAACCATCCTTTCCTTCCCTCTGTACATACAAATGCTGTTTTAGTTTTTCCTTTCCCCTGAATTAGGCTGACCTTGAGACTTGCTCTGACCAAGAGAGCACACTGAAAAGATGCTATGGGACTTGTAAGCTAAGGCCTTAAGAGGATGGGTAGCTTCTGATCCAACCCTTTACGAGATACGCATCATATAAAAAGTCCAGTGACCACCATGCATGCTGTGAGAAAGCTAAGCTAACAACAGGCAGAGGCCAGGTGGAGAAAGTGATGTCTAGCTAGGTTCCTGCTATTCCTCTGTCCCAGCTGAGACCACAGGTATTCCATTGGAGGAGCAATCTTGGATATTCCTACCTCTTTAGATACTATAGAAATTAGAAAAACCAACCAGCCAAATTGTAAAATTATGAGGGAAAAAATAATTGCTGTTTCATGTTTTGGAGAAGGATGTTATATTACAGTATAGCTGTTTCATTGAACCCCAGAGTTTCCCCTTCCTTATGTCTGGGGCCCCTCAAGCCTTGTGTTCAGTGCCCCCAGATCTATTTTTCCCACCTGTATAGTAGCATGGTTAATTCCTGGACCAGCGTGAAGCCACCAGGATCTTATCGCAGCATCCATTCTGATAGTAGCTCTGATATGATTCATTGATGTCTGCACAGCACCCGAAAAGGTTTTTAATACCAACTTTGGATACAAGGCATTGCAGGATCTTAGAGTGGTGGCATTTGACCTCTTCACAGATGCCAGGAAAGGAATCCCTAAAGAAGTGGCATTTGAGCTGAGATCTGAATTTGGTAACAACAGAGAGGAAGGCATGACTACAGAGATAGCACATAAGAGAACTCTGTGACAAAACCAAAGATGGTGGAAAGAGAAACTAAAAGAAGACAGTGTGGCCAGATATCAGAATGAGAGATATGTAGGGTTCTGGACCTGTAATGCTCCTCTTGGAGCACAGTTGATTAGAATAAAGAGCACTCATCTAAGGCAGGCCAATGACTTAGTAGAGTCAGTAGGTCAAGAGCAGAACTGTAGCTGAGTCGCTGGAATGGTAGACGATGGGGGAGGCAAGGGACACCCTACGGCAGTTGAGAACTGAGCTCCAGAGTTGTTGTAAAGCAGAGGCAGCAGCAGATGGCCTACTGGCCTGTGGTTGGAGTACTTAGTATTATGCTTTGAATCTGGAATGTCCCCCAAAGACTCATGTGTTAAAAACTTGGTACCCAATCCAGCATTTTTTTTTTTTTGTGGTGCTGGGGATTGAACCTTGGGCCTTGTGCTTGCGAGGCAAGCACTCTACCGACTGAGCCATATCCCCACCCCCAGCAATGTTTAAAGGTAGGATTTTTGGAATGTGAAAGGATTTTGAGGACTCTGACCTCATCACTGGATTAATCCATTAATGGATTAATAATTTGATGTTATTGGGAAGTGATGGAAACTGTGAGGGGAGGCTAATTGGAGAAAGTAGGTCATTGTGGGGTGCCCTGGAATGGTATTTCTTGTCCCTGGCCCCCTCTCTTTCTCTCTGCTTCCTGGCTGCCATAGCTGAGCAGCTTTCCTCTGCCATGTCCTTCGTCATGATGTTCTGCCTCACCTCAGGCCAGAGCAATGGAACTAGCCAATCGTGGACTGAAACCTCAGAGACCATGAGCCAAAAAACTTCTTTTAAGTTGTTGTACCTAGTCACAATGACAAAACTCTGACTAATATAATCAGTATAACTTTTTTTTCCCCTCTTTCATTCATACAAGTTTGCCAGTACAATATTTTATTATTAAATTAGTTGCCAACATTGAATTTCAAAAGTTTTCAAGTAGAAAGGTCTCAAACATTTGGGATTTTGTGGGGCGGGGGATAGTTCTACCGTAATCTACTGTATTTCTACCATAGGTGGAGGTACACAGAAGCTACTTTCTCTACATGGAGTGCACATCCCTTTACAGTAGTCTGCTCTGCGTTCTGGGGTGTTCCCCAACAATGGAGACCAGTGTTAGTTACCAAATATCCTACACAGGCCCTATGCACACACTGTCCTGCTCACATGACCTCTGGAGGCAGTAGGCATTCTGATCCCTTGTTAGGATGCTGAAGCTGTTGTGTATTGGAGACCCTTAGTGACCTCCTGGTGTTATGTGAAGTGGGGTTGCTAGAATTAGCAAACACAAAAAGCAAAACAAGCACCACCAAGTGACGAAATAGGACACTTAAGTTAAATTTTTGTTTCAGGTAAATTAGTGATTTTTCAATGTACGTTTCTGATATTGTAATTTTATTTCACAGCCCTCTTTATGAGGCAAAGAAAGGTGCCAACTGAGATGATGCCCTGCTCTCTGCATTCCCAGTGCACATAAGCAGGGACATTTCCTATACATTCCCATCTATCCCACGTGTCCATTGACTGAGGCAACCTTTCGCAAGGTTCTACTTCTTGGAGCTGAAGCTAATGTGCCATGTAGCACCGGAGTAGCCAATTAGTGGAGATTGACTCAGGAGCCCTGAGGGTTAAAGTTGGAAGGTAGTTTGTGATGAATCCTGAATGCCTAGCTCAAGGCAGGTAAAGCCCATGGCAACAGTGTTTCAACAAGATGCACTTCACATTTCTGTTTTGAGGTGGCACTTCGGCAGCAGAGATTTCAGGGATGGTGGGTGTGGGGTGTACCACCACTCAGAAGGCTGTGGTGGGACTGAGGTTTGAGGTAGCAAGGGTCTACATTGGAAAGTGGAACTTGGGAGTAAGAGGAAGTGATAAAGATGACCATTTTGAAGGAAGAATCAAAAGGTTTTGGTGACATCATGGAGTGGAGGATGAAGGGCAAGAGGAAACAAATGTGTTGGTGACACTTTTGTGGTTATGAAGTAGTGGCAGCACTGCCCTGGGTTTTATTTCTAAGGAAGTTGGGAGAGGATGCTTCCTTGAAGGAAAGGTGAGCAATGCCTTTTTAAGTTTACATTTAAAAATTTTTTTTTCAGTACTGGGGATTGAATCCAGAGGTACTCTACCACTGGATCTACCACTGGATATACATAGCCCCCCCTTTTTTGTTATTTAAGGAATTTGTTAAATGCAAATATATGTGTGTGTATGCATATATGTATATACCTATATATATGTATATATATTAGTGCTTTGTAGTTATACATAATATTTTTTGATACAGGGTCTTGCTAAATGTAGAGGCTGATCTTGAACTTGAAATTCTCCTGCCCCAGTCTACTGAGTAACTGGGATTTCAGGTGTATGCCAAGGGTGAGTGATGCCCTTTTAGATGTGTTGAGTTTGAGGTGTGGTCAAATGGAAAAGTCTAGAAGTGGTTGAAAATTTTATTAAATTACAAAAGCAGCTAGTATTCACTCTGTGTTAACTGTTCAAAGAACTTTGCACATATGGAATTATGAAATTATTTTTTCCTCACAAGAATATTCTGAAAGAGATACTACTATTACTCCTATTTTGTGGATTAGGAAATTGAGTACTAAAAGTTAGGCAACCAGTCTATAGTCAGGCAGATAGTAACACTCCACCCCAGCTGTCCCTTCATGACTGCCATTCTTCCTCAAAATTTAGACCTAGGGATTTGCTCTGCAGCTTTTCTTTATTTGATGAAATCAATCTAGAGCAGAGGGGAAAATTTTTTGTATCATATTAGTCAAAATTTTGTAACAGGAAATATACAAATCAAGCTAGCTGTTCAAAGTTAAATTAGATTTATATATAAAAAAGGATCAAATTGACCAAATTATTATGCATAAATATATCATGATGTATCCCACTATTATGTATAATCATAATGCACCAATTAAAATTAATTATAAATAATCAAAATCATTTGTGCCCATGTGGCACATTTATTTTTTGGGTTATGATAAAAATACTTTAATTTTGCTATTTCAGTCTCAGCATTTGTATTAAGGCTATAGATAGAAAACAATAGTGAGATAAATCATCAATAAATAATACTGTGCTTTTGAAGAGCCTTTTGAGTATTATTAAGGTCATTGACAATATATCAGTTAATACAAGTCTTAATTTAATGTAATATAATGTGAATTTAATATAAATATATTATAATTAAATTCACATTTTATAATTGGCAATTTTCCTATACAAGTGGTTAAAGAGCAAGCTTCTTGTAAGGGACTTAGTTATTTCATATTAAAAAATAACATTTATTTTATTTTTTTCTTCATTTTTGTGGTGCTAGGGATTGAACCCATAGCCTTGAGTATGCCAGGCAAACACTTTGCCACTAAACTGTAACCCCAACCTCTTTATTTTTTGCATGTGCTGTGTATAATATTATTGTATTTTTATAAATCCATTTTACTTAAGTTATTCACTCTGGCTGGGCTGGAAATGGTTAATTTGTCCTTTTGGGGAGAAGTGTTTGGTCCATGTTCTTAGATTAGTAACTGTTACCATTGTCTTGTGGAAATGTTTTGAAAGAGAACATTGCATTTCTGAAGTCAGAGTGTGGTTCTTGATTTCAGTTTTCACACACTCAAGTTCTCCTGGAAGAGGGAATGTGAAGAACGGGAAATTGCATCCATGGAGCCATCAGGGTCATCTCCAGCCTGGGAGGTTTAGGACACAGGAACATAGGACAACTGCTGCCTCTTCCTGCTGAGCCAGCGACTGTGCATCCAACTTCACAGACAGGAGGGGAAATCTAGGAAGAAAAATATCTTTACTCTCATGCATGTTTTGGCTTATTGCTAACTCTGCCACAGATCATTTGGGATGTGAGAGTGGTGTATGTGTGTGTGCAGCCTGGCTCTTTTAAACACAGTATCTTTCTCCTGGTAATGGAGCCACCAGAAAATATAAAAAGTCACAACTGGGAGAGATAAATTCAGGAATACTCTGTGAGCAATAGTGTACCCCTAACTGTCTCTCCAGTAATTCACAGCTGATTGTCCTGGTCTGACATTGAGGGAACTTGCTTGTGTGTTTATTGATGGCAGTGTACTTTGGGACAGATTGAGGGCAAATGTTCTCAAGATGTCAGTGGGCTCAGGTGCTGGGTTGTTGAACTACTGTGTAGTAACGGGCTTGTGAATTTCATGGGTGCATTTGCAAAATCTTTTGGAATTTGTACAAAGCAGATAAATAGGCTTTAAATAGATGAAATCAGATGAATTCATATAACTAGGTACACTGACTGCTTGGGGAGTGAGAATGCAAAGAAGAAATCTTTAGACAGTTTTGCTAAACAGGGTGTGTGTGTGTGTGTGTGTGTGTGTGTGAGTGTGTGTGGGCGTAAGAACTCTCATCTCAAATTGCTATGGGACTTCCAGCACCTCTATCAGAATCCCTGTTTCTATTTTAATGACATTCATTCTCTGCTCCCCAGCATACCATCCATTTCCTCTTATTTTGGAATGTTAATAGTAATGAAAACTTGTAAACTTGATCCTTTTACTTTTTTGGACACATGCTTTTTTTAATTAATTTTTTTATTTGTTCTAATTAGTTGTATATGACAGTAGAATGCATGTATACATTTTGATAGATCATACACAAATGGAATACTTTTTTTGTAACCTAAGGAAAAAAAGGGGAATCTCTATGGAGATTTATTTGAACACTTGATCAAAACAAATCTTATAACTGAAAACCTTAATAGCTCATACTTGTTAAAAAATAGAAAATTGTTTCTTTTCACCCAACTTCTGTTGGCCACTTGGGATATAGTTCATACACCTTCTGAATAGGTCATCTAAATGTATTTTTTCTTGTAATTAGGTTGAAGCAAAAGGAGATTGCTGTTTCCCTATTTCCTTGACTTCCCTGTGTCATGTTGCTTATTTAAAGGCCAGACACAAAATGAGATGTGTGTGTGTGTGTGTGTGTGTGTTCACGTGTACGTACATATGGAACCAATGAAAAATACAGGAATGGGTTCCCTGCTTCCTCCCTGTTTGTGCAGTTTCACACACACAGCACAAATTTGTGCCCTTGGCTTAGAATGGAAATTTTCCCACGACCTCTTCCAACTATTTTTCTGGTGATGGCTTAAGAATTATGATTAAGGCAGGCAGCAAGACCCTTCAGGTCTAAGTCAAGCTTCTAATTTGGAAAAATTTCTGCAAACTAGATTACTTGATTAAAATGCAATAGTTGGCACCGCAGGGTGTTCTTCTGACTTCTACTCCTTAGTGGACACAAATGCAGCAAAGATCAAGAATTTATTTCAAACAAAAAATGTTTTTTTTTTCCTATCCGAGGATGAGGGAAGCTGGAAGACAGAATAATTCTATTTGGTAATTGCTTAAAGACATTAAGCAATGGGTGATTGATTTTATGTTCAGAGTCTATATTACTTTAAAAAAATCTAGGCCATTTATATTTATTGTGCTTAGGGGGCAATCTAAGAAAATACTATGAGTGAAATATTTCACTCTGCCTTGTCTAATAGTTTTGCATAGAAATTTGGTTAAATGATAGAGGATGCATCTAAGGGAATAAAATTAAGAAGTGCCAGTGAAAATAAGAAAAAAATTGGATTTGTTCTTGATGAAAGCTGCTAAATTAGCTTTATAAATATAAACTAATTACTGAAAAATAAATAGCAAAGATTTTTATTAGATGCTACGTGTGTCTGGTAGCACATGTAGAACCATAGTAATTACTGCACAATTACAATAATATGTATCTGTTATATTACTTTCCTTAATGGAGCAATGCTAAGGGTTTTTTGTAGCCCTTCCTAGTAAAGGTGTCATGATTGGGTAAATGAGCATCTGTTTTAAGTTATAGATGCCTCAGCAGCATCTTGGGGTTTGGTCATTTTAGGGGTGGTGAATGTTTTCACTACTGTATTTTTACCCAAAAGCAGGAGAGCTGCTGGGGAGGGAGGAAGCTTACTCCAATCTCGTGGGATTTTTAAAACTACATAGGTTTTCTGATAGATTATGATAGTGGAGCCCATTATTTCCTTTATTTGACAGTCCTTCCTCCTTCCTTCCACACCATTCGCAGAGTCAGCTTTGGTGATTGAATAAAGTCACTTGTTCTCAGGTGTGTGAGGACAGAAAAAAAGCTTTTAGTATTTCTGAGATTTTTATTTCCAGAAATGAGGGTGTAATCTATCACCAAATATCAACTGCCGGTCAAGCAAGATAATGTTATGCATCTTTAATCAGTTAAATTTCCAAATTATTTACACTTTAATACTCAACATACTTTGCAAGTTCTTTAACAAGTTTGCTTTGAATTAGATGATTTTGCTTGAAGGTTTACAAAGAAAGCCCTTTAGGACAGGGACCTTCAAATTCCTAATCCTGAACCATGGTGAAAAAAGAGGATGTAAGCACAATTTCTTTTTTTTTTTTTTTTAACTCATTGAAATATTTGACTACAGTTTATTTTCATTTAAAAGTTTCATCTAAAAGATTGTTTTAGTGGTACCAAACCTGAGCAATCATGAGAGAGCTTCCTGTTCCCACTAGCTGGAATATCTGAAATGCTGTTATTAGCCAATATACTCTGGATCCACCAAGTTGAATGATGATCTATCAGCTTTGGAGATTTGAATTTCTAAGATTAGAGACAGCTGTGGGCAGAAAGAAAATTCCACATCCCCCCTCCTCTTCCTTCTAACATTCCCACAGAAATGAATATGCTTTGAGTTGAGCCGACTCAGACACAGAGGAGTCAAAGCTGGAGGATTTATTTGAAAAGGAAACCCAAGAAAAATCCTGACACATCTTGCAAAAACCTATAAAAATCTAAACATGACTGCAGTCCAAAGCCTGCCTGTGAAATGTGGGTCGAGGGGAGATGGTTCAGACCTGGAAACCCTAAATCTATTTGTGTTTTTGGCTGAACCTGGGTCTGGTTCCCTGACATATGGCTTTTTAAATCCCATAAAGGAGACAAAATCCATCCTGGGACAGTTGGGCGGGTTGACTCCCTGCAGAGGTGGTGGTTCTTAGATGGAATATGGTATCTCTAGAGTGAAATACACAGGAAGATGTGGACAGTCACTTTTAAATATCTCCTTTTGGGGCTTTTACTCTTGAAGTTAGTACCATTTATCAACCATTTAAAGGTGGACAATTTTATATCAGTGAAGGAAGTTTGTCTTCTTTACTTTTCTCTTTCAAATGGGAAATAATGAAGTGTAAAGGAAGCATATTGAAGAAGGTTATCAAGACCCATTTTTGTGCCTCCATTTCTCGTGTCCAATAAACCAGTGGAGTGATGCATGGGAAAGGTCTCCTGCAACTGAAATAGAAAGGAAGGGAGGAAAACAATTCAACTTTCAACTCCATTGCAATCATGGCACTTGAGAAGTCACTGTTGGGAAGAATACTTTGTTGGTAAATCAGCGTGCTACACATCTGCCAAGAGGGCATGGTGGTGTAAAGGCATGAAGCTCAAAAACTAGACAGCTATCTTGTGTGGCTCCTGACCCTCAGACAGGGAGAGGCTCTCTGTTGGGGTTTAAGCACTGAAGTTGCAATCCTGGGGCCAACTTTTGACTCTACCATTGGCAGGCGGAATGGTGTATTACCCAGTGAGACTCAGCTGTGTCATTTGTCAAGAAATTACTCACAAGGCTATTATGGAAAATAAAGAGTTGAGTGTATTGATCTGAGCACAGCAACCATCACTTAATAAGAACTTAGTAAAATGTTAGTGTTAACATTCTTAGGAATATTCACTGGTAAAGAGGGGGGGTATAAATCTCAGATATTAGAAAACATTTGTGTTAGTCAGCTTTTCCTTGCTGTGACTGAAATATCTGACAGGAAAAACTCAGGGGAGGAAAAATTAATGTTGAGTTCAGTTTCAGAGATTTGGTCCATGGTCAGCTGACTCTACTGCTTTGGGCCCAAGATAAGGCAGAATATCACGGCAAAAGGGCATGGCAGAGAGAAGCTGTTCTTTCATGGTGGCCGGGAAGCAGAGAGAAAGAGAGGTGGGGAGGGACTGCAAGGAAGGCATACCCCAGGGCATACCCCTAAGTGACCACCTCCTCCAGTCATGCCTCACCTACTTATTACAGTTATCACCCAGGTAGTCCATTTAAACTAGATGGACTGATTATGTTATAGCTCTCATAATGTAATCATTTCACTTGTGAATATTCCTGTATTAACACAAGAGCTTTTTGGGGGGACACCTCATATCCAAATCATAACAACATTAAAATGGAAATAATTATTCCATAGTATTTAAATATATAATGGATATTTTGTGGAGACAAGGAGATGCCATGGATGATTAGAAATGGTGATGTTTTAATTTTCCAAATACTGATTGTGAATCCCTTATTCAAAATGCTTGGGACCAGCCAGACATGCTTTTGATTTTGAATTTTGGAATCTTGGCATAATCATAATGAGATATCTGGGGGATGGGACCCAAGTCTAAATATTCATTTGTTTCATATATACAAGATAACTTTGTTCGATATTTTTAGTAACTTTTTGCATGAAACCATATTTTATGGTAGGTTTTCCACTTGTTGCATCATGTCAGTACTCAGAACATTTTGGATTTTGGAGCATTTCAAGTTTCAGATTTTTAGATTGAGGATGCTCAACCCTATAGCTTGGAAAGTAAATCTTGCAAAAATACATTGTGACTGGGCACGGTGGCACATGCCTATAGTCCCAATGGTTGAGGAGGCTGAGGCAGGAAGATTGGGGTTCAAATCCAGCCACAGCAACTTAGCGAGGCACTAAGCAACTCAGTGAGATCCTGTCTATAAATAAAATACCAAAAACAAAAAACAAAACCAAGAAAAACCAAAAAAACATTGTGGCTAAAAATTCAATAGGTCATTGAATGGTGATCAGTGGTTATTTAGAAGAGGAAACAGTTTTACTAGAGTCTGTAAGTTTTTGCTAAGGTAAGATATATCCAGTATGCAATCCCTCATGTTCTTTAAAATTAATTAATTAATTAATTAATTTGTGATACTGGGGATTGAACTCGGGTACTCGGCCACTGAGCCACATCCCCAGCCCTATTTTGTATTTTATTTAGAGATAGGGTCTCACTGAGTTGCTTAGCATCTTGCTTTTGCTGCAACTGACTTTGTACTCCTGATCCTCCTGCCTCAGCCTCCTAAGCTGTTAGGATTATAGGCGTGTGCCACCAAGCCTGGCTCCTCATCTTTTATTTTATTTTTTGAACCAGGGATTGAACTCAGGGACACTTGGCCACTGAGTCACATCCCCAACCCTATTTTGTATTTTACTTAGAGACAGGGTCTCACTGAGTTGCTTAGGGCCTCGCTAAGTTGCTGAGGCTGGCTTTGAACTCGAGATCCTCCTGACTCAGCCTCCCAAGTCGCTTGGATTACAGGCGTGCACCACCACACCGAGCTCTCATCTTTTATTTAAGCCAACATGGGAAGAAATGTAAAACCAATTACAAACAGGCATCACTTAACAAAGAGGATTATGTTCTGAGAAATGCCTTGTTAGGCCCTGTCTTTGTTGTGTGATCATTATAGACTACTTACACAAACCTAGATGTCATGGGTCAAGCATTCAGCATAACTTGATGCACTCAAGAGGCATGATTATATGATTATTATGGCATGATTCACAATAGCCAAATTATGCAATCAGCTTGAGTGCCCATCAATGGATGAATAGATAGGAAAATGTGGTATATATGCATAATGGAGTATTATTCAGTCTTAAAGAAGAACGAAATCATGTCCTTTGCAGGAAAATAGATGGAATTGAAGATCATCATGTCAAGTGAAGTAAGCCAGATTCAGAAAAGTTCACATATTTTCACTCATATGCGGAATCTAGGGAAGGAGAAGGAGAAGGATAAAAAGATGAAGAAAAGACAACATGAAAGTGGAAGGGGGAATGGTTATAATTTGGATATGAAGTGTCCCCCAAAGATTCATGGGTTGAAGTCTTGGTCCCCAAGGCAGCAATATTCAGAAGTTGGGCAATTGGGAAGTGATATGATCATGAGGGCTTTGACCTTATTAATGTATTAACCTACTGACAGGTGAATGGATGATTGGGAGATGATGAAGACTAGAGCAGAGGCTAGTTGGAGGAAGTAGGTCACTGGGGGAGGGACCTGGAAGGGTATTTCTTGTCCCCAGGCCTTTTCTCTTTCTCTATTTCCTGGATGCCATGAGGAGAGCAGCTTTCTTCCTCCATGCCCGTTTACAGTGATGTTCCGGCTCACCTTAGACCCAGAGCAATGGAGCCAGCTTACCCTGGACTGAGACCTCTGAAATCATGAGCCAAAATAAATTTTATTTCCTTTAAATTGTTTATGTCAGATATTTTGGTCACAGTGATGAAAAGCTAACTAAGACAGGAACTGTAAGGAAAGGGGAAGGATAATGGGGAGGCGAGGGGAGGAAAACGGGAAGGGGAAGGGAAGGGAGACTAATAAGGCAGGTGGATATGATTAAGTATATTATATGCTTGTATGAATATGCCACAATGAAACCCATTATTCTATGTACTTAATATGAACAAATAAAGAGATGTGGTAAACAGCATGAGTCTGCTGCTTGTGTAACACAGCATACTGTTTTGCAGTAAGCTTATTTGTTTCATAAGTAGAAGGAGTCCACTCTAAAATAATAAAAAAATATAGTATAGTAAATATATAAGCCAGTACACAGTTGTTTATTATCATTATCAAGTTTTATGTATCGGGCACAATTATATGTGCTATACTTTTATATGACTGGCAGTACAGTAGATTTGTTTACACCCACATCGCCCAAACACATGGATAATGCATCACACTACTGTTCTATTTAACTGTAGAGAGAGTCAGTGACTTGATTCAAACCTTTGAGACAAACTTGCTTATTTTCTCTTTTTTTTTCTATTTCTTTTTTATTTTATTGGTTCTTTTTAATTATTCATGACAGTAGAACCCATTTTTGATATAATTATACAGCAGGAAATATAACTTCTTTTTCACAATGTTGATTCACACAGTTCATATAATCTTACATATACAAAGGGTAATACTGTGTGTCTCAGTCACCTATCTTTCCTTGCCCCCCATCCCGTTATGTATCATCATCCACTTATCAGAGAAAATATTCAGCCTTTGGTTTGTTGGGCTTGGCTTTTTTCACTTAGCAGGATATTCTCCAACTCCACCCATTTACCAGCAAATGCCATAGTTTTGTTCTTCTTTATGGCTGAGTAATATTCCATTGTGTATATATACCACAGTTTCTTTATCCCATTCATCAATTGAAGGGCATATAGGTTGGTTCCACAATCTAGCTATTGTAATTGAGCAGCTGTGAACATAGATGTGGCTGCATCCCTATACCTTGCTGATTTTAAGACCTTTGGGTATAAACCGAGGAGTGGGATAGCTGGGTCAAATGGTGGGTCCATTCCAAGTTTTTTGAGGAATCTCCATAGTGCTTTCCAGAGTGGCTGCACCAATTTGCAACTCCACCAGCAATGTATGAGTGTGCCTTTTCCTCCACATCCATGCCAACTCTTATTATTGCTTGTATTCCTGATAATAGCCATTCTAATTGGAGATAGATGAAATCTTAGGGTGGTTTCAATTTGCATTTCTCTAATTACTAGAGATGATGAGCACTTTTTCATATATTTGTTGATCACCTATGTATCATCTTCTGTGAAGTGTCTGCCCAGTTCCTTCATCCATTTATTGATTGGGTTCTTTGTATTTTTGGTGTAAAGTTTTTTAAGTTCTTTATAAATTTTGGAGATGAGTGCTTTGTCTGAAGTGTGTGTGGAAAAGATTTTTTTTTCCATTCTGTAGTCTCTCTTTTCACATTATTGATTATTTCTTTTGCTGAGAAAAAGCTGCTGTTGCTTGTTTTCTTAATGGATGTTTGCATGTACATATGTTTTTAATCCTGGGAAAGAATCACAGTGGGTTCCTAATTTTAAACTCCATGAAGACAGGGAGTGTTCCTAGTTCCTAGAACAGTGCCTGTCATAAGTTTCTACTTGTTAAATGAATGAATAAGCAATATATCATTAAACATTCACTGTTGGGCAAAACTAACGATTTACCAGAATGAGGTTTCACTTTTACTTACTTATTTTGCCCTTGCTAGTGTGTTTGGGGTGGGTTTCTTGGGAAGATTTGTGTGTGTGTGCTACAAACTATTTTCTGTTCTTATGGAATTGTGAGGGTTCTACTTAGAAGCATTTCTCCACCCGCTCCTGGGACCATCTTGGAAAAAGTCTACTCTCCCGAAAGAAGAGAGGAGAGATGGTGTTTGTGATGTGGTGATATGCTAGGAGACAGAAAGGGGTCTCCTGGTTCTCACAGAGGATGAGCCTGTGGGTAGTACTGGCAGGTTTAACTATTAAACACCACTGTTCTTAAGGAAATTCCCATAATGCACTTCCACAATTGGTCAAGCATTTTGGTAAATGAGCCTAAAATGTTTGATCATCTAAGTCATTCAGCTGCCTGATTAGGCTGTGGAAGGGTATTCAAGATTTCTGAGGTAAATGGATCAGTCCCACGTGAGTCCACTTTCTTGCTATAATTTTCTGTTTTTACTTCTAATGGTTCTCAGGTTAACGAGCCTTGATTTTGTCACCTTTCAGCCTCCTCTGCTTTTCCTCATTGTTAAGAGAATTGTATTTCCCAGGTCTCCTCTTTACTTGCTTCAAAGTTCACAACTTCTGTAGTACGCACTATAGAGAAGGAAAGAAAAAGGACCTGACGTGCATTAATAAAGGATACATTGTGCTAAATGCTTTATGTATGTTATGGTGTTCATTTCTCTTGGCAATTGGGACATGTGGATATTGTCATTCCCTTTTACAAGGCACAGAAAAACTAAATCATTTGCATGATGAGGGGCAGACCCAGACACTGAACCTGGAATTCTTACTCCACAATCCCTGCTACTTGTTTCATGGCACCCCTCTGTGCTTCCCTTCTGGACACTTTTCAAACTGTCTCTGGATAGGTATGCAGACATAGAGGTAGAACTGGGAGCAGGATGATGTGCAGACGTGCAGGTAGCAAGTCGGAGCAGGAAGCAAGGCTGGGTGAATCTTGAACACTCATCTTCCGCCCTTCTCTGACTCTGCCTCCTCCCCTCATCTCCCCCAACAATATCCTGCCTCTGAAAGAAGTCATAACAAGGGATTTGTCTCCTGAGATCAAACCAGTGATCCATCCAGCTCAGTTTCCTGTCTCTTGAATTTGACTGAATCATGACACTTGACCAGGAGGCACAAGGCTCAGCAGCCCCAGGGCTCAAAAACACCATTGCATATTGTAAATGGGATGAAAACATCTTTGTTGACCCCAGACCCATGTGTGCCCCAGAGCAGCAGATTTAATGAAGCAAATGGCCAGGTGAGGTCACAGACCAAATTCCAGACATGTTTTGCCCACACTAGCTTGAAGGGTCTCCATGCATCTCACTGTCAGATTTATAGACACATCTGAATCTCATTTTTAAAATTCCAACCTCTGAGCTTTGATATATTTCCCTCTAATACTTTTCTTCTGTGGCCTGAGGAGCAAGAGGAACACTTTCAATCTGCATTGCAATTAAGATGAATGGAGAGGAAAATTTTAGAAAATTCTTAAAATGAGCTTAATAATGTTTGTGATGTTGATGTCTTAGGGGACCAGGAGAGAGATGGCAATTCTTTTAAAAATGTTTTCTTATTTCGGGTAGAGCTGGTTTAAATTCACCACCTTGCATTTCATGTTATCTCTAAATTATTTCCCCACAAATTATGCATGTTGACTGCTGCTATAAGCAAGTAAGATCTCGTGCCTTAACCAGGGCTAATGTTCACCAACACGGCAGGTCACAAGCACCATGTCATGGGATAGTAGATTCTTGGTTTAGATACAGTACGAGCAGAACCTCAAAGGACCTGGTGTCCTAGGAGATGCCCCACTCTGGCTCTCAGAGGGACAATACAGGGATAGTAGGAAAATGGTGAACCAATTCAGAAGTAGGGCTTACATGGTATGGATGGAAGTTATAGTCAAGGGGCAGACCTCAAAGTCAGGTGAAAGAAAGAAGGATCCTACCTGCAGGTCCTTAAATTGTCTGGAACAGTGGCTGCCCCTTTGCTTCAGCAGTGGATCCTCTGTGATATATACCAGGCCAAATAGGCACAGGCTAGTTTTTCCTTTAATGTGTGCATTAGTTGGGCCCAGGGAACTTGATAATGATGGTACAATTGTGGTATTGAGTGTTTTTCCTTCAAAAAACAAAAAAACTTTCCATGACTTTCTTGTCTAGTGTATGAATTTCGTTTTATTCCTTTCATCAAAGACATCTCTTTAGCAGAGATGATTTTTTAAAAATTTTTGCCCCTTTTCCTTTGTGAAGCTGAATTAGGTCTTAGTTTTCTTTCTTTCTCTTAGTTTTTCTGTTTCTTTTTCTTTGTGAGGCTGATTAAGTCCGACCCACAGGAGCAATGCAGAGTTGGTTGAAAGAGGAGTAACACCCTCCCCACTCTCCCCTTTCCCTTAGTTCCACTTGCCTTTTTTATGGCATTTGAATATAGAATGTGGATCTCAGGATCTTGGCTGGAATTTTTCTCAGATTACCAGGGTCACAGTACAATGGCTAAACTTTGGAGGACTCCCTCAGGCAATTTCTAGTGCTTCCCCACGAGCCCATCCCAGGCATGCAGATTCTCCTCTGCCAGCTTATCTGGAATGTGAACCCAGCCTAGAGTTAGCCCTGTGGGATTGAGAACGAGGGTGGATTCTTCTTAGAAGTTGTGGTCAAGAGATCAAGTTGATTACATTGGCATTTTTCTTTGGAAAGTTGCAAAGCACTGACATTAAAATATTCTCCCTATTAATTAAGAGTTTTAATAGAACAGGGGTAAAGAACTTTAATGAGCACCATGGCACCCTGGTTGCTGAATTAATGACTAAGCAAAGGGTCCCAGACTCTGGGCTTATCTGCCATTAAGCATCTCTGAGCTGGCAGGAAGAGCAAACTGGCAAGAATCACCATGGAAGTGATTGAGTTTCTCAAGCAGCCTGTGTTATTTTAATGAGACTGGGATATTGAGAACATGGTGCATTGATAAACTGAAGAAATAATGAAGGTTATTTCTTCTCCCCCCATCTCTTTCCACCCTCTTCAGATGAAGCAATTATTTCCCTGACCTCAGGAACTGCATTTCAAAGAGGTCTGAAGACAGGCTTAGGCCTGCTGCTCTAGTGAATTCTGTGGTGCCCAATTACTGACCTCAGGAGTCAGCATCCTGAAGATTAGAGTCATGGGGAGTTTGCTTCACGGGCTCACTTCTAATAATATGCCTTCCACGCAGACACCATTAACCTGCCTTTTCCAGTTAGCCAGTAACTAACGTCTTAGGGCAAAATTGTTATCAGCTCTCCAGGGGTCAGGCCCCCGGCTCTAATTAGAAACAGGAGCATCTGCAGGGGAAAGTAATAAAAGCACCCAGCGAGTGAAAGCTGACAGTGAATGAAGGCAAGGTGAGAAGTCATCCAGTCTTGGAACTTATTGGAATAATGCATCTTTGGTGCCGGCGGGGTGGGGTGGGGGGAAAATGCAGCTCATTTAGGTTATCCAGCAACTCAAATCTCCTATAAGATGAGCAAGTGGTATTTTTCATGCTGATTTTATTTAAATGTTACTGGGGAGTGGTATTCCACTTTCTGTCAATATAACAAAATACGTGAGATACTCAACTTATAAAGAGAAAAAGGTTATTAGACTCTCAGTTTTTTTCTTCTTTTTTTTTTGGTGGTGCTGGGGATTGAACCCAGGGCCTTGTGCACACTAGGCAAGCACTCTACCAACTGAGCTATATCCCCAGCCCTAGATTCTCAGTTTTGAAGTCTCCAGTCCATGATTGATTGAGTCTTGGGGGAGGTAGCACATCATGGGGGCAGTGTGTGGCAGAGCAAAAGTTACTCACCTTATGGCTAAAAAGCAAGAGTTGGAGTCTGGGGTCCCACAATTCCCTTCAAGGACACACCTTCCATGACTTCAGAACCTCTCACTAGGTCCCACCCCTTAAATTTTTCACCACCTCCCAGTAACACCAAGCTGGGGACCACATTGTTAGCCCATGGACATTGGGGGACATTCAAAAATCCAAACCTCCTTTCAGACCTTAATTATTTAGTTGAAATAAATGAACATTTACTGAGAGATACTGTGTACCAAATACTGCTTGGGCAGATGGCTGGCCCTTCCCTATGGGATTCTCTGAGAGAATCAAATCCTAATGTCCAAGGAAAGAGTCAAATCCCTAATGTCCTTGGTGCACTACAGAGGGCACCAAGTGCATCTTTTTTGCACATGTTAAATGATAGCAGCCCCATGCCATGTGTGGGAGGTTTAAAGAAATGACCTCCCATTTTCCATAGGGTTTAATTATCTTGGGTGACACCCATTGACAAAACCTGGGTCATAGACACAATTTCTGTTCCCCAAGTAATCCTTTTCTACCCAGGACAACAGTTGGAGTCTGTGGATGGCATAGACTGTGGTAAAGCCCAGGAAAGGGGAGTGTATTGTTGTGAGAGCATGTGGAAGAAGCAGAAGCAACTGATATGGTGAGGCAGGGGAGGATGGTCAAGAGAGTCTTCCTGAGGAATCAGTATCTAAGCTCCCACCTGGAGGAGGACTTATACCAGGTCAGAAGAGAGGGGAAGGGGCAGGATATGAGACCATGACCTAAGGCCTTGGGTGAGGAAGTGGAGATTTTTTGTTGGTGGACATTTTGGTGACCAGTGACTTCTCAGTGTTCAGTACATGATCTTTGTATCATGACACATAGTAGACACTCAATAAATGCTTGTTTAATGACTTAATGAGGAGGGAAAAGAATTGGATTAGAGTAAAAGGTGTGATGGGAGAATAGGGATGGTGGGAAAGGATTTGGGGAAGAGATAATTCTTGTACAAACAATAAGTTGATGTCCTGGATAAGGCCCCTTGACTGCATCACAACATGGTTAAGAAGCAGAAAGGGAAACAGTCACATGCTGTGATGAGAGAGAGGTCCTGTGGATTGAGGTCTATCCAGTCCTGTGGTGAGATGGAAGCAAGAGACTGGTAAAGACCAGGCTCACTCTTTTTATAAGGACTCATTCTCGTGAGAACTCATCCATTCCCACCCGATGTGTCCAACTCCTGAAGGATAGCATCAATCCATTCCCCAGGGTGGGGTCACCATGACCTAACCAACTTCCACTGCATCCCACCTCTTAAAGTTTCCACCTCTCAACAGCCACATGAACCTCTGGTGTACAAGCCACATCCAAATCATAGAATATGGTACATGAGTTGCATTTTAAATATTGTCTTTATAATGAAAGCTTTATAGTTACAAGTTATTTTTCCTTTATTGTGGGGCTTTGCTCTTTCTCCAATTGACATGGCTCCCTAGCCACTGAGCTGCACAGCCAGCCCATTAATCCCTGCTGAGCAGCAGCAGTGGAGTGGTGAACTGGGCAGGCTGGAGCATGTGCGGCCAGGGCAAGAGCCTGTCAGGACAGCATGGGCCTGATGTGCGATGAGTGAGGGCTAAGGTAAGCCAGGGCATGCCAACCTGTCACACTGAGGCAGTCTGGCCTGGCCTCATGTGGATGGCCATTCCACACAGGTCTTCAGCCCTCAAGCCCTGAGCATCTGTGTCCTGATGACCTCAAACTCCCTGCTTCCCAATAACCTGTGGGAAAATGGAAGTGAGGTAGACCTAATTGAGATTGCTGGGCTAACCAACAGCATTGGTACTTTCGCAAGCACCAGTTATCATTAAATTTGGATCAATAGCGTTGACCTAACTGCTATACAACCCTTGGACTTGCATACTCATGCGACAATGCCTATTGGGTCTCCTCTTGCCCTGTGAGAGCTCTGTCTCTTCTGATATGAATAGATCCTAGTCTTTTACACTCATCCTTCCTTGGCAAAGGATTTCATTCTTCAAATTCATGAGATAAGAACCCAGAAAGAAGAAATTGGTGGTGAGCTGCTGGGGTCTGCTGCAACACTGGAGGGCATAACCCCCCACTAAGAGCAGCAACATGTCACTCAAAAGGGCTTTCTTGGCTGCAGAGGCCTACAGTTTATGCAGACTCCACCGACCAGCAGAAGTGGAGAAACTCCAGTTTCATAATCTGGGTTTTTGAAACATTCACACCACATTTCTCCCATTTCTTTGGTTCCAATAGACTCTGAGACTTGATAAATTTACTGGGCCCACTAGGAAAGGAGATGACTCTGAGAAACTGTGGAGGACTGAAGAGGGAAGTTTCAGGTCCTCACATTTTTGTTTTAACCAAGGTCACCCAGCACTGTTTGGGTGCTACCCCCATGGTTATATTTCATGGGAACCAAGTGTTCCACAACTGATCAAAGTTGAAAACCACTGCTGAAAGTGAGTAGTTCAAGGCTGACAACCTAGAAGTAGGCAAGCAGCCACTAATGGCCAGTACCACAAATAGTGCATTTTAATGCATCAGCCATCGACATGGAGGGAAGTAACCACTAAGTTGGGAACCTTGGAATCTCTGCTGCTGCACTTTAAGGACCTGCAATAATTTATTTATTTCACGAATCCTCAAGACAGATCACCTAAGATTTAGAGGTGAATCAAATGGAGGGAGCTACCCAGTATGTGTTGATATCTCCTATAAGATCCTGGGCTAAAAGTCTTGTATGCAGTATTCCACTCACCTCTCAGAAACTACGGGAGAAAGGCTTGGAGAAAGGACAAGGATTATTTATTCTAAGTACAAGCAGTTCCTTAGGCAGCACAGATAAGCCAGAAATTCCACGATCTTAAATTCCTTTGGAGTAATGACTTATTTGAAAGGTCAAGTTGGAAGCAATGTCTCCAAACATTTCACTTCTCGTTGGTAGGATCACAAATAGGAGATGCTATAAAACTGTGCTGTGGACATTATAGAATTGAAGTTCTTAAATTTTAGTCTGTAAACATAAACAAGGGAATTAATAAACTTTCAGTCTCCACTTGCAGAGACACTGATTTAGTAGGCTTGGAGTGGGGTCTAAGAGGCGACATTTATCATGCAGGTGAGGAGCACTGGTGGACCAAATAGGAGGCAAAATAACCATCCTTAAGCATGAAGGTTGGCTTTGCTTGAGTTCCTTTGTATCAGAAAAAGACATAGTTGCTAATTGATTTGGAAATTGAGGTCACTAGATTGATTCCACCCTTGATTATTCTGCTGCAAAACATTGGTAAGTAAGTGTGACTGGAATTCTTCAAGATGGTACAGTATCTCAGCTAATGCACAACACAAATGTTCTTCCTTCTTTTTTCTTGTTATTTCTCTTGTAAGCTACGGTGTCTATGGTACATAAACATTCCTTTAGAACTGAATATTTTGTGAAGTGTGTCTGTGTCCATAATCAGACTTGCAAACACATTTCCCAAATTAATATGCTTGAAGATGGTTCAGACAGACCCTTTCTTCCCCATGGCAGGAGTCTCCTACCTTTATGCCTTCGTTTGACTCTTAAGGTAGGTTGCCCTCATCACCCTGTCAAATGTTATTGAGCCTCAAAGGCGTATTGCCGATGTCATGTCCTCCTAAATAATTTCCTGATTCACCTCTTCCACTTCTTTTTCCTGCATAGTCTAATGTGATTTCCATCACCTTTGAGTCCACAGCATTCATGGTTATAATTCTTGAATGGTGCATCTTTTTTCTTTTTATCTTCATTAAATTACCAAAAATGCTTACAACAATATTTAGGTACTACAGAAGTATGTATCATCAAAAGCGAAGGCTCTGTATTTGGGATCTCATCTGTTTACATATCCACTCTGTCCTCTTACATACAGAGATGTGCTGTCCTTTTTAGGGAAGCTTTACTCTATAAAGTAGACTTCCTGTCAGCCTCCTCAGCATGTGTAGAATTCCAAAGAATGTTCAATCCCTCCTCTAATTTGGATTTAAAAGATATGACACATTCATAAAGAAATTCATGAGTGGATAGGATATCTCTGTCTGTCCATCTTGTCTTGATCTCTTGGAAGGGAACAAGGGATTAATTTTCCAGGCTCTCTTCAGGGGCTCCAAATGTATTTTCCCACAATCAGAAATCAAAGTACCTCCTCACCTTCCTATCCCCTCCTACCTCCCTTCCTCCATCCCTTGGCTTCTTATCCCTTTTATTTCTCTTACTTAAGGATCAGCAAGCCATTTCTGCAAAGGGCCAGAGAGTCCATATGCTGACTTTGGGTCGTATAATCTGTTGAACTATTTGGCTCTGCCAGTACAGTGCCAAACCAGCCATAGGGCATACATAAATGAATGACATGTCTGTGTTCCATTGAAACCTTGTGGACATTGAAATGTAAATCTCATAGAATTATTATGTCATGGAATGTTCTTTAAAATTTTTTTTCTTGACCATTTAAAATTTTAAAAACCATTCTAAGCTTGTGGATATACAAAAATAGGTAGCCTGCTGATTGGACTGAAGGAACCATTGTTGCATCCCCTCCCCTCTCCTAAATGCTTACTTCCCTTGATTGATTGATTTTTAATGGAGTTAACAATAATACTCTATTCCTCCTATAAGGGGTGGGGTAAGCATATGATACTTCAGATTCTGGGGCTGGAGGAAGGAAGGTTAAAGAAGCGCTCATATTTTTGGGCTTCAGGTAAATATCTTAAAGGCAACAAACAAAAACAATATCAGGCCTTCCAAAGAAGACCCATGGACTAGATGACCTGCTCCATGTATTCTTTTTCTTACAGTGCTGAAAGAACGTGTCTTTGCTAGTGTCGAGTTAAAACATTTTTATGTGCATATTTTATTCTACATTATTAGGTTAGATTTCTGCAAATAAAGACTTTTTGAAAACTTTGTTATCTCTGCATCATTAGTCTGAATGTCTGGTTCAAATTCAGTGGTCAAATCTTTTGAAATGAATTGCTCCTGATAATTGCTGTCAACCATACAGTTCTCAGTCACTGGCTTTATCCTCATTCCATCCATTTTACTCCTTTCTGCTCTCCCTCATTGAAATTAGCCAACAGAAACCTTTAAAAAGGGCATATCTTCAAGATTATTTTACAAGCACAGACTATCTTGCAAATCAAAAGAGAGGACATATTTGCCTTTGTAGACCCAATTTCACTTCTTTTCTTAAATTGAAGTCACAGTTCACTGAGGATGGAGGATGTAAATTTTTCACCCTTTTACCTGTGTTAAATCTAAACATGGTAGTTTTGTGTAGCTTTCTAAAAGGTTCAAGACTCCTGACCACTTGTATGAAAATGGCACTTTTTGCCTGCATAGAGTATATCTTACCTCAGTGACCAAATCTAAAGTTGCTCTGACTGAGCCCTCCACTCCATTCCTATCTTCTCTGCATTTCTTGAAATCAAATGTGGAATTCTCAGTAGACATGGAGTCCTTGGTATCACTAATGTCTGAATTTTCATGACTGTGGAGAAATATACATTGGTCCAAATGGCAGAGGAAGAGCCTGGGTCAGAGGGAGACTTCTTCCAGAACTCTTCAACATGCCATTGACTCTGGAATCTAAGCTAACACATTGGAGTCTTCAATTTATACAATTTTTCCCTGGTCAAAAAATAAAATGTCTAACAAGCCTACAGGTATACTCAGCAGCCATATTAAAGTTCTCATAAATCATTTATAGGTTACAAAGTAAACATGCCTGGCTCTTTGTATTTTGGTTCTTTGGCAGAAACCTCCCCATTCCAGCTGGTCTCACATCAGCCTAGGTGTTTTTCCCAAACACTCAAATTCCTCCTTCTGTGATCCTTTTAAAAATATGAATAATTCTGTATAGGTATACTTGGGGACTACGTGGACAATGTGCTCTGTTATCTTTGGCAGGATCATTTTCTACTGATCATAGCCAGAGAATAATCACGTGCTATCCTTACCTAGAAAAGGCATCTCATGTGTATATTTTCCAGGAATAATGCACCCATTTTCAAAGATAGTTTTCAATTCTGCTGATGCACCATGACAGTAGGAGCTGGCAAACTGTAGCCATATTTGCTTTATATGACTCCTGAGCTAAGAATTTTTACATTTTTAATTTCTTTTTGAAAATCAAAAGAAGGTTATTTAGTGATATGACATATTTGAGAATTTGAACTTCAGTATCCATAATTATACTTTTGCTTGTATGTTATTTAGAGTTGCTTTTGTGTTCTAATGTCAGAGTTGAGTCTTTCTGGCAGAGATTTCCAGATGGCCTGAAAATCCCTGCACAGAAATAGTTTTCTCAGTCCTGCTTAGAAGCATGGAATTTGGGTCAGACTTTCTGGTTTGAATTTCGGCTCTGCCACTTGCAATACAAAATCTGCAAGTTTTTCTTATGTATAAAGTATTTTCTTATCTGTAAAATAATTTTCTTATCTGTAAAATATATGCAAGATTTGTCTATTTTCTTGTGAGAATTAAATGGCAAAAAGTTTGGGCTTCTCCTTGTACTCTAGTCCCTGTGATTTAATGGTTCAAATTGTGGTTATTCCACTCTTTGCCGATTGTGTTGGTCAGGTTTTCATCACTGCAACAAATATCCAATATAATCATTTTATAAAGAGAAAAGGTTTATTTTTGTCTCACAGCTTTGGAAGTTAAGTCCACATTGATTGAGCCTGTTGCTTTTTGGCTGGTGGTTAGGCAACACATACTGATGGAAACATGTGTAGGAGCAAAACTACTCACCTTATTACCACGAGGTGAAAAAGAGAGAAAGAGACTGGGGTCCCACAGTCCTCTTGAAGGGCATGCTCCCAATCACTTAAAGACCTCCCACTAAGCCCTACCTCTTAAATAGTCCACCACCTCCCAAGAATGCCAAGCTGGAAACCTCTAAGACGTGGGTCTTTGAAGGACATTTAAGATCAAATTATAGCATCAAAGAATGCCCAAATTTTTAGAGAAGACTTTGCAAAGTTATAAATTTAACTAATACTCAGATTGAGCAAATTGCAGTGTCAACCTTTTAGGTTTAGTTTTCTATTATCTCAATCCTAAGATGTTAAGGAACACTTTCAGCATTACAGACAAACCTTGTATGGTTTTCCATGCTTGAAGGTAGGCAATCTGAAGTTTGAGCATGAATTCTGTAGCTTTACTATACTTATGCACTTGTTAGCTATCTCTAGACCTAGCTACTGCTTGATCCCTGAGGGTCCACTTACAGCAAGGTGCTGGTGCTGTCTCTGTGACCAAAGGGCACTGATTTTATCAGTAGGTTAATCAGTGCACATCTGGACTTATTCCCAACTCAGATCACAGGTCTGAGAGTTTATCACACTTGTCTTATCTCAGTGTGATAATCTAATTTCTTTCATCATACTCTGGTACTAAGTTATCAGAGGCAGTTTGCTTGTATGTGAACCATTTGTTGGATGGATACTGGGTGGCTACCAAAGTTGGGGGAAGAAATAAAGAGCTGATCCTTAGGCCTGCAGAAGGGGTCAGGGAAGTTGTAGGGATCTGGGATCACAGTACTCATGGACTCTCTCTTTAGTGCTGTTTTCAGGTGACTCAGCCCCATCCCTCTTGTCCCTACAGCTTGGCATGAGACTCTGGCATCTGTAGAGTAAATCTGAGGGGCCACTGATATGGTCAGGAAGAAAGGTTCTGTTACTGTAATCCTTCCAGCGCCATGTTATATAGGTGAGTTGGAGTAAAATCAGAGATATCAACTTCACCCCACCCTTTAATTATTTTTGGCTTCGATGGGAGAACAGGAAGATATTACCTAAATTTTCCATAAATTTCAGTTCCTAAACTACAAATCCAGATAATAATACCCACTTCATTCGGTTGTTTTAAAGATTAAGTAAAAGAATATGTTGCAAGTCATCTATACACCATGCTTAGCATATAGTGAGCAAGCAATGAGTGGGAACTATTCCTGAATTATTGTTCTTTGCATCAATTCCTTTGTACAACTGTTGTACCTGATGAAAATAAAATCATCCAAGCCAATCATGTAAAGCCAAAAGAAGCCTTTTTTTTTAGCTGGCCAGTGACGCCCTTATACCTAAAAGCAGTGTGCCGGGAAATCATGAGTTACTTCTTTTGTTGCCAGCATTTATAGGGAGCGGGAAGGGATTAGGGTGGGACTGATACTCTCTCTCCTAATCGTGCTGGAGAATCTTTTTGGGAAGTACAACATTCCCCACTGGTCTTATCCACACTAACAAATCCTTGTTTAGGAAAGCAGTGGTTTTTCGGTCTCCCAACTTGCCATACTCTGAGGGCTTCCATTCCTCAATTTGACCAGATTTCCTTATTCTACACTAGCTGCCTGTCCTGAATTAGGAACTTTTCACTTTTGTAAGGAGAGGGGTGACGACCGCTCTGGCTGCTTCTGAGCTGGAAGGGGGCAGAGTGGGGGAAGCAGTTTGAAGTTCCTTTTAGAAATCTGGTCAATGAGGGGCAGAAGTCTGCTTGGGAAGAGCAGGTTGTAAAGTCATCTGGGGGTGACTGCTTCTATGACAGAGAAACAAAAAGACATAAGTACCAAAATGAGATTAATACAGAATAAATGTTGCAGCATCTGGAACATGTCAATGAATCTTTCATCTGGTGGAAGAACTGAGAAGTTTTTCCCATAATAAGGCCTATCAAGGGCTGAAGAGGTTGAGGCCTTATTTGGGAACTTTAACATTAGATAATCATACTAGTGAACATAGATTAAGCCTACCTGTGCAGCTCAGGAAGATCTGCAGCCCTTACACTGACTAAAAATTTCTGACTCTGGCAGTTTCTTTTGATAGTTATCAGGCACATTTACCTAAGAATCTCTCTTTTGTAGCTATTAATAGCCAGTTCTATTATAAGGGCTAACACAAGTACATCTTAAGTTACATTAAACTATTGTTTCCTTTATATGTCCAAGAATGTCTATGGTTTGGTTTGGTTTTAACAGTTTTGCTAGGTGTTCAAGACCAAGCTGGTCAAATTGATTTATTCCTGTCTCTTAATAGTCAGCCAAGTTCCCACAGGGTCACTCATGGGGAATTTGAGAGGAGCTTCTTAGCTCTTTTCTGTGGCAGTGGCTCCTGTGCTCTGGACCTGTTGACAGTGGCTTTTGCATCCTGGATGTGGCATTGGCAATGGCGGCTCCTGTGCTTGGGTGGTGGCAGCTCCTGCATTCCAGCAGCTCCCGCATCCCAGCAGCATTTCAGCAGCTTCTGCATTCCTTCTTCAGCAATTTTTGCTGGTTCTCCAACTCTGGGGGACAAGCCTGGAATGCATGGGTTATCATGTGGTGAGAGCAGCCAGAACTGTATTCCTTTTGCTTACTTACTCATGGGGACTACAGCTAAGCCTTGAGAAGTGTCCACTCAGATTGGGTTCTGTCCTGGACGGCTCTGAGCTCTGGTGGCAGTGGCATCTGGGTTCCAGTGGCTTTTGTGCTCTGGCTGTGGTGGTGAAAGTGGCAGTTCCTGCAACTTGGAGGCTGATGGCAGCCGGCGTCTCCTCAGCTTTGGACATAGCCATGTCTTCTGTGCGACATAACAACCAGGTGGTGTCTTTTGCCCACTGGTGGCATGGATGAAAGCTCTGAGTTCTGGCAGCAGTGAAGGCAGCAGTGTTGACTCCTTGGCTCTGTCTGTCATTTTCTAGTGAGTTTCTTCAATTCCCTGATCAGGTGGTCATGTGACCCAGAGTTGGAAAGCTCCTTAAAGTAGTTCTTTTGTTCCCTGGATGCAGGCTGACTCTGAGGGCAAGAGCCAAATACTGGTTTTTCTTGGCCCCTTTGTTTTAATCTCAATCTTTAAGTTTGATCTTAAACATCCAGCAAGCCAGTTTCACCAGTTATAAAGTAAGAGTACTGGGCTTTGATTTCAATGTCTATAACTTTGCAATTATTTACTCCCTTTTATCTAACTGAGGTGTATATTATCTCATCTGTTCCATAGGTGATGGCTTAGTATATTTCTTCAAAACATTAATCAGGCATCAGCTATAGAGCTTACAAGGAAAATACAAAATAGAATTAACAACAGTAAAACATGTCTAGTTTGTGTAATAGTCATCCTAAATTCTGCCTGCGTTATATGTTATATTTCCTATTTGATATCACAGTAATTTTTGCAACAAAAACCAATCTCTTGAATATAACTTTAAATGAGCTGAAAGCTGACTTATTTTGGAAACATTCTGACTTGTAGCAGGGTGGGAAGCAGACCCTTATTTCAGGTAAGGCAGGGCCTTTTACAATCTTAGGCAGAGTGTTCCAGTTTTGAAATTATCTTTGCCTCCTCTTAGAACATCATTTTACACAGTTTGCAAGTATTGTTTCCTGAGTCTATGTGAATACTATTACAGACAAGTTTAATTTGGAGAACAGCAGCTTGATAAATCCTCTGTTCTAAAGATTTGCGCACCTGGAAGGCACAGACACATTAATATAAAAAGAAAAGCAACCAAACCTAGTTTCTCAAGAAAACCCTAGACTCTGAAATGTAGCACAATACCCCACCAGTTATTTAACCAAAATAGTTTAAACCCCAATCTCCAAGACCAGTTGCTACAAAGAACAAAACTGAACAGACACGATGTTAAGAAATTAGTGTTTTAAAGAAGTCCTTGTCATTTTAACATATTGATTACACTTTGGTTTATATTAGCCCATTAATATTTGACCTTAGGGAAAAACCTTAAACAGTTTCTAATTGATGTCTCACATACATATAACCCCTTAGTTACACAAAAACTTGTTGGAATTTGCCCTTTACTTACACACAGACTTTCTTACCCAGAAACATTTTTCTTTTTCCTTGTACTGAATATATTTTCATACCTAGAGCCTTCTATTTTTCCTTTCCAATCTGCTAGGGATGTAGCTCAGTTTGTAGAGTGCTTGCCTCCCAAGCACAAGGCCCTGGGTTCAATCCCCAGCACCATACACACACACACACACACAAACCCCAGGAGGCCTCTCCACCACACAAACAAACAAATCCAAACAAACAAATCCCAGGAGGCCTCTCCAGTGGCAGGACTCAATGAGTGAATATGTCTCCTTCCTTTCTGGGGGCTTCTTTTTGTTCATATTCTAAAACAACTCCTATGAAATTTCTGAATTTAGATAAATCATTCCATTTTAATATCTTAGTAACCTTGTTTTAGTAGTGACACAAAGCAATTTTAAACCCTTTTTATTTACCAATTCATGGTTAAACAATAATGTTTAACCAGATGTCTCTAACACACACATTTGAGTAATTTTTATATGTATCAAATCTAATTTACTTATTTTACTGTAAAAATCAAGATTAGACAGGTAATATCTGCCATCTCTTTCCTGCGGAAGAAAAGTATGGACATCAACATTTTATTATTTTGACCACCTAGAGACTCGTGAGGTACCCAATTGAAATACATTTTAATTTCTTTGAGCACTCTTTAAGTCAATTTGATATCACACAAGACAACACAATACACACTTAACACAAAAAGTCCTTATAGCTTTTTAGCTCCATTGCAATGTAACAGATGTTCCAAATCTTGAGTTAAATAAAAATAGGACTGATCAAAAGTCATGAGCTCAAAAATTCAAAAACAAGAGTCCTCGAAAAATTACATGGCCGTTAATTATTTTAGAAAAGCACCTTACAATTTACTTTTGCTGGAGTTCAAATAAAAGACTCTTTTTTTGTTTTTCTGACCCACACTGCTGAGCTTCAGGCACAGACCACTTAAACCTTGTAGTGTTTGCGGCTTCAAAATACTAAAAAGTTATCTGACTGATACTGGGGATCAGCAATTTCTTCATATTTTTCCACCTTACTAGTGCCAAATGCCCTTATAAGGCTTAATGGACAAAAGTGCTCTGACCCAAAATGTGATACCAGCTTGACCTTTATGTACTTGATGAACATCTTTACATATTTTGCATACCTCTGTTCATCTAAAGGGAAACTCTGGACATTCCACTCATCTCTACCATGGAAAGTACCTAGCTTAATCCATTTATTTGTGGGATATATGTCACTGATAGAAACCAGAAAGTTTTTCAATAACAAACCAAATTGTAGTGCTGCAAGGATTCAACATATAACACAGTAAACCAAGAAGCAGCTGGAATCTAAGACAACAAAGTAGAAAATGACTTTGGCAGAGTTACCTAACAAAAGCTCTGCAGTCAGTGGCATGTTCTTGGAAGTCCTGAAAATGATCTAAAAAAACAAGTTAGAACAGAGGGGCATGTGGTTGGCTGACTGTCCCATAGTAGACTGTCCTGAAGAGGTGTGACGCAGAAAGCAAGGAAAAAAACACAAACAGCCCGGACACCCGGGGGGGCCGGCGGTGGAGGCAACTCCGGACGCAAGTTGGGCCCTTCCCGTGGATCGCCCCAGCTGTGGCGGGCATTGCCGTGCCCAGCTGCATGCGGGTGCTGTGCTGTGAGGCGGGTGGGTGGCAGCAACGGCAGTGGCGGCGACACAACCCACAACTCCCAACTCCCGGCAGGCACGAGGGTGTACGACGTTGTGGCGTCCCTCAGCTTGCCGCGGGGGCACTCATCCCCAGGGCGCGGCCAACTCAAGCGCCTTCCCACAGCTTGAGCCACACCCCGGCGGTGCGGGTGTGGGCGATGACGGCTGTCTGGAGCGGGCAGGCTTGGGCCCCAAAGCGGCTGCCCGGGGCCTAGCAGCACCTCCCTGGCATCCTCCTCTGTCCCCGCCAGGTGCACAGGACCACGGGACAACCTTACAGCAGCGTTTTCCCTTTTTTTTTTCTCCTCAGGTGGCAGCGGGCGGAGTTCTTGGGGGCCGCCCAGACCAGACTAACAAGATAAATACAGACAGACCATGACCAGATTAGGCCCCATGAGGCCTACCAGACTGGGCCCACATGGAGGTCCTACCGGATTCCGCACAGAGGCCTACCAGACTAGGCCCAAGAGACCCGCGGCAGCTGAGCGGACCAGGCCCCAGGCGGCAGTTACCTGGCAGCCACGCGGCAGCCGAGCAAACCCGGCCCTAGGCCCCCACCTGGAGGCCGAGTGAACAAGGCCCACTAGACTGGACCCCACTCGGGGGTCCACCAGGCTGAACCCCACACCGCCCAGACCAAACTAACAAAACAAATACAGACAGACAGACAACGGCCAACCAGATTAAGCCCCAGATTAGGCTCCTAGGATTAGGCGGCCTACCAGACTGGGCCCACGAGGGGGCCCACCAGACTGAACCCCATGGGGGGGGGGGAGCCCCACCAGATTGAACCCACGAGGGGGTTCAACAGACTAGGCCTCTCGAGGAGGCCTACCAGGGGGCAGGGGCAACATCTTGCCCTGACCTGGGACTGGTGTAAGCGACTGCGTCCAGTCTCACCACGTCGTCTCCCAGATACAGATAGCCGACTCACCAAAACAGGATATCAGGTGGCTTCGTCCAGAAGAGCGTCCTGAAGATGGGCTGGGGTCCCCCCAAGAGTGAGGCTGAGGCACGTCTCTCAGGAGCTCCCTTCTACTCAGGGTAGGGCTCCCAAGGCAACCATCACAAGAGGTGTTATGGGGCGCAACTTAATAACAGACCGTTCACCACTGAGAAGTCCAAATTTGAGAGTCTTTATTAAGCCGGCCAGCTGACTGTCTCACACAATGCCCCAAAAAATGGCTATTGGGAGAACAGCCCCGACCATAGGGTTGCAGGGGTTCTTATACCAAAAATCCTATCAATCACAAGTGTCTGTTGCTATGATTCGAAATTACAAACTTACATCATGAAATCATTAGCAGAGGGGGAAGTGGGTCAAATGATCCTTATTTCGGTACAAAGTAAAGAATGGTTACTAATAGTTACTAACATAGGAATCAAAAGAGAACAATTTTTCATCATGTAAGAGTCGCCATTTTGGATTGTTAAACATGTTAGGCTAAGTGACTGCCCATATAGACTGGCCTGTAACATTTCTATGGAGCCACATCTGTCAGCCCATCAACAAAGGCCAATTTAGGCGTGAGGACTTGGAGAAATCAAATCTCGCTGGGGCCTCCAAATATTGTACCCGAAGAAAATAAAATCATCCAAGCCGATCACATAAAACCAAAAGAAGCCTTTATTTTAGCTGGCCAGCAACAATCGCCCTTACACCTAAAAGCGGTTTGCTGGGAAATCGAGCGTTAGTTCTTTTGTTGCCAGCATTTATAGAGCTCAGGAAGGGATTAGGGCGGGGCTATAAGGAGGGGGAGGGATTAGGGTGGGGCCGACTCTTTCTCTCTCCTGATGGCACTGGAGAATCTTTTTGGGAAGTACAACACAACAATGTTCTCATCAAAAGCTTATGTTCTCCACTTCCAGGACTGATAACTAGATTCCCTTCCTGTTTCTAGCAGAAGTCACAGAAGAAATTGCACTAAAGGATAAAGGTTAGATCAATGACATTGTTCATTGCTCTTTAAACAAATTGTTTAGGTCCAGGACAAGGCTATTTGTACACCAGGTCTGTAACAGTTTTTTACCAATTTTTGTGTTACACTGAAATCTCCTGTAGGACAAGACTGGATATTCTTCTTCTTAAGTTTAGTTCAGTTAACTTAATTTTAAAGAAGACTGAATCTAGTGTAGGCACAGCTATGGGGTGGGAAAGATTTAAAGGACTTTTTATTAATAGGAGTGAATACATTGTCCCCTCATTACAAGACAATTGCAGTGTAGGCTGAGGGGGTGTTAACCTGAAGTCTTTGGAAGGCAGCTGGCTCTGACAGTTACAGGGACTGGTTAAAGGTCACAGAGATTATAATACTGTCCTGTGGCTCTCTCTGAGCATGGTATCACTGAGAGATGCTATTCTGCTTTGTTTGTTGACATGAAGCAGTTTGTGTTTGACTACTGTAGCCTGAGTATATTTACCAGTCAAATATTTACCAGTATATTTACAGTGTTTGACTTCTGTAACCTGAGTATAATTACCAGCAGAGTGGGAAAAAAATGTATACTAACTGGTTGTCTTCCTATGCATTTTATAACACAAAGATTTCACATGTCTAAGAGTTTTGAACTCAGCCCCATTGTATGAATCATTTTAAATCAGAATAAATAAATCATAAACATTTATATATACTTCCAGAAATGAATCTCCAGGCTTCTTCCCATGTTCACTCTCAAAAATATTGATTCTAAAAAACAGAACATTTGTTTTATCTTTTGCTCTAAAAATTAAACTTGCTCTGCCTAAGTCTAATATCTCCAACCAATGTAATATTATATAGCAAACTAAATTTAATTTGTATCTCCTTTCACATACTTTTATCTTTGGGGAATTACTGAAGATGTCTCTTTTGTGCCATTGGGTAAAATACCATTTTGAATTATTTAATTTTTTTATCAATGAAATTATTGTAGCTATTTATTATTGTGTTTTTTTGAGGGAGCTTGTATGTTTCTAGTATAAATTATAATAAGCATCATTTTTGAAACCATTATACTAGATTGTTTTATAATCAACATCACCAAAACTGAGTGGGTTAAAACAACCATTTTGTTTTGATCATGGTTTGTGAATCAGGATTTTGGGAAAGTGTTGGCTGACTGGTGTCTCCCTGCTCCATGTGGTGTTAGCTGGGCAGTGGGATGGCTTCCACTTTCAAGATGGCTTCTTCACTCACATATCTGACTCCTCAATGCTCCTTGGCTTCTCTCCCTCCTGGTATTTCATTCTCTAGAGTCTCCACAAGCCTGGGACTTCTCACAGGTGGCTTTCCCAGGAAAGTTGTACTTCTGACTCTGGGGGTGGAAGCAGAAGATGCATCCATGCCAGGTAAATTCCAGAACAGCATCACTTCCTCCATATTCTTTTGGTCAAAGCAGATCCAGGGTATGCCCAGGTTCAAAAGAGTGTAGGAATAGATTCCATCTCTTGGTGGAAGAGTGCCAAAGTGACATTGAAGAAGAGCTCATGGGATGGGAGACATTTTTCTACATCTAGTTCTGAAAACTACATTGTGCCACAGTAAGACAAATTTTAAATACTTTCCATGAATTTAAGCTTTAACAATCCTGTGAGGTAACTATTATTGCTACCGTTTTGCAGATAACAAAACTGAATTCCATGTAGCCAAACAAATAGGTGTGTCTGCCTTAAATAATGAGGAATCTGATTGGTGGACTGAGCTCTGACTTCCTGCCTATCATACTTAACATGTCAAATCTGAGTCTGTTTGGATTCTTGTCTGAAAAAGAAAATTTGATGGTTATTTTAAAGCCTCTTCTTCGAACATAAGAAATTTCTACATAGCTAAGCAACTCAGTGAGACCCTCTTTCTAAATAAAATACAAAACAGGGCTGGGGATGTGGCTCAGTGGCCCTGAGTTCAAGGCCCAGTACCCCTCCTTGCCAACCCCTTCTCCCCTCGAAATAGAAAAGTGATCTTTTTTCCTTGAAGGAGTCTGGGGTGTGATGGAAAGAACTGTAGGTAAACACTAGTGCTCCCATCTACATCTGTGGAAAGTTGGGCAAGTTACTTAAACTTTCTGGATATTGGGATTATTAAAAATAAAAGTGGAGCTTCATGTCTTGAAGTGTTTTGTATTAAAAGGGTATGTATAGGTGATACTACAGCCTGGACAGAGGAGAAGTGCAATGTGTTACAAAAGTGTGTGACTTCAGGGGCTGCATAGAGGTTGATTTCCTTCTTGTTCACCTAAAAAATAAATCTCATCCTGCCTTGTACACTCTGGTGGGAGAGATGTGACTCACCCTGCTTCTCTCTTCTTTGCAGTTTGTCTCGGGCTTGTACGTGGCTAATCTTTTCCCCAGCTTTGTTATTTCTATTTTCTATCAGTATCAGCTTAAATTGATTTACTTCAGGAGGTTTGCATTTTAGGTTGTGCACAGAGAGAATTTCAATCAATATCCTTATAATTGTATAATTGGCTCATTTTGCATATCTGTATGCAAAAGGACTTTGGGTCAAAAGGTATGCATTATTTGTGAATTTGACAAATTCTGACAAACACTCTCTTTATACGTTTACCAATTTGTTATCTCCTGTCAATGTATGAGAGGTCTGTTTTCTCTCTTTGCCAACAGTGTGATTTGAAGCTCTTTCATCTTTTCTAAATTAGTCAGTGAAATATGGTATGTCACTGTAATATAATTAGCATTTCTCCTATTATGAGTGATGTTGTCTTCTCATGTGTATAAGAAACATTTGTGAACCATGTCTTCATATTGTTGCCCATAATTTTGTGTTGGAATATATAATACATATGTAAAATTTACTTCTGTGATCACTTTTATATTAAGAAAATGAACATTTTATTTGCATATGCAAATACTTTTGTAGTTTTTGCATATGAGTTTGCTGGGTTTATGGTGTTTTTCTTTTTTCTTTTTTTGTTTTTTGGTCAGGGGGATACTGGAGATTTAACTCAGGGGCATTCAACCACTGAGCTACATCCCCAGCCCTATTTTGCATTTTATTTAGAGACAGGGTCTCGCTGAGTTGCTTTGCACTTTGCTTTGCTGAGGCTGCCTCAGCCTCCAGAGCTGCTGGGATTACAGGTGTGTGCCACTTCACCTGGCTGTTTATGGTGTTTTTGCTATGCAGAATTATAAAAATTTTATTTAGACAAGTTTTATTTTTCTTGGTATTCTGAGTTTTTCATCACACTTAGAGATATTTTTCTCCATTCTAAGATGATGATAACAATCTCCCATGTTTTCTTTTATATTTTTATTAATCATGCAAAGCTTCCCCATCTACCTGATTATGACAAACTTGTAAAATTAGGACACTTTACATAAAAATCTGAATTCTTGGTTTGGGAGATCTGGAGCTCTCCCACATGGAAATGAACTGGAGATGAGGGGCAGCTCTGCCCCTCTGGATAGGACCATCCCTTTCCATTTTGCTAGGGTCCCTACCTTGCCCTTATATTTATTGGCATTCCAAGTAGCCCCTCCTAGACAACTAAGCTTGCTGCCTCTGAATTAGAATCTTGTGTGAGTTTAGGGAATGGAAGGTCTGAACTGATGAGAGTTGGGTTCTCTTTGTATAACTATTTTCTATAAGATTTTACATTCTACATTTTAACATTGTAATGTAGTGCTCCAGAATTGGGGTATACATTGATATTCTGAAAGCAGGCAAATCCATCATGCCAATGTACATCTTGCTGAAGCACAGTTTAACTCTAAAATTAGTGTGATGATGGTGGTGCCATTTAAGTGGAAATGATTTAAAACAATATTTTAAAAGGTAATCATGGATTTAATATGAGTATAAATCAATATTTGAATGATTTTTTTTGCCTAAGATTAAACAACTTTAACTCATGTATGTGATCAGTCGTCTCTGACATAGGGTCACTTAGGTTTAAGTTTGACACCATTGGGTAATACCTTCTATAACAAGTTTAAATATAGATAAATTGCTCTGCAGGTAAATGTTTCCTGCACTGCATGTACTCGTTTCAAATAGTTAATGTTGAATCAGTGCCCTGTTAAACAGAGTTATCAGGTTAGAGTGAGGTTAGTTGGCTCATGAAATCAGAAGGGTACTTTGAATTGACATTCTATGAATAAAGCCTCTGTTAATCACAAGGAAATATTTTTATATATGAGAAAAGGCATAAAAATGGGAAGTCAAGAAGGAGAAATTATACAGAACGAGGTAGTGCATGCCTGTCATCCCAGCAACTTGGGAGACTAAGGCAGGAGGATCGTAAGTTCAAAGCCAGCCTCAGCAATGGCGAGGCACTAAGCAACTCAGTGAAACCGTGTCTCTAAATAAAACACGAATAGAGCTGGGGATGTGGCTCAGTGGTTGAGTGCCCCTGAGTTAAATTCCAAGTACCCCCCACCAAAAAATGAGAAATTACATTGTTTCTTAAAGTCTTTCAGAATTTTATTCAGATAAGAGAGAACAGATTTATTTAAAACAATTGTTTATCACATGCTTAATGTGTGTAAGGAATTATTTGTTGAACAGAAAAGAGTAGCTTGAGTATATAAAATCCGATGTGGAAGAAAGGATGATCATGTAAATAAATATAGTCATACATCTGAGAAATGAATTCAATCATTAGGCTATCTTGTCATTGTGTGGACAACATAGAGTGTACTTGTACAAACCTAGATGCAATAAATTCAGATATGGATAATTTATAAATTCAAATAAAGAGACAGTGGCTGAAAGTGAATGTGTATGTGCAGAAGAAGAAATATGATCAATCAACAAATACATGAAAAAGTGTTCAACATCTTTAGCAATTAGAGAAATACAAATCAAAACTACTCTAAGATTTTATCTCACCACAGTCAGAATGGCAAATATTAAGAATACAAACAACAATGAATATTGGTGAGGATGTGGGGAAAAAGGTACACTCATACATTGCTGGTGGGAATGTTAATTGGTGCAACCACTATGGAAAGCAGTATGGAGATTCCTCAGAAAACTTGGAATGGAACCACCATTTGACGTAGTTATCCCACATCTCGGTTTATACACAAAAGACTTAAAATCACCATACTACTGTGATGCAGCCACATCAATGTTTATAGCAGCTCCACTCACAATGACTAAACTATGGAACCAACATAGGTGTCCTTCAACAGTTGAATGGATAAGAAAATGTGATATGTATATATGATGGAATATTAGTCAGCTTCAAATAAGAATGGAATTATAGCATTTGCAGGTAAAAGGATGGAGCTAGAGAATATCATGCTAAGGGAAATAAGCCAAACTCATAAAACCAAAGTCTGATTGTTTTCTCTGATATGCGGATGCTAATACATAATGGGGGGGTGGGACTAGGGAAGAATAGTGTTACTTTAGGCAGAGGGGAGTGAAGGGAGTGGAGGGAAAGAAGGGGAAAGAAAGATAGTAGGATGAATCAGAAATTATTACCCTATGTACATATATAACCATACAACTGGTGGGATTCTACATCATGTATAACCAGAAGAATGAGATATTATACTCCATTATATATGATGTATCAAAGTGCGTTCTACTGTCGTGAATAATAATTAAAACAGAACAAATTTTAAAAAGTAGTCTAAATCTTTCACTGCCAAGGTATATAAAATACATAGTAGTTGAATTTGGAGCTTTCCAAATCACCCTCCCTCAGTTGCACAGAATCTCAGGAGTTTTTATAAGCCCAGGAAGCTGGGCATGGTGGTACATACCTGTAATCCCAGTGGCTCAGGAAGATTACACATTCAAAGCCAGCCTCAGCAACTTAGTGAAGCTACAAGCAACCAAGTGAGACCCTGTCTCCAAAAAAAAAAAAAAAAGGTTTGAGGATATGGCTCAGTGGTTAAGTGCTCCTGGATTCAATCCATGATACTTAAATAAATAAATAAAAATAAGCCTAGGGCAATGAACGAAGTCTCCGGTCTCTGGTCTCACGTCTGTGTGATGGCTGCAGAAATTGCTTCTTTGCTTTTATCTGTTTTTATTATCATTAATTTTTAAGTGATATATAAAAATTATAAATATTTATGAGGCATCACACATCTTTTAATACATGTATACATTGTGTAATCTCCAAATCAGGGTAATCCTATTTTCTCAAACATTTATTTATTTATTTTTAGTACTGGGAATTGAATTCAGGGGTGCTTTATTCCTAAAGAACATTCCCAATTCTTTTTATTTTTTGTTTTTGGAACAGAATCTTACTAAGTTGCTTAAGACCTTGCTCAGTTGCTGAAGCTGGCCTTGGACTTGCAGTTATCCTGCCTCAGCCTCTGGAGTCACTGAGATTACAGGTGTGTACCACTATGCTCAGCACAGATATTTATCATTTTTTATGGTTTGGACACATAGTACACACCCAATAAATCTTGTTGTTAGTTACTGAGTCCCATGAGTAAAACAGATTGAATAATGCCAACGTAGTGCAGAGGTGGTGAACAGAGGCTAGAGCTCTTTTCAGTCTGTTGAGTGAATGAATCAAGAAACCAAGGAAATAGCCAGCCTAGTGGAAGGTCTGTGCTGGGAGCGCTGCTCTGATATAGGAATTCCAGAACCATAGCAGAAGCAGAGTTGCAGGATAGGACTTATGTGTAGGAAGAGAAGACCCAGAAAGATGGGATAGGTTTCCTGAGCCTTCTTGTCATTCAAATTTCAATTAACAATGCCACCTCAGAGAGGACTTTCCTGGTCCCCCAGTTACTTCTGCCACAAAGCTGTATAGTAATTATGGCAGAAAGAATGTGTTGTGTTTTAACTTTTTCTTGTTTATTGTTTGTTTCCTATTGTTGACATATGTATCAAACATATACATCAGTCTCATTCACTATCAAGTCTCCAGAACCTTGAGCATGCAGTAGGCACTACAAAATGTTAGTTAGCTGAGCAAGTGTATAAAGATGTTCTTGAATGTGGGGTTTTGGCTTTACAGGCCTGTGGTAATTTGAAAATATTGTAAATTGAATATGCATTTAGTATACCTAACCTCCCAAACATCAAACGTTAGCACACCTTAAATGTGCTCAGAACACTTACCTTAGTCAGAGCTGGACAAAATCATTTAACAGGAGACCTGTTTCATAATGAAGTATTGGATATCTTTTGTAATTTATCAAATACTTGTATTCCTAAAATGCTGGAAATGCAACCTACTAGAGTCTTGTAAGCATTCCCAAGTCAGCAATTAAAATATGGATTTAGGGAATGAGAGGAAATACTCTAGCCTTCTTGTTCAAGGAAAGGCCATGTATAATTATCCAGGTAGGTACTGATTACTACTGACAAGCTATGTGTAGTAATTAACAAATTACATTTTACACAAAGTGTTGTAGATCATAGTTATGAGGATAATAATGATATCTCATAATTGTTTTATGCTTTCATCTTTCCAAAGAACTTTAAAGTCTCATTTTATCCTTACAAATTATGCCCTAAATTTTGATAATATTGTATTTTTAGCAGGTTATAGAGTCAGGTGTTCTCTGAATAATGTTTGTAACCACAACAGAGGCTGGTGCAGTTGCTTAAGGTATAGAGGAAGTTGACTTGCCCTTAAAAATGTCTGGCAGCAAATTAAAAGTGGGGAACGAAAAATCCTTTACATTTAAGCACTCAACTATCTAATTCCCTTGGGATTTCAGACTCTGTTCATAACAGTGAATGTTTTGGCATCAACTAAAACTGCAAGTTGTATTCATTGCAGTGAAGAGTGAAATGGCAGTGAGCTTTGGCTTTCACTGGTGGCTGGGATTAATACCGCACTAGTAATTAGCTGTAACTCATTTGCCTCAACAATTACCCACAATTATTCATAATCTCATGGGTAATGGAACACACAACACAGTTGGCCTGAGTTGCCTTTTGGGTACTGACCTCTTGAGTAAGAGGTCATCGTAGGCATGAGGCGGGGTGGGCTTTCAGCAGTCAGTGGGTCTGGGAGACAACATGTGAAAATAATTTACTAGAGACACCATAAAGACATTGTGTACACAGGGAAAGCTTTTTAATTTTTTTTTTTTAAATAGAAGAACAGTTTCTTGGCTTGTTTGTTGGTTTGAAAAGAATGCTCTAGAAAGCAATATGGTGGGCTTTCTATGGACTATGCAACACAGCCTCAGTTTTGTACTGAAACCACAACTGTTCTAGGGGGAAAAAACAAAAACAAATAAACTATGTGGAAGAACAGTTTTTTGGCTTGTTTGTTGGAAGAGAAGAGTGGACTGAGGGGAACCATAACTGAGCAAGAGAGCTTTGGGATGGACCCCTGTAGAGTTTCAGTCCACAGCCCTTTCAGAAGCAAGGAAACATGTAACCCCACTTTGTTCTGTTTCAGATTCTAAAGGTGGCTCATAAACAAAGCTCTCCTAACCAGGGTGGTAAATTGGAAAAATGGGTTTGCAGTAATTGTGTGACATAAGGAGATGTTCATAATGATACTTTAGTTTTTTTGAATTACTTCTAAGCTAGTTTTATTTTTTTAATTAATTATTTTTTAAATTTGTTCTAATTAGTTATACATGATAGTAGAATGCATTTTATGCATTTTGGTAAATCACACATAAATAGAGTATAGTTTGTCATTGTTTTGATTGTTGTAGGTTCACATGGGTCATGCAATCATATATGTACATGAGGCAATAATATCTGTTTCACACTATAATCCTTCCTTCCCCCCTACCCCTTCTTCTCCCTTCACTCCCCTCTGCCTAATCTAAAGTAACACTATTCTTCCCTAGCTCCCCTACCCCATTGTGAGTTAGTATCCACATATCAGAGAAAACATTCAGACTTTGGTTTTTTGGATTTGGCTTATTCCACTTAGCATGATATTCTCCAGCTCCATCCTTTTACCTGCAAATGCTATAATTCCATTCTTATTTGAAGCTGACTAATATTCCATCATATATACATATCACATTTTCTTATCCATTCAACTGTTGAAGGACACCTAGGTTGGTCCCATAGTTTAGTCATTGTGAGTGGAGCTGCTATAAACATTGATGTGGCCGCATCACAGTAGTATGGTGATTTTAAGTCTTTTGTGTATAAACCGAGATGTGGGATAACTACGTCAAATGGTGGTTCCATTCCAAGTTTCTGAGGAATCTCCATACCACTTTCCATAGTGGTTGCACCAATTAACATTCCCACCAGCAATGTATGAGTGTACCTTTTTCCCCACATCCTCACCAATATTCATTGTTGTTTGTATTCTTAATAATTGCCATTCTGACTGTGGTGAGATGAAATCTTACAGTAGTTTTGATTTGCATTTCTCTAATTGCTAAAGATTTTGACCATTGTTTCATATATTTGTTGATATATTTGTATTTGTTCTGTAAAGTGTTCAGTTCCTTAGCCCATTTATTGATTGGGTTATTTGTATTTTTTTTTGGTGTTAAGTTTTTTGAGTTATACACACACACACACACACACACACACACACATATATATCACATATTATTTATATATACATATATATCCTGGAGATTAATGCTCTGAGTGCATGTGAAAAAGATTTTCTCCCATTCATGATTCCTGATTTTATTTCTTGCACTTTAGAAGTCTTGTTAAGGAAGTCAGATCCTAAGCTAACATGGTGAAGATTTGGGCCTACTTTTTCTTCTAGTAGATGCAGGGTCTCTGGTTTAGTGCCTAAATCTTTGATCCCCTTTGAGTTGTGTTTCATGCAGGGTGAGATAAAGATTTAATTTCATTTTGTTACATATGGCTTTCCATTTTTCCCAGTGCCAATTGTCAAATAGACTATCTTTTCTCTGGTGAATGTTTTTGGCACCTTTGTCTAATATGAGATAATTGTATTTATGTGGGTTTGTCTCTGTGTCTTCTATTTTGTACAGTGGTTTACATATCTATTTTGGTGGCAATACCATACTGTTTTTATTACTATAGCTCTTGTTGTCCTATGAATAACAGGATGCATATGGAAATTTGATTAGGTGCACTTAGATGCTAAATCTTCAATAATATTTAAAGAGGTTCTTTTATTCAGATATTTTTAGAAATGTTAATCAATTATACAATAGCTGCCATTTCTTAAGGTTCACTACGTGCTAGTAATATGAGTGTATTTTGTAATCTAATTCTTACAATGAACTTGTGATTGTGGATAAGAAAAATAAGTGTCAGAATCCAAAGTCCCAGAGTTAAGATGTGGCAGAACTGGGAATTGAGCTGAAGGCTCTGCATTGTGCTGACAGTCACAAAAGTCTTGCTTCTTGAAACCTCCCACCGCTCTTTAGAAATGACTTCTCCACAGAGGAGCTATGGCATGAAGTGAAGAGTCATCAGGCATCAATCACACTTGATTTTAGATTCCAATTCTGTTTTCATCTGCTTGATACAGACCCTTTTATCTGTAAACTTGAGTTTTCTCATTCAGATGACTTCCTACCTGCAGCCCCTAGACTGATAGATGAGTTGGAGATGGTGTGTAAAATGCCAACCCAGTTGATGGTCATAGCTCTTTTTTTCTTGAGCTCAAAAGGTTCTTACATTTGTATTATTTTCATATAATTGTCTTCAAGTCACCACAATATTCTAGTTCTTGCTCTTGATAATTTTGCATTTTAGAAGTTT
Source organism: Glaucomys volans (assembly GCA_020662805.1). Taxonomy (NCBI): domain Eukaryota; kingdom Metazoa; phylum Chordata; class Mammalia; order Rodentia; family Sciuridae; genus Glaucomys; species Glaucomys volans. The sequence continues at coordinate 924,654 of JAJEJO010000255.1, read as the reverse complement.
AAATGTTACTTTAGCATTAATCTGCTTATGATTGTGAGTTCATAAATTTTAATACAATGTTTTGAGCTGTTTCAGTGAGGGAAACATTATATTGCAACCTCTGATACTAATTCTACATACAAACTCATTCTAGCCTCTCCTTTTCCTCATTCACCACTGGTTGAAGATGGTGTCTGCTGGTTTCGTGTTTTCCCTAAAGTAACTGACAAGTACCTTGGAGGAGATGCTTTGAGATTATGCTAATATACTATTTCTCCTCAAATATTTCTCAATGATTTTATCATCTATTGATACCTCTTGCCTGCAGCAATTATTACTGTGGTGTTTACCTAATGGTGATTTTTTAAAATCCCCTCATTCCTTCCATATTTATTTCTTAAGAAGGAGAGAAGAAGGAAATGAGAGGGGGAGGGAGAGAGGGTATGAGAAATGGTAGAATGAGATAGGCATCATTACCCTATGTACATGTATGATTAACCTGAATGGTTTGAATATACATCATGCACAACCATAGAAATGAAAATTTGTACCCCATTTGTGTACAATGAATCAAAATGAAGTCTGTAAAAATTAAAAAAATAAATAAAAAAGCAAAGTGAAAGAAAAAGAAGGAGAGAACCATGAGAAAGAAAAAAATTGTCTCATTTCCCCCTTTATTTATTCAGTTATTCATATATATCCATGTACACTGCTAGGTAACTATGTTATGGGTTTAGTACTACTATTATTTATTTCTCAGATCAAATCATTGCTTGTGACCTCCAGCTTGTGCCCTTGTCCTTTTCAAATGCTCTCAGTCTTTCTTGAGCACTTTGTCCATTTCTGACATCAAAAGATATTCAAGGTTCATCTTGTATTTTCCTGGTCCAGCTCTGGAATCAACCTCTTTTCCAAAGGGATCTTATTTCTTTAATTGGGAAATGGTATATAGGAAATAAGATCCAGGTCTTAGGGTTTCTTGAATTACTATGGATTGTCATTGCTTCTAGAGTATCTCAGAGTTACGAAACATGTACACATGAATACATTTATATTTTAATCTCTCTACATGTATCTGATATCTGATCCCAGTCCAATTCTCAGCTTCACTACAGCCTCCTCTTTTCCTTATCTGTAACTTCTTTCTCAAATGGTGAGAAATCAGGTCTTGTTCTCTGTAGTATATTTACTTAACAAAAAATAAATAAATAGTTTTATGTTATATAATACATGGGAAACCTTTGTAGCAAAAGCTTTCAGACTACTTTCTATGTAGTGGGATTTCTCATCCCTGCTCCTTACACGTGTTTTATATACAACCAGCCAATAGTTTTTCATCTTTTCACTGATCTTCCACTTAGCGTCCTCATGGTTTTCTACATGTTGATGGCTGTGGTCTGTGGCACAGGCTGCCTGGTGTAGCAAGTTGCCAGCAGGAGCATTTCATTCTCTCTCTCTCTCTCTCTTTCTCTCTTTTAGTGCTGGGGATTGAACCTAGGACATTGTGCATGCCAGGAAAGCATTCTACTACCAAGCTACAGCAGGGCATTTCTAACGGAAGGCTGGAAGACTCCAACATCCCTAACTACAGCTTTATCAATGAATTCCCTGCATGCTGTCCTGAAAAGGAAATGTTAGTCACCTATCTGAAAGGGGTCAGCGTAGGGAGAGAAATCGTCACTCTGGCCATCTCTCTCATCTAACTATGTATTAATTGGAAAACTTTGTTTTCATTCTGTGATTCTCCCATGCTACCAGACAAAACCATTGTAGGAGCAGGAAGTACAGAGTGGAGGTCTATCAAACCCCTTCTGGTAATTTCATGCAACTGTTGGCTAAAGTACTTCACTAAAAACAATCTAGACAGTGGACATGTTAGGCCACTCCAAAGGTAAGCCAGTTTGGGGAAAATTAACTGTTAGGTGACTTTCAATATGAAGAGACTGTAAAACCCTTCTCTCCTATTCCTAACCCATTTTAGACTTGGAGAAATCAGTGTCAGCAAAGAGGGGAGAATAGAAAGAGCAAGATAAAAAATTATGGAGAAGCTCATCATGTCCTTCCACTCCTGCAGGCTTCTAAGCTGGTTCTGGCCCAAACGGAGGCAGAGGAGGAATTTTAAATAGGAAAACACTTAGCTCTCTGATTTTACATTTAAGTGCTTTTTGATCCCTGAAGAAAGAGCTAGAAAGGTATGGGATTTTTCTGGTCTTTCATCTGAATTAGAGAAAAATGATTTGGTAAAATTTGCTGAAAGTGCATTACAAACAATAATGAGTTATATGCCCTATTTTACCTATTTATTCTAAGACATCCCACCATATGTATGTGTGTGCATGTGCATGTGCATGTGTATCACACACACATACATATATATGATGTACATATCTATATCTGTAACTATGTCTATATATCTATCTATATCCATGTAACTATGTGTATATATATATATCTTAGCACAAGTGAATACATTTATGGAGGTTATTTCTCTTTCTCTGCCTTTCTGAATAGCTATTTATATATATTTATATAAATATTAAACAAATATATATCAAATATATAATGTATCTCATAGTCTGACTGAGGAACTACTTTAAATTCTCTTGTTCAGTACAGTATTCCTTATTCATGTATGATATTTTCCCAATGGAAGATGACTTCTTAAGAATATGAGGAATAGGACTGGGGTTGTGGCTCAGTGGTAGAATACTTGCCTAGCATGTGTGAGGCGCTGGGTTTGGTCCCAAGCACCACATAAAAATAAATGAATAAATAAATAAATTAATTAAGGGTATTGTGTCCATCTATAACTAAAAAAATTTAAAAAAAAGAATATGAGGAATAAAGCTACACCCTAATTTCTTTGATATTATCAGGCTAACAATCTCATATCAAATTAGCAAATGGAAAGCCAAATTTTCAGATCTTTTGCAATCCTTGGATATCTAAGACCAATTTTACCTTTTAGGAGAAACACTTTGCCTATAATTAGTATATTTCTACTTATACTTTTTCAGAATGGTTCCAGAAAGTGGGGTGGGAGGGGGACAGAGAAATTTCCGTAGGAAAAAATGGAACCAAACTGACAACCTTTTTAATAACTAACTCTTTGCTTTGCTTTTATTTTTGTACAGTAAATGGAAGAACCAGATTGATTCTTCAAATCTAAAAAACAAAACAAAACAAAATAATAGCCATTCTAACCACTACAATGTGTCCTCAGTTTTGGCCAGTTATGTGCAAGTTTTTACTTTTATTTGATTAAAAAGAGGAGAGTTGGAGAATCCTGAAAAGATGAAGTTTCTAATGGAAAGACTGACAGACCCTTAACTACAAGCATGTTGCCAGGCGCCACCATAATAAAAGGTGGCAAGCATCCAGGAGTGCTTGCAGCTGCATGCCTGAACTTTATTAAATATCTAACTATAGTTTGCAGGCCCTGGCCAGCTTGTAACTCATTCCTCTGACACATTCCAGTTCGTAATTAGTGTAGGACTAATATGGTTCTTGCTTTCTTATTCTTTTCCTGTAAAACAAGACTGTTTCAGAAGATAAAGATGCACTTCACTTGGCAATTGGGGAAATCCATTAGGTTGCAGACTCCATGTACTTATGCATTGCTGGGGTGTGAGGTTCAGCATTCTTCTGTCTCCCCCTAAAGTAACATCTAGATTTTACTTCAGCCTATCTTATCAATCTCTTTCCTTGTAAAATCTTGTTTTTCCTTTGACTAAATCAAATCTGTTACTTCATAGAAAATGGATGGCTTCTTCTGCTTGATCTCATCCTTTGTGAATAAATGTGGATAGATGTAGTCTGTCAAATGGCATGATCAGGATGCACAGATCATATGTGTTTATAAGGGTCTGCAACTAGTGTGCTTCATACTTGCCATTAGTTCCTGGAGCTGCTGTGGTGGATCGAGAGCATAGTGGTTCAACTGAGACAAACTTGCTGCATAGTTCCAGTTGTCTCAGGCCGCAAGCTATGGGAGATTGAAGTTGCAAATAATGGTGGGTTTTGCTTATTTCTTTTAAATGCTATGGAAGTTTGAGATCCAGCTGTTGCAGGAGTTTGCCTATCTATAGATTCATTTTGTTGCCATTTTCCAACTTGTGGGACAAGTGTCCTTTTGTTCTGTGACAAAAGTTGCCAGTCACATCATTTGGTTTAGATGTTTGAAGAGACCCTTTGGTGCACTTTGGTGTGCCTTCCTAGATTGTAGTTTATTGTAATGGGTTCCAATTTGTTCCTGTTCTCCATCCACTTCACTTTCAACTTTCTTTTCTCACATCCCGCTCCAACGATTGTATGGCCAGTGCAGATACATGACAACAGCCTTATAGGACTGTACAATCAGCACCTATCACTGTGTAAGATCAAATTCTCATAGTAACTCCCTCTGTACCACTCTAGCAATCTGCCCTTCTTACTTCAACTGTGCCTGATGCAGCTATAGTCTTAAACATTCCAACCCTAGCACAGTGCCAGAGACTCATTTAACCCACGTTCGTTGCTGAGCCAGAAGAGACATCTTTCTTCTCTTTTCACATCTGAGGGATGCAGTGACTTGACCCAGCTAGCAAATATGAGAGACAGCCTTTGAATTCAGACCTTCTGAGATCACACCAAGTATACCCTGAGCGGACATAAGTTGAAATATAAAAAGGTGACATGTTGGAGGTGCTCAGTGTCATAAGTAATCAGGGTCACACAATTCTGAGATGCCATTTTCCATCCATGTGACTGGCAAAGGTTTCTGAGTTTGATTGTTGGTTTGTCTTTTTCCCCACCAAAGTTAAAGTGAACTTTATTTCTCATTTTTGAAAACTATGAAATGGCTGTTTTTTTCTCCTTGCCAAAACAACCCCTGAATGATGCACTAACCTCTTCTTAAGGTCTTAAAAAGATTATTTTTTTGTTACTTATTTCTTCTTTGGCTTGCAAACTTTTAAAAGGTTGATGTGAGCAAGAGACTTTGCATGAGAAGAGGGAACTCTTATGAATGGCTGCTGTCAAGTGTTGTAGCCACTGGGAAGGACAAATTGGTATTTACTAAAGTTTAAAGAATTCCTATCCACAGCCCAGCAAGTTCATTTTGCACCTTTTCCTCCAGCACACTCTCCCATGAGAGTACAAAGAAACATTTTCAAAGCTGTTCTATAGGAAAAAAAGGAACATGTATTAGCAGAACTGAAAGCATGGGGGTTTGTTCAAGTCCGGAATGAGGATAGGTCTATATATTCTAATGTGGAAATTACTTTGAGAACACACTGGACAAGAGGCGAATCATGGAATAATATTTAGTAGAGTAGAATCGTTTGAAAACACAAATAAAACAGGGCTATGAACAAATGTCAGTAAAATAATTTTTTAAAATTTGGTAAGCTAAGAATGATGAGAGGGGAAAACTGGATTGGGTTAAGACTTGAGTTTAACTTAAAATGTTTTCTTTCTTTTATAAAGAGAATGTATTCATTCCCTGTGTAACTTGTTACCTGTTTAGTTAACTTTTGCTTTCAAACAATAGAGGCAGTATGTCTTATTGAGTTTTAAAAGAGAAATGGTATGTTTGAAATAATGTAGTTAACACTTTCATTTTATTGAAGAGGAAATTGGTGCCAAGAGACAGGAAATGATTGGTTGAAGGCAGAATCTAATAAAAAACTGAAATGTTCCAGAAAAATTAGCAACAGAGTTTCTGGATTTATTAACAATCTCTGAATTACTTTGATGAAACCAGAATGTATTTTGGGGCACCATTTTGAGGACTCCCTGAACAACCCTAATTCAGCTTTGGTGTCCACCTTTTGGTTTATTGACAATGTTGCTCAAGAACCTTATGAAGATCATACCAACACCTTGCTATCATCTTTCATACATTTCTCTAACATTTTCAACCTTGGTTGCCTGAGTGAATATACCTCTCTGTATCATGTTCAAAAACATTTTGGTTTTTGTCTTTCTTCAAGATGGCCCTATTTCCTTGGAGGGCAAAAAACTCTGTCAGTTCCTGAAAAAAATCATACTTTAAACAACTGTTTTAGTCAGTTCTTTCAATGCTATCACTTAAAGAACAATTAGAGAAGGAAAAGTTTATTCTGGAGCCCATGTTTTCCAAGGTCTAAGTCCATCTATATCTGGCTCCATTCTTTGGGGCTTGAGGTGAAGCAGAACATCATGGCAGAATAGGGTGGCAGAGAAAAGCGGGTCAGGACATGGCCACCTAGAAGCAAAGAGAGAGTTTTGCTCAACAAGGGCAAAATAGATACCCCAAAGGCACATCCCCAAAGACCCATCTCCTCCACCTGCACCCTACAAGCCTGCAGTCACCACTCAGTCAATCCCTATCAGAGCATTAACCAACTGATAATTAAGGCTCATAACCCAATCATTTTACCTCTAAACCTTCTTGCATTATCGCACACATGAACTTTTGGGGGATATGTCACTTCTAAACCGTAATACCAACAGAAATATGATGACAGTAAAAACTGAGTTAATTTTTCTGGTACCCCAGAAAGAGAATTGATTGTTTCTACAAATGTGATTGCATTTGGCCTTTTCAAAGTTGGGGAGAACCTCAGAGCTGCCTGACAGCTAGAAGTCCTTTTGACCCACAACCTAACACAGTGTGCTTGTAGGATCTACTTGATGACTGGAATCTAGGTGTGACCTAACTTGTATTCATCATTTAAGTTCTATATACATTATCTCCAATTCTAAATGTCTTCTCTTAATCCCTGACCTGTACCCATCTCTACTTCAGCTGTTCCCCTCCGGATCACTTGGGGTCACCTGTAATGACTTACTGTGTTGTGAGCAGAGGGAGAGCTGAGGGAAGCGGAGTGCTGATGGGAGCCAGGCTCAGAGATGAGGGCTTCCTTTTGAATACCTTCTCTGTGAGTCTCAGGAACAATTTTTTTGGGGGGGATACGGGGATTGAACTCAGGGGCACTCAACCACTGATCCACATCCACAGCCATATTTTGTATTTTACTTAGAGACAGGGTCTCACTGAGTTGCTTAGTGCCTCGCCATTGCTGAGGCTGGCTTTGAACCCGCGATCCTTCTGTTTCAAACTCCTGAGCTGCTGGGATTACAGGTGTGCCCCACTGTGCCCAGCATTTGTATCAATTTATGATAATGTTTTTTCATCATAGATCTAACCACAGCCACACAATATGGTATCTGAACAAAATTGTTGAAAAATTGCCACTGATAGAGACCATACTCAGAACAATAGCTTTCCTTTTGTCCCCCTCACCCTCCCTAGCTGGCTTCTCTCTACCACTTCTGCATTTGGACAGGAGAGTCTTTCCATGCTATCATTTCCTCCTCTCCCAGCCTTTTCTCAAGGACAGTGTGAGCTCTCATGACTCCTTCTAGAAGCCATTCTGTTCTTTTCCTTTGAGCTGGAAGCCTTCTCCTCAAACATAGTTCCAAGATGCAGAAATAAAAGCACTTGAGCAATCACAACTGACTACAGTTCTCCCAATGGCATTCCATTTGATGTGTTTATAATTTTCACTCTCTCCAGCAAAAACAAAGCTTTTTTTCTGTACCTTGATACTGGAGGTGTAGTATTATAGTACATGCCCACCTTGGAAATTGGAGGGTGGGGGAGTTCCTGGTCTTTGCTTCATCTCTATGCTGTCTTTTTTTTTTTATTTTATTTTTTTGGTACTGGGGATTGAACCCAGGCGCACTCCACCACTGAGTCGCATCCCCAGCCCTATTTTGTATTTTATTTAGAGACAGGGTCTCACTGAGTTGCTTAGGGCCTTGCTAAGTTGCTGAGGCTGGCTTTGAACTCGCAATCCTCCTGCCTCAGTCTCCCAAGTGCTGGGATTACAGGCGTGTGCCGCCATGCTCGGCTTCTATGCTGTCTTAGATGAGCCAGAATCTAAGGCTGTCCAGCAACCAGTCCCCTCCAGATCTTCCTCTTTTTAGGTTGACATTTCTGAGCTCTGGTTCAACAAGTATCAACACACACCACAGATGTTACTCATAGTCTTCAACCTATTGAAAAGAAAAATACACAAGCCTACTGTGTTACCGGAACTGAAGTAAATATTGGCAACAAGCATGGAAGGGCTGACCAGCTGGCTTAATATTTTTCCATTTCAGTTTCTTAATGTGCATAGTGTGAATCATCTAACACCAAAATATCATGCTACCCACACTCTCCATGAGACTTTTTGTTTTTGCTAGTTACAGTGAGTGTGGCCTTCACAGTTTTGGGTGTGTGTGTGTGTGTGTGTGTGTGTGAGAAAGAGAGAGGAGAGAGAGAGAGAGAGAGAGAGAGAGAAGAGAAGAGAGAGAGAGAAGAGAGAGAGAATTTTTAAAATCTCAAGGATTCTATTGCTTAATTCTAGGATGATTTAGTGGAAAAGGGATCTTTCATCCTCTTTCAGATTCTCTGCCTTGGTTTTTTGAGGTTTGGTTTTCAATATTTACAAGAAAGAAAAATTCCTCTGATGATGTGAATGGGCATGATCTTTTGTAGGAATATGATGGAGAAATGAGAATTAGTTTACATTTTGTAGGAATGTGATGGAGAAATGAGAATCAGTTTACATTTGACCAGAAGTAGCGTATTCTACAGCTAATAAAATAATAAAATATGAACAAGCATTCCTTGTGTGCTAGCTACTTTAGGGATAAAATCCATGAATAAAAGTTGGTCCTAGTCCTAATGAGGGGAAGTGGACATGAACTTGATGAATATGATTAATCACCAAGTTCTACCACATGTAGGCTCTGTACTGCTGGTGGCTCTGGGGGAGTTGCTGTTCTCTCTGTGTCTGGAAAGCCTACCTCCTAAGGCAGTGTTCCATGCTAACTCCAGCGGACCTCTCTAGGAGAGCTGGCAGAACACAGGAACTCTGGGTTATACTCAAATTCATGTCAGAGCTTGATTCCTGGCTCCATTCTTAAGATGATTCTGTCGGGCTCCATTTCAGTGAGCCCCATAGTTTCATTTTTTTAAATCAGTGGTTCACAAAGTGTGGGCCCCAGACCAGTAGCATCACCATTATCTGGAAACATGAAAATGCACATTCTCAGGTGAGATCTCAGACCACCCCAACCAGAGATCTTGGAGATACTATTCAGAGATCTGTGTTTTGATAAGCCCCCCAGGGGATCCTCATACCCTTTCAAGTTCAAATTTAAGAATCAATGGCTTCAACTCTTTTCCAGGTAGCATTCCTGCCTTGAATGCATCAAACAAGGGGCTGGTCCTCATTTAATGTTTGCATGTGACCTCTGGGTATGATCTCATTAACCCCTCTCCAGCTCTTCCCTGCCTGTCTTGACCTTGGACTATATTAATTTAGAGTTTTGATTTTTACTTTTATCGTCATAACTTTTATTTACTTAGTTTTCCATTTTGGCGACCATTGTGGTGGGCAACCAAACCCAGATTGGAAGTAAACATAATATTTGAGAATCCAATTTTATCTAATGTATCAGAGGACCTATTGTTTGAGCTAAAATTAAAACATGCTTTGTATCTCGAAAGTTAATATTCTCTCTTGAGGTCATTGCAAATAATGAGTCAAACAGCAAACTCCAACAAGACATCTACCAGTTTTTGTAAAAAATCTTGGGTTCTTAAGAAAGGAATTTCATGTATTTGTACTTCTGAGGCTAGTGGAAACCAGTTGTAGGAGTCTCAAATTAATAATCAGGCAATCCACCTTTATGTATGATCATGGCAAGTAGTATTGTCCCTCGTCTTGATATGAAACATTTGGCTGTTAGCCATATCTCCTAAGAGTCAAGTGAAAGACTGGTTTGGTGGGAGAGCCTTCCGAGGACCGGGATGAGCTCTTCTGATTTTACTACCACCTCTTGATCTGTTCCCTTTTCTCTTTTGTTGTATTCTTTTTGGCTCATTCTTTAGATAGGTGTCCAAGTCCCTTGTTTTTTTTCTGTTTTCCTTCTCCATTCTGGAGATGTTCCTCCATTCCCACATTTTTATCTCCAGACCTCAATGTCTGACTCCCTGGTGAGTTATTACAGGACTATCCTGTCAGAACCCCAACTTTAACATATCTAAGGGAGAGTTCTCTCCAAACTCCAGTGGTGTTCCTTTTCATTACACTGGTGCTTTAAAACATTGGTGCCTTCAGCAAGTTCCCTTCCTGTTGTCTCTACTAGTCAATCACATTTGTTTTATCCTTACTATGCCCTATTTCTCAGCCCTTTTGCCATGGTCCATTGCTTTTGTCACTTCTTCTTTATATTATTACAATAACCTGTTAGCTGGTTTCTCTTTCTCTAACATCTTACCAAATTTGTGCTTTCTCCTTACCACTTGTGTTAGTTTTTCATTGTTGTGACAAAATACCTAAGAAAATCAACTTAAAGAAAGAAAGGTTTATTTTGGTTTATAGTTTCAGAGGTTTCAACTCATGATCACTTGACTCCATTGCTTTGGGTCTTTGTGAGGTAAAACATCATTATGTTGAGCATGTGGTGAAACAGAGCTGCTTACATTGTGGTGGCCAAGAAGCAAATAAAACAAAGAAGGGGCTGAAGACAAGATGTACCCTTCCAGGGCATGACCCTAGTGATCTACTTCATCCAATTAGGCCCCATCTCCTTCAAGTTCTACCACTTCCCAGTAGTCCATTCAATTATGAACTTATCAATGGACTAATTCATTGATGATATTAGAATTCTGATGATCCAATAACTTCTCCAAAGCCCCACCTCTGAACATTGCTCCTTTGGGGACCAAGCTTTCAACACACCAGGCCTTGTGGGGCATTCCAGATCCAAACCACACCACCATCCCAAATAATCTAAAATACAGATCGAATTATCTCCTTCTCCTCGTTAAAACATGCCATAGCTCCCTTATAACTGAATGAAGTCCCAGATCCTTTTAAGGTGCTCAAAGTTTCATATGTAAGGCACTCCACCTGCATTTGTGTCCATCTTTCATGGCATCTTATGTAGCATAACCTCCAGAAGTAACTACAGTTTCCTACACCCATGCTCCTTTATGTCTTCCTATATATATTTTTTTCTTATGCTGTTCTCTCTGCATGTTAGCCTGGGCTAATTTCTCTTTGGTGAAATTCTACTCACCCACTAAGGTTTAACATAGACTATAAGTCTCTTTTACAAAATTTGTCCCTTGCCCTTTTTGCCCTTTCAGAGTAAACTATTCTGTCAATCTTCCCAGTGAACTCAGAAACACTATATGGCAGTTACTTACTCTTATTTTCCTATTAATTTATCTCTCCCACTAGTTTGCTCATTTCTGGGTTTCCCAGATTTTACTTTCTTCTCTAATTGCTTTGAATGATTTCATGTCTAGTCTTTGGGTGGCAGAAGCCAAAGGCCCTTTCCAGATTTCTGCCAAATGTAGGGTATATGGACATGTTGCATGTGTGTGGGAGGAGGATGTGTGAGTGTGGGTGTATTTTCCTAATTTTCTCTGGTCTTTTGGCTTTGTTCACATGCTAGGTTTAATGACATCATATTGTTCCCAACAGGAAACAGATTCTTTGGTTCCATAATGAGAAATGTCCTCATTAATTACATTGATGTCTCATGAGTTTGATTGACTTTCAAAAGACAGAAAACTGTTGGGTGGAGCTGTGATGGGAATGATCACATCATTTAGTTCTCAACTTTCTACCAACAATAATTCACTTGGTTCTCCTTGCAGGTGGTCCTGGAGCCCTAGCCTTCTTCTGTACATTATGTAGAGCAACTTCTCTTCTTCTCTAATGCCTGGGCCCAGGGCAAGTCTGGGATGCTAGACTTTTACCTTGGTGCTTATCAAGGATTTTTTTACTTATACATTTGCTTCTTTTCAATCTATCATAAAATCCTTTATTTAAAGTTCACATATATATACATACACACACAAACATGCTAGTAGGGTGTATTTTGACATGTTATACGTACATGAATGGAGGGGGATGGGAATAGGAAAAACAGTAGAATGAATCGGACTTAACTTTCCTATACTCATATATGAATACAGTTGCTTCTTAAAGGAAATCCTTAAAACAACTCTGAAGACCATAAAGTTGTCTCTCTTTTAAAGCATTGCATCTATATCTCACTTCTTCTAAAATAGTAAGCTTTCCATGTTGGAGGGTTAAGCATCCCTGAATTCAACCAAAGATGATTGGAAATATTTAGAATGAAAAATGTATCTTCACTGGATATATATAGACTGTTTTCTTTGTCATCATTCCCTAAACAATATGGCATAACAACTATTTAGATAGCATTTTACATTGCATTACGTATTATAAGTAATTTAGAGATAATTCAAAGTGTATAGAAGGATGTACACAGGTTATATGCAAGTATTATGCCATTTAAAATAAGGGACTCAAGCATCTTCAGATTTTAGTATTTTCAGGGGATCCTGGGACCAATCCCCTGTGGACACTGATGATGATTATACATCATTGCCAAAGACACTCAGGACCAAAAAATTGGCTGTCCACAATCTGAGTGACTTCTTATTTGGGGAGGGAAACCCAGGATGAAATACCGAAGGTCTTTGGGAACTGATACAAAGACTAATTAGTTAATTAAAATCCATTTGTACCTGCAACTGCCAGTGCCATAGGATGGAAGTGAAATGGTGGGTGACAGTGATAGTGAGAATCCAGGGTCCCTGGCACTGTTGGACACATCCTAGGACTGATTCCTGTGACTAGACCATGATTTTCTTTGCCTTCCTGGGTTCTCTCTTAGTTCTGATTTCCAGCTTTCTCAGAGATTCCTCAGGGTCTATACCTGTTCAGTGAGTTCTTTTTCCCCTTCAGTTAATTGGAATGCATTTCTATTATTTGCCACCAAACCTCCAAACTGATTTAAAAAACCACAAACACTTGCATGTAGCTTATTCTTAGATGAATGTATTGTTTATTTAGATGAATGTATTGAACACTTAAAATTATTAACATTATCTCATGTTTCCCTCTATCCCCATGTTTTCTCCCAATTATTTCCATATTTTACCCTCTGCAGATTTAAGACTAATGTAATTTTTTTCTTTCACTATACAAGAGCTTATTTTTTTGAAAGATGAGAAAACAAGTTTATTCATAGAAGGACCTCTCAGAGCCTTTATTGACTATGCAATAGAACTCCTGTGTTAACTTACTTTAAACCAGTTTTTATCCAAATTTATTTCACAAAAACTCTCCTTTAAGATTAGTTACCATTTAGATGAATATTTTAATCTAAATACATTGGGGGATAATACTTCTCACTGCTGGTGAATACCAATGTCTAGTTCGCAGCTTCATAATTAGTTTTTTTTTTTTTCCAGCAGCAACAGCCTTTAATATTACAGGATTTGGCCCTCTAAATCACAAAATTATTTCTCTAATCTAACCAAGTGTTGTAATCAATACAGACCTCCAAGATATTTCCTAGGTAATTGAGGCAAGATCCCTCGCAGTCTTCCTTCCAAACTGAATTCCCAACCAGAAAACTTAATTATACACATGAAGTTAACAAATTCTCAACATGAGAAATAGGTTGAGGAACTCTTGCCTAACATTTGTATAGATGTTCATGTTGACCAAAAGAAGACACAAGTTTTTCATTAAACTTCTATTTTAATGGGTCTCAAAATTCTGTGACAGATTTTTGGTCAAGTTGTTTCCATTAAAAAGTACTGATTTTAAAAACTAATAACTTAAAACTGCCACACACAAAAAACAAATGGTCCTCAAAACATTCTCTATTCCTTCTGAAGGTTTTACGATGCATTGTTACCATTAACCAGTCTTTTATTATTAAACTTAAATGGTCAATTGAGACAGTTCTGAGACCATTCTTTCACCACTGATTAAGAATGGGGTAGCAGGTGTTAGGGGTAATATTCGTTTAGCCTTCTGAGTTTTCCGGGCAGACTTGGTTACCCTGCCAACTCCAGCAGCGTTTTTGCCCACTGCTTTGATGAGACAGCATCTGTCTCAATTACTATCACCAATAGCAAAATGACCCAGAGGAGGATAGTCAGAGAAGCTCTCAGCATGCATGGGCTTTCCTGAAACCATATCAACAAAGGCAGCATCAACATGGCAACATGGCAGCAACATTGCCACAACAAACATCTTTGACAGACATGTTCTTGACATTAAAGCCCACATTGTCTCCAGCAAGAGCTTCACTCAGAGCTTCATGGTACATTTCAATGGACTTTACTTTAGTTGTGACATTGCCTGGAACAAAGGTGACCACCATGCCAGGTTTGAGAGAACCAGTATCCACTTAGTCCACAGAAACAGTTCCAATACCACTAATTTTGTAGACATCCTTGAGGAGCAGATACAAAGGCTTGTCAGTTGGACAAGTTGGTGGCAGGATGAAATCAAAAGCTTCAAGTAGTGTGGTTCCACTGGCACTGCCATCTCTAAGGGGGACTTTCCATCCCTTGAACCAAGGCATATTAGCACTTGGCTCCAACATGTCACCCTTCCAACCATAAATGAGCACAAATGCTACTGTGTCAGGTTTGTAGCCAATTTTCTTAATGTAGGCGCTGACTTCCTCAACGATTTCCTTGTATCTCTTCTGACTGTAGCATGGCTCAGTATAATCCCTTTTGTTAACACCAACAATTAGTTGTTTCACACCCAGTGTGTAAGCTAGAAGGACATGCTCATGGGTCTGCCCACTCTTGGAGATACCAGCTTCAAATTCACCAACACCAGCAGCAACAATCAGGACAGCACAGTCAGTCTGAGATGTGCCTATAATCATGGTTTTGATAAAGTCTCTATGTCCTGGGGCATCAATGATAGTCACATCATACTTGCTGGTCTCAAATTTCCACAGGGAGCTGTCAATGGTGATAGCATGCTGACGCTCAGTTTTCAGTTTATCCAAGACCCAGGTATACTTGAAGGAGCACTTTCCTGTCTCAGCAGCTTCCTTCTCAAAATTTTCAATGATTATTTTGTCAATCCCACCACATTTATAGATCAGAAGGCTAGTAGTGGTAGACTTGCCCAAATCTACATGTCCGATGACAACCATGTTGATGTGAGTCTTTTCCTTTCCCATTTTGGCTTTGATTTAGCAGTGGTTTTCATGGCACCTGTTATTGTTCTGGTGGCAAACCTCCATGAAAAGTATTCTTCCGTCCATGAAACACATCAACAAAATGTTGTGTGATAAAACTGAGGGAGACAATAGCTTTTTAAAATTTAACTCTAAGAGATGTTAAAATGTCCAGATGTTATTGACCCTGAAAATACACTAATTCCTGCTATTACAGTTAATCAACTCTAAGAGATGAGATTGGAGAACAGACTTCACCTATTTCCTTGGAAGGCACAAGAACAGTTCTAGATCATTTCTAGCATTGTAGCCAGAGACCCAAAGTTACTTGTAGTTGTTAGTCAATCTCCTAACTTCTTTATAACTTTCTCATTTGGCAATTCTGTACCTTATACCACCCACAGATGTTGAAGTGTCTATGGACAAAAATAGCTCAAGAACTCTAATTTCAGAATTTTATTTAGGTGACACTTATAGAAAGAGTTTTAAAACAGCTTTTTCAGAGCTACCCAGGCAGTTTCATGGAGCCTCTTTAGAGGTTTTATGATGGGTGTGGTAGGGGAAGGAACAAGGACCGGAGTAGAGGAGCATCTTTTTGTTTCTCTCTAAGTATTAGGTTTTCACACAAATGATAGAACCCTTTGTGAATCTAATGAAAGCTTATCTCCATTGACCTGGAAAAAGTGTATACACATGTAAAGAAAATGTTTTCATGCAACATTAGGATGTTCCCAGATCCTTATGACCTCTCATTCCACAGGCTCTGTGATTAGGAAATTTTGGAATAGTCAAGGCTATTCCTTGACTTCAGAAAGAAATGATAAAGGAAAGCCACTGATATATCTATATTCACATACTTTTAGGTTCTCTCAGTATCTGCATGCCTAATGGGTTCCAAAGAGCTATCTTTTCATGGCCCTTTGAAAATAGGTTTGATGTGCATAATAAAGGTGCATATAAATAAGTTTTATCTTGGACAAAGTCAAGCTGTCCATCAGCTTTGTGTCCAGAGGACTTTTTACTAAGATGTGTTTGTCTGCAGAAAATGGCTTCTCAAATACTCTTGGGATGGAGATGATGTGACTTCTTATAGGAACAGACTGGTGTAAGGGTCAGAGTTTAGAAGGCATTCTCAGACTCCTGATCAGAGGAGAGGAAAAGTAAGAGAAAGCATCTGAAGGGCACATATAGAAAAACATACAGGGCAAGAAGGGAAGAAATACAGGAAATGCAGAAGGAAGGAAGGAATGGCAAACTTGATAAAGGTAAAAAACCAGCCAAGGAGCTTTGTCTTCCTTAGATTCTGAAAATGTGTTATTCCTTGGGCCTTGTCATGCTTAATTTTGGTTGTTAACTTGACTGGATGATGGATGCCTAAAAAAATGATCAAACTTACTCTAGATGTGTTTGTTAAAGTGTTTCCAGAGAATAATGGCATGTGGGTGAGCAAGCAGGGTGGGGAAGACCTTCCCTGAGCATGACTGGCTCTATTGGATGGACCTGAGTCCAAGCTCTGACCCTTACACCAGTCTGTTCCTATGAGAGCATAAAGGAACATAAAGGCAAGAGGGGGATGCTTAGGCACACATTTAATCCTTCTTCAGCAGGTGTTTTTTGTTTTTGTTTTTGTTGTTGTTGTTGCTGCCTCTATTGCCCTTGGACATCAGACTCCAGATTCTTCCCCTTTAAATATGGACTTAACTCCAGGCCTTCCAGGGCTTCCAGGTTTCCAGGGCTTCTGGCTGGGATTGCATCATTAGTCCCTCTTGTTGTGAGGCTTCCAGCTTCTTGGACTGAGTGGTTACCTGTTCTCCTGGCTCTCCAGCCTGCTAACACCATTGTGGGATTCTTCAGTCTTTGATCATGTAAGTAAATTTAATGGATCCCTCTTGTAATTATAATCCACAAAACATTCTATTGGTTCTGTTTCTCTAGAGAACCCTGGCAAATACATACTTGTATCTCTCATTCCCCATTTATGGAGCCGACTCTCTCTTACTCTTCTTGTCTTAGATGAAATATCACCTCCTTTTACCTATCCCTCATATAAGCTAGGATTCCTCAGTTATTCTTCCTCATGGTATTTTAAATATGGTTCCTAGGGCACACATCACACTTTAAATTATACTTGTGTATAATTAAATTACACACAGGTTCACACACACATATATGTATAGATACACAAAATATAAGTGAATACATGGGTAATTACGTGTATATATGTGTGTGTGTGTGTGTGTGAGTGTATAAGTGTGTGTTTTTATTTATTGTTTTCTCTTTGTCTTCTAGTGTAGGCCATAATAAGGGCAAGGACTATGTCTCTTTTGTGCATGACAAAGAGTTTTTAATAAATAATTGTTGAATAAGTGAATAAATGGACCTATTACCAGAAGATTTTAATGCTAGGAAATTGCATGAGGTATGGTTCTCCTTGGTCTATGGAAAGATCCATGCTACCCAAAGGCCTAAGGATAAATGACTTAGACACCAGGAATGAAGAATTGTATAAAAGAAGAGAAGGTAGGTTTTTTAGAGGACTGTGTCCGAAAAAAAAAAAAAAGAAAAAGTTGAATTCAGATATTACTTTGTTCTGGATTTCTGTATCAAAACTCCAAAGGGAGGATCACCCCAAATCAGGAGATAGCTGGGTTCTACTGGCAACCTCACTTCTGTTGCTAGCCTGGAAGGTGCTGTACCTCTGACAAAAGGTGCAAGGGAGGGAGCAGAGAAGCAAGGCCACTTTCTAGAGTCCACAGTGTGAAGGCAGCAGTCCTCATGGGGACAGTGCCAACAGTAATGGAGATGAAGTGCCTGCCTTATCTTGACTTCACAGAGTTGGGGCTCCAAGGTTACATTCAGCTCAGAGCATCCAGAGCCCAGAGAAAGGAATCACTGCTGAAAGTGAGAACTGCCCAAAGAGTATGTAGTTTTCATCTTCTGTGAAGTCTGCTGCTGACTGTAGACATCAAGCCACACTTTAAAGTGTAAGCATTCAAGGAAGGTATTTTGCACTGTGAGTGGAAATGGCAAGACTGCACTTTTGCGAGTCCTAACCAAAGTAAGAGGGAAATGAGGGCTAGAAGGGCAGTTATTCCTTCTGGAAAGATGTTCCAGATGAAGATGAAACTTCAGAGAAAACTGAATTGATATTTAGAAGCTTTCATACTTTGTAATGCCCATTACTCAGTGTATTAGCTTTCTTATAGATGACAAGATGAATAGCACACAAAAGGCACCAGTTTTACATTTTCTTAGTGTGGGTTCATGTGAGTTTAAGTTTTTATTTTATTTTTAATTAATGCATAATAATATTTATGGGGTGCAATGTGATATTTTGATGCATGGATTTATTGTGTATTAGAGTATTTAGCATATCCATCACTTCACTCTTTTATTATTTCCTGGGGTGAGAACATTAAAAAATTCTCTTCTAGCTGTTTTGAAACATTCAATGCAATATTGTTAACAGTAATTAGCTCACTGTGCAATAGGGCATCAGTATTTATTCCTCTTGTCTAGCTGTAACTTTGTACCAATTAACCCACTTCTCCCATTCCCTTCTGCCTGCCCCAGTCTCTGAAAATCACTATTTTATTCTCTACTTCTGAGATCAGCTTCTTTAGATTCCACCTATGAGTGAGATCATGCATTTTCTTAATCACTTAGAGGAAAAACATTCCTCTAGTCTTGCCTGATTTGTCTGAATATTCTAGCATGTGGCATAACTTTCCATTTCACTTTATGCTTTGCAGATGTGGCAATAGCACACCATACATATATTCTGTGCTGTAAAAGCTCAAAGAATATTTGGTGTTTAAAGAACCCCGAACTCAAGGAGTCAGAAGCTTGGCTCTGAGTCCAGCCTGCCTCTGTAGATGATCTCAGAGAATGAGTAACTGGCCCTTTGTGACTAAGAATAAAGCTTTGGTTCAGGTGTTCTCCAAGCTCCAATTATAAGATCCCAGGATATCTTTATGGATCCAGGAATCTATGTTGACATTTCCCCCTCTGTAATTTAAAGAAGAGAGAAACTGACTGATGAACATAAATGATTTTTTTCACCCACCTCATGGAACAGGGGATAGTCCTGGGCCCTATGATAGTCTATAGTCACAGAATGTGTCAAGTAGTTGCAATGGACAACTCCACCTAACAGAGAATTCTACGACAATCTCTCATGTGCCAAAATGAAGTCACATGTGGCATTGTTTCACAGTTTAACAATGTGGGGATTAAAACCAAATTTATTTAAAGAATGAATGGGCCAACAGTTAGCAGAAAGGGATAAATTGATAAAAAAAAATAGACCTGATAGATATTATTATCTCCAAAAAAAAGAAGGGAGGAAAAGCTATGAATAATGTAAAACTATCTGATCTTACTAGTGCCTAACATTTTAATTAGCACATACAGCTGTCCCTAATAAAGAATCCTATCCAAGGACATTGCCTCTGAGAGAGAGCAAGACCCTAAGTACAGCTAAGGAAATTAGGAATAAGGAACAAAATTGGCTTTTCTAATCTGTCAGATGGGTCAGTGACAAGTGGTTTGGAAACTAGGAATTTCCCCTTACCCCTCCCAAATATTTTCTGCCCTATCTGTTCACAGATTTTTAAAGTTTTCCCCAAGACTCGCTTTCATTTTATAATTAGATACTAGATGGGAGAGATCAGTAATTCTATAGATGTAGCATCCTGGCTGAAGTTCTAATTAAAGTGTAAATGACTGACATAAAATTTTGTCTTGAAGAGAAAATTTCATTGGCAGAGCTGGGGAAGTCACACAAAGGGGGCACATGCCAGGGAATGGAGGAGATGCAACATAGAACAGGCCCGAAAGGTGACTGGGTTAGAGAAACAAATTACACTTGCTTGACTTTTTGCATTGTTTGGTTTTAGGTAATTTGAGAGACTTATATCATCACCAGCCTTTTTAAGGAAATATCTAATTTGTAAGGTGTGATATTAACATTATTTGATATTAGGGAATCAGAAAAAATGTAACAGCCCAGATATACTCATCAATCCATGAGCTGATGTTTAAAATTCTTCAGTGTGTTTTCTTTGGTGCAGATAATTGATAAAAACCCAGCTATATCTGGGAGGATTATTAGTTTGAAAATATGATCCTTTATTCATATAAATACGTATGTGCATGGAACAGGGGATCAGAAGGTAGTGGTAACTATAGAGAGAATAGAGAAAAGTTGTACAGGGTGCCTGAAAGAGAGATGGAAACCAATAAAGGTTAAGAGTAAAGATGCAGAAAGAGGATGTGGAACAATAAAACTAGAAGTAATAAAAGAAGTAGTAAAAATTTTAAATTTATATGCTAGGCACTCAAGTATCCTATACATAGTAACTCATGTACAGACCAAATCTGTCAATATCTTCACACAAATATCTGTTCTTGAATTATCTACATTCGACAAATCTTCCCTGGGTGCTGATTATGTGCCACTTTTCTAAAGGTTAGGGTTACAGAAATTAACACAATAGCTAAGGGCACTGATCTTAAGGAGTTTTCATCCTTGTGTGATAAAATGCTCAGAGAATAAGTAAGTAAATAGATGAAAGGCATTATTTTAGATAATGATGCACTCTGGCTACTGAGTGGTATGGTAGAGTAATGGGCATGGTCAGGAAGCACCTCCACCAGATAATGGGCCACCTCCATTGGCCCATTCAGTTAGCTACATGAAGATCAGTGGGTAAAGGATGCAGGCAAAGGGCAGAGCACTTGTGAAAACCCTGGGGTAACTTGAATTTCTCAGGATGCTGAAGGAAAGCCAGTGTGTATCTGGAGCCCAGTGAGCAAAGGGGAAAGGTTGAAGGTGAGGTCACCTGGGTGAAAGCAGTGTCACAAATGGCCTGATATTTGGACTTTATTCAATAGAAATGAGAAGCATATACTATTGGCAGGGTCTGAAAATGAAAAAGTCTGTAAAATTTAGCTCTTGTCTCAGGAGTTTGCCAGTTCTGGAGAAACTGGTATTATTCTAGACTCTACTATAGGCCCTTAACAAGACTGAGCATCTTCTGTCATTCTCAGAAAAGACGTATGGCCAAGGGAAAGAACGGTCAAAAGTTTTGGGCTGTCATGAACAAAGTGGGGAGCTTAGAAAGGAACCAGAATCTGGCTGCCTGAGCTCATTCTTAGTGTCTCTAATTAGCAGAAGTCTTGACCTCAGTTTTCTACTTCAAGATTAAGACCTTTTTTCACTGCTCCTTATCTTTGCTTGATTATACTTAATTTACCAGAAATTCTCAAGTTCCCTGAATGTGGACACATATAACTAAGCAAGTTAGCACTGTATATACGTGATGCACTTTACACTTTTTGAAATCAGAAGAGATTTCTTTGGAAACTTATGTTTTCATTTCTACCAGTTAGAGTGTGGTTTTATAGTATAAGATCTTTAGGGATGAAAATTTCCATTTGATCATGTATGCTTGTCACAGTGGCCCTAAAGATAAAGCCTCTAGGATCTTTGTTGCATTGGTACATTCTCAGCTCAGTTCATCAGACTTTACTGAACGTCTACTATGTGCCAAATGCCAGATGAGGCATTGTCTCAGTGAAGAAGAATAATATGTGTGCCCTGCCTTTAGGAAAGCACATTTATAATTAAAATACAGTTTCTTAGCTGGGCATGGTGCTGCATGCCTGTAATCCCAGTGGCTCCGGAGACTGAGGTGAGAGGGTCACAAGATCAAAGTCAGCCTCAGCAACTTAGTGATACCCTGTCTCAAGAACAACAACCAAAACCCCCCCAAAAACAACAACAACAAAAAACAAGAACAACAACAGCAACAGCAGTAACAACAACAACAAAACAGCTGGGAATGTTGCTCAGTGGTTAAATGCCTGTGGGCTCAATCCCCAGTATAAAATATATATATATATACATATGTATATATGTATATATAAACTTTTTTTCTTGTGTCATATTATCCTGACTCTTTGCAACCTGGCACATGCTTTATTTCAGGCTTTTTGGCTTCCTAACTGTCCAGTTGCATATACAGCTCATGCCCATGCAATTCAGACTGTACCTGATCAGATAGACCCTGCATCACTCTCAATTTGCTGTAACACCACAAGACCATGCAGAAATTTGAGGTGGTCAGAATCAGAGCTTGGTTTTATTTATTGTTCTTGAGTTGTCATGGATAGCTGGAGTCTTTGAAATGGACACAGATTACTTGTGGAAAGGACTTAGAGGATCAGGTTTCAGGGATAAAAATCTAAGAGAGGAAATAAATGGGAAATGAAGTCCAGGAAGATAAATGATATTTACTAGAATATTTTTGTTTCAAGGCAGATTCCTTTATTTTTACTGCTGATAGTGGTAATTTTTGTAGAAAAAAATTGGGCTTGAATAAAGAACTTGAAGAATACAGTCTGATTTGTGAAATGCTCCATCTTTGGCATTAGCTTGTTGAAAGAGGGACTGGGTGGCTTTTCTGAGGAGTGGTATTTTTACATTTGTTCTACAAAAGAATCTCTTTCCTCTTCTAATCCCCCTAGAAACTTTTCCTTCAGCAGGTATTTCCTTAAACATCAACTATGTACTTGTAGCTATACTAGGTAGAGGGGAGATGGTAATGAAGAAGATATACAGCTAGCCCTCCATATCTGCAGGTTCCACATCCACTGATTCAATCAAGTGTGGTTCAAAACTATTTGAAAAAAAAGTTGCATCTGTACTGAACATGTATGGTATTTTCCCCTTATCATTTTTCCTTTAACAGCATAGGATGAAAACTATTAACATAGTATTTACATTGTATTAGGCATTATAAATAATCTAGGTATGATTTAAAGTTTAAGGGAGGATATGCAGAGGATATATGCAAATACTATGCCATTTTATACAAGGAACTTAAGCATCTTTGGATTCTGGTATCTTCAAGGGGCTCTGGACAAATTCCCTAAGATATATGACCAAATGCAGTCCTTCTGGGGACATGGACATGAACCAAATCATTACCAAATAACTCACTTGCAATGAATGACATGAAGGGGATGCACACAACAGTAAATGTTTCAACCACCTTGGTATTTGGATGGAAAGTCTTCTAAATCTGGGTGTCGTGATCAGACTGATGACTGTATCTCACTGAGCATCTTCCAAATTCCCTCTGAGATGCTTCCACCACATCAGGGTGAAAAATGCCAGTGTTTTAGGGAGAACACACCATAATTCACATTTAATTCTGCAGGCACTTGAACAGAAGATGAATTGTTTTACCTTCCATTCTTTAGGTACACTAAGAAACATTACTGCTATCCTAAAACCCAAATTTCTTTCCACTATTGTTTCCTCTCCAAAGTCTTATGTTCTACTCAGTCTACCCCCTAAATCTATTTTGCCCTTCTCCTACTCTCAATCTCTACTACTAGTTATGTAGAGCAGTCAACTGGTCATTCTTCCAGCACCTGCAACAGTGAGAAATACCTTTTTAGGGCACACAGTTATAATGATTATCCTCTAGGGATACAACACGGAGTCCTTAGGTAGGCATTAAAAGCTCTGGCAATCTGACCCTAAGTAATCTGATTTTCCTTGTTCTCCATGCTGCCTGCCTTCTCTGAAGATCTCGGCAGTCATTACACCAAACCATTTGTGGCTCAGAAACACGCTCTATGGACCTTTTTGACTTGATATGCCAACTCCTCAAATACTCCTCCAGGCTTTTGCTGCTCCTTTCTATATGTCAGCTTCTCAGCATCTACTAGTCACTCAAGATCCAGCTCAAATATCTTCACTTTTGAGAAATCCTCCTCGCAGTCTTCTAAGCCATTCCCTCTGTCAGATTTATTGGAATGCCTCAATTTCTGTGTGACACTAAGAACTCATCACAGGCACTGGAATTTTTCAGTGTCTGTCCATTTTTTCTTGCCTGTTCTTGTTCCAACTTAGGTTCCTAGTCTCTCTATTTTTTATTAACTATGTGACCTTGGACACATTCCATAACCCCTCTCAGCTTCATTTTCAGTTTATTACAAAGGGCTAAAGAGACTATTAGGATTAAATGACTAAAGCATAGAGGACAATGCCTGGAACATAGTAATTGTCTCATAAATGGCATTCTCTTTTAAGCTCATCTGTTAGAGTAACATCAATTGGGATAGGATTGTCTTCTGAAGCTGTTTTGGGGCTGGGTAGGCCCATGGAAAGAAGGGTTTCTTCTGTGCTTTGGGCTTGAAGTGATAGTTGTAGAGGGCTGAGTGCAGCTATTACCAGCAGATGCTGAAGGGATATTTTCACTAAGGGGCCAGTGGTTGTGCTTGAGAGAAGACAGATGTGAGCTTTGACGAGGCCCTAGCCTGGAGTTGCTGGGATGGAAGGTAGTGCATGGAAAGTGAATAGGCTTTTATTGTAGTTGTGCCACCATATGACTTTCCAACCAAGATGGATATGAATTGTACAGAATCATTAAATATGGACATATTTAATGAATTTGAGTTAACCTACATTACATGGTAACTATGAATCTAGCACAGAAGAAGTTCAAGGTGTTGTTATTCAAACTCCCACCCCTACAATGGGGAGAGAAAGCTACTTTTATTGTGGCATCAGTGTTTAATTCCAGGCACACTGAATTCTGTTTGGCATGATATAGGATCTTACTCTCAGAGTTCAGTGAAAAGTGAGGTCAGCATGTACAGAGACCTGGGGGAAACAAACCAATTTAAGGTCCTAAACTGGGAAATACTGTTCCATTTCCTTCTGAATGGAGTCCACAGTGGTGCTGGAAAACCATCTGGAGAAATGTAGCCCCCAGAGTACTAGCATGCTGTAATGTATTTGATTAAAAGGAGGAAGGGAAAAACATGGTGTGTGTTATCCTTGTGCAAGGATTGGGGAGCAGGCAGCCTATAAGTCGTGGTCCATGGAGATTTTGCCTGGATTACTTTAAAAGCACTTTTGCAGAGCCAGGCAAATGAAAGTCATGTGTTTATTCATCAAGGAGAACTTCTCTTGGGAATATTTTATTTGCAGTTCTATAAAGAGGCAAAACCTCCACATTTTTAATCTTCCATGCAGGAATTTCTAAGCACTGGAAAAGCAACAACAGAAAGAATGAGTTTGGATATCTCAGGAATCCTGATAAAGTTTGGAAACTTGTCCAGGCTCTTTGAACTTTTCAGCTGGATCAAATTGGATTGTGTGTCTGTAAGAGCAGGTTCACTTACAGTGTGTACATTTCTCTGGCCATTTCAGTGTTTTTATCAAGATCTTGGTTATGCCACAGAGAAGTCAAAGAAACATTAAAATACTTATTCTTGAATGTCGGGATATATGAATATCTCCATCAAAATCAGACTTCCATGGACATATGAGGGGCAAGCTCAGGTCATTTAATTCATCTGGGGGAGATTTTCTACCAATCAAAAAAGGCTTTGAGGGATTTAAATGGTCAGTCTTCAGTGTTCTCACTCAAGTTGTGTCAGCCCAGTACAAAGGGTCATGTTATAGCATTACAAGGACAAGTATAAGACGACTTCTCACTTCATTGTTTAGAGACTTGGCTGACTAGAGAAGCAACACTACCTGTGCCTTTAATTTGAGCCTTGGGAACTGGATTCAACCAGAGATGGTCAAGTTTAGCGCTTTGTGATTTTCTCTAAAGTCAGAGTGACCAGTCATGAAGTTTCAGGGTACTTGGTACATGTTTTCAAATGTACCAAGTCTTGAGTTGGAAAAGAGTTTTATCCTACTTGATTTTGCATACTACTGGACACACATGGGCAAATAGAGTTGTTTTTGAAAAAAAATATGATTTAGGAGAGAAACATATGCATTAATTATTGCTGCATAAAACATTACCCTAGATTTTAGCAGAGGAAAATGACAAATATTTATTATTTCACAGTTTCTGTTCAGAATTCAGGAATGGCTTAGCTTGGTGGTTCTGATCCCTCGTCTCTCATGAGGATGCAGTTACTTGAAGACTTGACAGGTTGGAAAATCTGCTGCTAAGATGGCTCCATCACATGGCGCAGCCCCTTGCCGCGTGGATCTTTCCATATGTATGCTTGAGAATCTTTATGACATGGCAGTTGACTTCCTCAAGAGATAACAATGCAAGAGAGAAAAGAAGACAAGAAAAGAAAGACCACATAGACTGACCTTCCTTTTCTTCTTTAGAAGAGGGTTGCTGAGTATAGCCTATTTTTAAAAAGATTAATGTCCAATTCTTGATGACAGAAGTATTAAAGAACTTTTAACATATCTTAAAAGGAACATACCATGACAGAATTGGATGTGAATCTCATGTCTGCCATTTATTAACTATTGCTGGAGTCAAGTTGATAAATATTTGAGCTTTAGTTTACTCATTTATGAGGTGATACCCAAAATACCTATTTTGTAAAGTATTTTGTACCATGTATTTTGTATTTTTTAAAGACAGGGTTAGAAATTATGCCCATAAAAAAATCTCAAACAGTCTCAGGCTAAAGTTGGTGCCAAATGCAGAGTAGATACTGTCATGATAATGATGATCATAGTGATGATGATAAATGATCATAAGCAATGAAATGATCTCTGAGCCTAATTTGATTTTATAATGCCTACCTCATGGGGTTATTATCAAGATTTAATATTATAACTTACAGGAAAGAAGTTCTTGGCACAAAGTGTATTAGTTTTCCTAGTCTTTCAGAGAAACAACAATGAAATGATATTTTGGTTGCTCTTATTGCTAAAAACCATCCATGATTAAAATGGAAGCATTAACTATCATAAATACTAAAATTGCTAGAGCACACCCATTAAAATAGTGGACTCATTTTAGAATCTACACATGTAGACAAAAACATTTACCTCTTCATTAGAGGGGTCATTTTCTTGTACAAATCATTATGCTAATGGGTTGCTTAGTGTTAGTCAACTTCTTTTGGGTTTTGTACCTTGAGATGACACTTATTATATTCTTTAAATATTTATGTACATCCATCCACACACCTCAGTCTGTCATTTAGTGTGTCATTTAGTATGTGGGCCTCATCTGAAAAGAATTATCCTGTGGATGAGGATGTGATTGGATATGAAAAAAGACGGAAAATGTCACAGATGAAGCATTTGGTGGAGATGATTTTTATACTTTTTCAAAATGAGACTGCTGGGAAGCCAGAGTGACTTTTGGTATGACAATACGGCAAAATTTGCTCAGTATTGAGTAGCTCCCTAATGGAGCAGTCATCTCCAACAGTACAGTTGCTGGGGTTGCCCAATCAGCACTAGTATTTTTTTCCTTTTCACACTAGGCCTGTTGCCTTTCAAGTATTTAATTGAGCTGGGTTTGAGAGTTTCCTAGCAAGGCTACTCCAGAAAAGTCCTGTTTACCTGTGGCAAATTCAGGGTTCCTGGAATTTAAGGTGAAGTTGGCAGAGACTACCATTAATTTGAGGGAAAGTAGTGTTGTAATAACATGCAAATGTAGGAAGAACAAAGAACAAAGACCATTATCTTCCTGCCCTGGGAAGATGCTGCCTCCCTCCTTTTTACCTTCTTATTTGTCAAAGGCGGGGTGGGTGGGGAAGGTTCCAGTTTTCCCTGGAATGAATTGTCAAAACTTTCCCCTCCAGGCTTGAAGCAAGTTCCCCTCTGAGCTGCTCAGCACGTTGTCAAACCAGTCTTTACTTGAAAGACATATGGCATCAACATGAAAGATGTCATATAAGTCTCTCCACCCCCCTTCTGAAAGAGTTTTGAAAGATGTTACATCCTACATCTGGGGCCTGCAGAGAGTGTCTGTGAGAGCAGGCAGTCCTGCAGGGGAAGCTGCCAAGGGGCCAGAGACCCCATCTGGAGAGGGTCCTTGGCTGGTTTCTGCAGAGCAAATGAAGGAGAAAAACTATTGATGAGGGGAGGTGGGGAAAACAAAGAAGGCAATGGGAAAAGTTGGTTTTATGGAGCTTGCAAACCTGAACTCAAATATTAAAAATGCTTTCATCAGTCCCCTTAATCCAGAGAAATTCTTTTTGGCTTAGATGCGAGGAAAAATCAGTCCCTTAAGGGGAAAGCAAGAGGAGAGGGAGGTAATAAGGATGTGAGTCAGACGCAGGGAATGGTTGGCAAATGCATTCATTTCAGGAGGCGGAGGAGGACTGTTCTCAGCTGATCTAATTTTGCAGACCACTGATAACTCCCGCTTGCTTTTTATTGATTTCTGTCTTTGGTTATTAAAAAAACCTGACTTGTTAAGCAGGGAAAAGGTGAGGGGGAAAAAAGAGAGAGAGAGAGAGAGACCCATTTCTTTCTTGCTCACTTTTTCCTCCTCTGGGGAATAAGAGGCACTTGGGCTCCAAAGCTGTGTTTTTCTTTTGGTTTTGCCTTTTAATAGGGGTTGAAGAAAGTGGTTATAGACATTTGAGGGGAAATAAAGCCTGTGGTTTATTAACAGGGCTGTTTTTAATCAGTCGTGATTTGACTAGGGTAACATTACGGCTGCAATGGTGATAACTGATACTATGATTTTCTATGCTTTTAACCCCATACTGAAGTCTTGTGGATTCACTGACAGAAATGCATTTGTTTCCCTGGCCAGGCTGTGGAGAAGGAGTGTTTTGTGAGGATAGCATCTGAGGAGGAAAGGAGAGGGCTGGGGGTGGGGCAGGTGCCTCAGGGATTCTTCTCAGCTGGAATTCCAGCTGCTAAGAAGCAAATCTTGGAGGCAGGGCATCTGAGTGAACCGAAAGAAATCAGGGAAGGAATACAAGGCAGGTTCCAGCTTCCATTTGGCCACTTCAGGCCACCATCCTGATTCATGGGTGCATCTTCACAGACCTGTGGTGAAATTGTAGGCTAGGATAACTTACACTCTTCAGACACTATAAGAAATGTCGTTTCTTCCCTCTATTAGGAAAATTGAAAAAGCACAGGCCCTGCTGAGGTAGAGTCTGCTTTGCTGGGTAACTTTATCCTGTCCCACCCAGAAAAAAATCTTTGGGATCTTTCCCACCCAGTTCATTATTTAGTATGTCTGACAACAAAATCACTGCCAACATCCCTACAAGTTTACTGCTGATCTGCCACATCAGACTCCTACATTAGTGCACAACTATGGTTTGCCATCTTTGTAGCCAGCAGTGGCAATGAGGTTTCTGAGAATGCTCTCTTCAAGAGTAAGACACTATTTTTCAATGTGTTTTATTTAAGAAGGAAAAACAGACACACCATTTACTTGTTTCTAACTACAGGACCTGACTACTTTGTGGATGAATGAGATCATGCAGGAAAACTCAAGGAGAAGCCTGGGGGTATGGTCGGTGAGGAAAGATGAATGGGTGGATTCATCCTGAGTCCTCTTAACATTTCTGTAATGTTCTGTGTTCTTGTGTTTGCATATATACAAGCTACTTTTCCCAGAGAAGAGTATTTAGAGTGTTTTTTCCCTGTTATCTGCCCCAAGTGGCACTGACCAATCCCCGCTCTCTTCCTTGATGTTCATGGTGAAATGGGCACTTAACTAGGACGCGCCTGCCGGAGATGATGGTGGATGCAAGTACGGGATCAGGGAGGATCCTAGGAGGTCGTGGCCAGCTCAAGGTTGGAGTTAGTTCAGCTATACCACCCAGTAACCCTTGTCCTTGCTTCCTTCCTGACCACATCCTCTCATGCCCCTCTGTAGTATCAACTCTTTGGGGAGTGCTCAGTTCACAGCACTAACTCCTTCTGGGGACCTCCCCTGACTCCAAGAGTTGGAGCTAAAGAGGCCATATCTTGCTGTCCTTGGTTGAGAAGAGGACACCCAACTTTGGAGTACTGGATTTTCTTTTTCAGGAATATGAAATCATAGTGGGGCATTAGAGATACTAGGATTTGTTAATGAATCCCATTAATGACAGTGATCTAGAGCAGTGGTCACCAAGCCTTGCTTTCATTATGCCCAGGTTAAAAAAAAAGGTGAACATATTCCCAATATATTTTATTTACTTATTTATAGGTTGCATACATGTATTATTGTTACTAGCACACTATATACTTAGCATTTTTTTTTTTAAATGAAAAGTATATATATGAAGTCAGTAGAAATGAGCATACTTAGCACCTTGGTCTGGATTTCTAATGCCATTATCCATTAAAAAGAACCAAAACTCCTTGGGTCAATGGCTGATTCTAGAATTAAAACAAGAAATATACAAGATAAACCTGGTATCTTGTGGTGCCTAAGGAAGTGCTCTAAAACAAGTACCGACTATGACAACAAACATCATCATAATGGAGAGCTCCCCATGGCCAAAGCTGGGAAAATCTGAGCAAGAAAATAGGTAAAATAACATAGTGTTACAACCCAAGATACCTAATAAATATCCATGAGTTGATGCAAAAATAAATCAATGAATAAATAAATAATTGGTGAAGAAGAGAAAAAAATTAATGAGTAGAATTACATGTAATTTATGGAGCTATTTCAACATCATCAGGAAAGTGGAGCATAACTCCCCTCTTCTTGTGTGTGAACTGTACGTAGTGGCATCCTTCTAAAGGGTACACAATGAAACGTGGGGGGATAGCTTTATAGATGAGAAACACGGCCTCAGCCAGGTGCTCCAGAGCAACACCAACAGTCATGCAACATGTGGATCAGAAAGACCCTTGAAATAAGGTGATGATAAGTACCTTTTTAGCTGTGTGGACTTTTTCCAGCATGATCAAGATAAAAACATCGGACAATCCCAATTGAAGAACATTAGACAAAACACTGAACCAGTGTACCTCAAAATTGTTGAGGCCATCAAAAACAAGGAAAATTTGAAGAACTGGCACATTCAAGAGAAACTGAGGTATAACAAAAAATCCTGACAACTAAATGGTAAAGCAGCATACTAGATATAACCCAAGTAATTAACCTCAATGTACCAATATTTATTAATCATAATAAATGAACTATATTAATGTAAGATAATAGTTATAAGGAAAAACTAAATGCAGGTATATGGGAATTCCCTGTACAATCATTGGTATTTTTATATAAATTTAAAACTCTTATAAAAAATGAATTTTATTATTAAAGAAAGTAAATATAGGAAAGGGTTTTTTAAAAGAGGGCTTTTCAGCCTTGGTACCAGTGATTATTTTAGTTAGATAATCATCTGTTGTGGGAGGCCGCCCTGCACATTGTAGAATACTTAGCAGTATCCCTGGCCTGTGCACACTAAATGCCAGTAGCACCTTTCCAGATATCACTGCCAAATGTCTCCTGGGAGAGGTGCCAGGGGTTGGTGGGGGAGGGGGAATCACCACCAGCTGAGAATCACTTAAAGAAACACTGGGTTGAGCAGGAGGGCTGGTATTAGATAAAATGTTTAAGAACATTCTCATATTATAAAAAATGGCCATCTTAATTTTACCAGCTAAATGTGTATTTGCATGTGTATGTGTATTTATTTATTTTTATCCCCAACCCCTTCTTATTTAATTACTATTAGCTGAATTAGGAGAAGCTAGACTTGCTATTTATGATTCCTTATACTGTACAAGCTAATGCGAAGTCTGAGATAATTCTGTTTTACAAGTGAGGAAGGACAAACCATAGAAAGCCTCAGGAATATGAAAAGCAGAGAAACAAGAAGTGGAACCATAAATCTCTGAGGGCCTAATAGTGGGCCACAATAGTTCCTCATGCCCGCTAGAGAAATTCTTGTATTGCCTCCTGTTAAACTCAAACAAATATGTATTGAGCACTTGGTCTGAACCAGGTAGGTATCCATGGCCATCTGTGTAACCAACCCTCCATCGCATGTTGCTTGCTTCTCATTCCCAAACTTATTCCTTCCCTTGAGGTCCTCATGATGCTCTCTTGCAGCCTAGGACACTCTCCTTGGCTTCACTTCAAGCCTGCCTCCTAAGAAAAAAGCCACACGCTCAGGCCTTTCCACATTAATAAAACCATCTAAGCCTCCTTATGACTGGCTTTGCTATGGGTATAGGTGTTTGTGTGTTTGTGTGTGTGTGTGTATGTGTGTGTGTGTGTGTGTGTATACACATGTGTATTTAATTATATGTAAAATTGCTATATATTTACATTATTTCATATATATTTAAAGTATACCTATAGTTCCATTTTTATTCACTATATTTCATTCATAAGCCACCTGATCTATCACCTTTCTCCTAAATCTTACCTTTTCTTTAAGATCTCAAATGTCATTCTTTCTATGAACCATTTCCTATTTTCCCCAATCAGAAGATCTTTCTCCCTCACCTTATTTTTACAAACTCTCATACCTCTTTCAGTGCCCTAAGAAAGGTATTTTTATGGTTTGAATTTGCCCCTTGAAAATTCATGTTGAAATCATTTCTTGTAAATAGTGATAACTTTATAAATATTGACTCTCTATACCTAAGAATATGAAGTAACTATAATAACACCATGATAAAACTGCATTTCTAAATTACTGAGCTTACCATGGAGGGTTTCAGAGGTGAGAGAGGGAAAATTCTAAGATCCATAGAAAGTTGAACAGTTTCTTTCAAATATGATCTTTTCTCTTCCCCAGCAGTTTGTAATGAGAACAAGTGAGGAGCAGTGCATTCCCTGGTCATCACCCTTCACTTCAACATGAAGGAGCATTCTGAATAGCATCCCTTTGTACTTACAGAAAAGTGTATCTCATTCAACTCTCACAGTCATGCTTAGAGGGAGGAATTACCATCACATGGTTGTGGAAATGGAGTTCGAGAAGTTAGAAATTGTCCAGAGTCTTGCAGTCTGTAAGTGCTAGAACTAGAATTTATGCTCAATTCCAGGTCTCTTGGAAACTTAAGCTTCCCATCACCATCCTATCTCCCAGGATAATGTGCACAAAAGATCTGCCAGGTAGAGTCTTGGGTGAAGAAATACAAGGAAGGAAGGACATGGAATGCATAAAATCACGGAGAGTGAAGTAGTTTTGAAACTTTTAAGATAGTCTAGAAGCAGAGAGTTACTCAATTCCATCCATATCTTTAGAAGAAGAGTCCAACAATGAAGCAATAAAGAAAGCTTATTGAAGTAAAGAAGGGCGGGGTGGTTGTGCATGACAGAGTGGGAATAGTTACAAGCCTAAGGTGTGTGCTTTGGCCTTCAACAAGTTCTCAATGATCAAGAGACATTTCAAATAGTAGAGACATTTCAATTAGTCAAGACATTTCAACTTTCTGGGTTCAGTCCAGGATAGCCCAGGCTTTCCAGCCAAATATGGGATATAGCTGTGGTTTGTGATGGCGTTAAAAAAAAAAACCAAAAAACTATAGGGTTAATCCCAATTTAGTTCTTTCTGGCATTATATAAAAAAAATCATTTTTTTCTTCTTAAACATGACACTGTGCTATCCAAGGTATTGTTGCCACATATGGCATTATGGACATTTCTGAAAAATCTATTGATGTTCTAATTCTTGCCCTGTTTTCACTACTACAAATGAGAAACACTGAGATGAGTGCTGAGATATGGAAGAGAGTTCATGCCAAAACCTAGGCCCATCTCACACAGCCCAGGGAGGGATCAGGGCCTCAGAGAAGATGTTGAGGGGCTTCCTGGGGACTGATCTCCAATACTAAAGGTCCCAAAAAGGGAAGGGAGAGTATTGCATTGCTCAGTCTGCTGACCTTCGTATTTTGAGAAAAATTGTATTTTTGTGGCCTATCCAACCTCCACTTGTGACTGACTTATGGTGAATGCAAGGGTCATTCGGCAGTGGGCCTAGTAGCAGAAGGAGTGATAGATTTACGTCTTCCTCTAGACCAAGACATGGTATCACTGGGGATTCTTTTCCAATGGAATGGAGGAAAGAAGAGAGTCCACAAATACTGACACCAGATGCTCAGCCAGTCAGGTAGGAGCTTGAAACCATATTCTTCTGATTTGGAAGAAGAAAGTGGTACATCTCTTCTACTCAAATGTTTTGGGGAAAATTCATACTCATTACATACATTATGGATATACACTTGCTTGTAGTATTTTCCAACTATTTCATATTCTTCAGCCTTCTGCTAAGTTCCTAGGGAGGCAGATATCATCTCTTCTACAGTCATATGCCACATAACAACATTTTGATCAATGACAACTTACATATGATGATGGTCCTTAAGATTATATTGCCTTGTGATGTCCCAGTCATCTTAATTTTTTTCTAAGTATGCTCTGTGTTGTTCACCGTAATAAACATGTTTGGCTTTTGCCGCTTGTATCATTTTAAGCTTATTAAATGGACTGAAAGATTCTTAAATTTTCCAAACATGTTGACAAGAGAAAACAAACCTGATAGTGCATCTGAGGGATTCCCTGCCCATCCCTGAAGTTGGCACTTGGGTCCTCCGACTTTACCCTTAATTTGGAAAGATAATTTTTTTCAAATTCCTATTTATGCATAAAATTTCACCCAATAATTTTAGCATTTATCAGTACATCTTTTTATTGGTACATTATAATTTCATATAGTAGTGGAATTCATTATGACTTATTCAAACATGCACATAATTTGATCAAGTTTGCTCTCCAGTACCTGTTCTCTCCCTCACTTCCTCCCTCACCTGGATTCCCTTGCTCTATTTTACTTATCTCCCTTCTATTATTATTTTAATCAATGCTTTTTCATTACATACATAATTGGAATTCACTGTGGTATATTCATACATAAGTACAGCAAAATTTGGTAGATTTAATTCCCCAGGACTTCCCTATGTTCTCCCCTCCTCCCTCTCTCTTGGTCCCCTTCTTCTAATCTATCTCCCTTCTAGTTTTGTGAGATTCCCTTTATTTCTTTTCTTTTTTTCTGTCTACCTTCCACATATGAGGGAAAACACCTACTCTTTGATTTTCTGGGTCTGGTTTATCTCACTTAGAATGATGTTCTCCAGTTCCTAGAATGACAAATATTTTGATGCTCACTCAGGGGAGAAGCCAGCTGACTTACCCAGCCACCCTGCCTCCTGCCTCTGTGATGATATGCATGAGCACATGAGAGATTTTTCCAATGTTCCCCTTTGGAAAATATACTGCTCCACTAGCAATCTCCTTGTCTTTTTTCTTTCTTTTTTTTTAAATTTGCTAACATTTGATGAAAGCTTCACAGTGGAAACCAAATTACTACTCTTTGTAGCTTAGGATTCTGAGTACACCTTCCTTTGCAATTCAAGTGTAAAATGAGCTAGATTACACTTTCAGTTAGATTGGCCTTGTGTTTTCAGCAGGCCAGAGGAGGCTGGCTGCTGTTGTTGTCATTTACATGAAGGGGATGATGAGTGAGTGACCAGGTGGATGGATGTAGGCAGATGAGGGCTTCTCAAATTTTCAAAGACTACAATTTCCTGTGTTCTACATATGGTCCAGTGAGAGAGAGAGAGAGAGAGAGAGAGAGAGAGAGAGAGGAAACAAGACAGAGAGAGAGAATAAACTCACAGTCCATCTCTCCACTCGTTATGAAAGTTCTGGGTGAGTGGAAGTGCAGTCTTTTGAAGACAAAGTAGTTTGTAACAAATTCACATAAGACTGGTTTTTTTTTTTTTTGTTTTTTTTTTTTTTTACAGAGGTGATGTTGCCACATTTGAAAACCTGGGTTTTTTAATTTGGGAAATGAGAGAGTAGAGTATTTTACTTCAGTTATGTCCTTAGAGAAAAATACACTAGCATTCTATTTTTTAAGTACATGGTCATATGTTTTTATTGTGGAAAATTTAGGAGAAGGAAAAATGCAAAGGAAAAATTAAAAGAGTATGATTTCAGAGCTGTTAATATTGGTATAGTGGTAAAGTAAAAACTGCACATATGTAGCAGGCTTAGTATGTAATATGAGGTAATATTTAATATACTATTAAGTATTATGCTATTATTTTTCCCACAATATTGGAATACACACACACACACACACACACACACACACACACTACAACTTCAATGGTAAATACTTTCACTCTATTAAATGTGAAGGAGTAAACATTGGAATGGAGAATGAGTGAATGCATTCACACATTAATGAATGATGCATGACTATGTTAACTTTCCTTCTGGTGGGGAAGGACTTAGAAACTTTTGAAGAATTTTAAATTTGATGAAATCCAAGAGATTTAGAGCAACCTCCTCATAATGGAATGAAATTCTACTTCATCCTGGCCTTGTCCCCAATATACACATATATTCACACACACACACACACACACACACACACACATACACACACTCTCTCTCTCTGTCTGTCTCTCTCTCTCTCTCTGTCTCTCTCACACACACACACACACACACACACACATACACACACATGCACACATGCACACATTCACCACCACTTTGTTTCTCCAATTGTAGATAAATCTCTCATGTGGGAAGCCCTTACATAATTCTAGAGATTTCATCATTGCTCATGTTGGGCTGCATATTAGGTGTTATCTTTCTTTTTTCCATTTTGTTTTTGTTTTTGTTTTTGGCATCAACAGTTTTCTCTTTAGAGATGAACTATGATTTAACAAATAAAGCTTCAAGTAAAAACCTTCCCATTTCTTTTGAGGTCAGCTCTCTTTGACTCAAGCAAATGTTCAATTTCTTTGAGACTTTATTATGTTCTTCTGCCTTCCAAACATTGCAGAAAGACAAAACATGGGAGAACATTAGCCAAAATTATGGAATAGGAGTCAATCAAATCTCATTTCCCCATCCTTCGCTTTTATTTAGAGACTAAGAAGATGATTCTGGTGTTAGATCTGCTTGCATTCTGGCTCAGACACATTTAGCAATGAAACCTTGAATCTTTATTTACGCTGGTCTCTTAAAGTTCCATTTTCCTCATGAATAAAATGGGGACACCAGTAGTCTTGTTTGGTCAGATTATTGTGAGGATTAAATAAGATAACATGTGAACAGGACTTAGAGCAAGAACTTTTTAATACTAAGCAACCATAATTTTAAAAATAGTATTGGTCCTTTCCTCATTTCAATATTGTTGGACTAGCATTGACCTTGAAATAAAAGAATTGTTAAATGAGTCACAAAATTATCTATGAATTTCTTCCTCAAATGCTATTTTAATGTTTTAGTATTTAAAATAATTACTAACATGGATAACATCTCTTTAAAGCTGGTGGGAAGCATTTGGACTATTTTCTGCATTTAAAATTAATCTAATACAGTAAAAAACAAATAAATGACCACATAGACTTTCCTAGGATTTAAAACTATGGCATCCCACCAACTGTAATGCTATTTTGCCTGTTGGTTTTAGTATAGTATTGAGTTTTTAAGTTAATGGCCTCTAACCTTGACTGGAGAATTACCCAGTGCAGTCAATATTGAGTCTCAAAAGTGGCTGTAAAATAAATCTAATTCTGTTAAAGATTCAGTTACAAAGGAGAATGTCAAAGCTGTGAGGTATGGTGCTGTCATGGGATTGGGGTTTAGCACCATGAAACTGATCATCCATGAGTCATTTTTTGGCTTCAATATGGGGGAGCCTCCAGGGAGCAATAATAGGATTTGCAAGTATTCTGGCAGCCATCTCGGTGCTGCGTGTTCTTCCCCAACTGCACAAACCATGAGACAAGGGCAAGTGAGCCCAAGGAGGATAGTGTTTCATGTTTTAATTCTTTCTGGTATTTTCAGAGTATCAGAACTCTGCAGAACACTGGGTTGAACAGTGTTTGGTGTTGAATGAAGTGGGTATGAAAAGACAGGAGAGTACATGGTGATTTTCTTCTTCCTGCATCTAGGAAGATGTTCAGCTGACCCAGAGGGCTCACCAGCAGTTAGTGAGAGAAGTAGGCATAGGGATGAAGGGAGTGGAAAATAGAAAAATCCTTCCTGGTTTCCAAAGGGTTGACAGAGGGTTTGAAATAGACAATAGAGTCAAAGGGAGAAGAAACTGAGGCCAGAATCTTGAAGTATGTCTATCACAGGGCACATCCCACAGTTCCCATGCAGGTCTGTGACATTCCACTAAGCCATCTGTGGCAAAGAAAACTACAGAGCTTCCTACAAACTGAGCTAAAACTGAACCAAACATGACCACGCATTGTTTTCACTCGTTTTTCTCCTTCATACATATGTCCATTGCTCCCTTGGCCATCTTAGTCTGTTCTCTGTAGCCTACTATTAATGTCTTTTTTATCACAGAGGCTCCCAATGTACCTTTGGCAGTGTGACTATTCCAGAGTGGGCATGACAGAATCCCTCAGGATCTTTTTTCTTTTATGACTTAGTCATGTTAATCACAAATAGGACGATCTCATTGCTTAAGCTAAAAGATGTGTCTTCACAGAACTCTGTCTCTATCTCTTTGTCTATATCTATCTGTATATCTCACTTTTGGAGCTGTGTTTATTGTCAATCAGAAAATATTAAATGGTTTAAGCATTGGAAAGGGATAGGCAACCTGTGAGATACATATCCTGAGAATCTATTAGGAGAATTGAGTCACTTAACTTCTCTGAATCACAGTTTCCAGAGGGAGTTGAGCTTTGTCTCAATTGTGCCTTTTTTGGGGTGGGTACTAGGGATTGAACTCAGGGACACTTAGATACTAAGCCATATCCCCAGCCCTATTTTGTATTTTATTTAGAGACAGGGTCTAACTGAGTTGCTTAGCATCTTGCTTTTTGCTGAGGCTGGCTTTGAACTTGCAATTCTCCTATCTCAGCCTCCCAAACCACTGGGATTACAGGCGTGCACCACCATGGCTGGCTTCAGTTGTACCTTTGAGATCAATGTTTAATTGATGATTTTTTTATTGTGTGTGTGTGTGTGTGTAGATAGACAGATGATAGATAAAGATAATTTAGTTTCTTTATCTATAAGCAAAATTTTTACCTCGTGGTCATCTTGAGAATTAAAGACATATAGATGCAAATTCCTCTAAGCACAATGCCTGCTGCATAGGACATACTTATTATGTGATCAGTGAGTTAATTTCTGTGCTCATAGGCATACATATACCCACACCTCAAAGCCTGTCATCTGGTTCCATTGAAGCACTGGGATATTGAAACTGGAGGGTGGGTAGTTCACCCTCATCTAGTCAACACAGGAGGGTGATATTCCTTCCTCCTGACCGGGCATCATTGGTAGTGGATAATTTCCTGGCAATCTGACTTTCACCTTGAAAAGAGCTTTCCTATGGGACAATGTTTTGCATGGTGCTTGTGTGAGTCACTGAGGAAACATATGATCCACTCAAATTACATAGTTTTAGACAGCTTTGTTTTCAAAGCTGTGGCAGTCACAAGGGCTGGTGCAGTAGCCTGGAGAATGACAGTGGGAGAGTAGTTATCAGAACTTGAAGAAGTGAGCTTTATGGGGAGGACCACCAGCTAGACCACCTTCAGTAGAAAGATACAACCAGCCTACGCTTACTGGGTAGGAAGCCAGGGGACTCAGCATCCGTACTCAATCTTTCCCTTCCCATTGGATGAGCCTAATCAGAATACAAAGAAAGGGGGCACTTGGTGTAGGCCATTCACCTCAGCCTTTTGGGGGAAGAACAGGATGAAAGAAGAAAGAGTAGGAATCTATAGCCATAACAGGAAACGGTCTCTAGGACACAATCACTAAGTGTAACATTGTTCTAAGAGAAAGTGCATTCCAAGTTTGGAACAAGGTACTTGCTTGGCTTTTTTTTTTTTTTTTTTTTTTTTTTTGGTACTGGGAATTGAAGTCAGGATGCATTACCATTGAGCTACACCCCCAGTCTTTTTTTCATATTTTGTGACCAGTTCTTGCTAAGGGAGAGTGGCTGACCTCAACTTGTGATCCTCCTGCCTCAACCTCCCAAGTAGCCAGGATTTCAGGTATGTGCCCCTCCAGCTGGGATAGTACAAATTTTAGAGCACCACCTATTTATGATACATGTTCTTTCTCTTACTCTCTCATGTATATGTTTTGTGTGCACATATGTGTGTGTATTCATACATAGGTTGATATAATTAAGATAACCATTAAATCTTAAAAATAGAGGCAAGTATTATTAATAATTACAGATGGTCCCTGACCTATGATGGTTCTTATAATTTTTTAACTTTACAATGGGTTTAATGGGGTATTAAATACATTTTGACTTATATTTTCAATTTACAATTGGTTC
The DNA here is from genome assembly GCA_020662805.1 of Glaucomys volans. Classification (NCBI taxonomy): domain Eukaryota; kingdom Metazoa; phylum Chordata; class Mammalia; order Rodentia; family Sciuridae; genus Glaucomys; species Glaucomys volans. The sequence goes on along the minus strand of JAJEJO010000255.1, from coordinate 884,553 downwards.
ATTGGGACATGATCCCATCATAAGTCGAGAAGCATCTGTCCTCTGGCTAACAGGTAAACTGGTACTCTTCTGGGCAAACTAGGGCATGTGACATCCTAGCTGAAATTCAGTGAGATGGAGTGTGTAAGTTACAAATGAATCTTAATCTTGTTTTATAACCATTTGTGTATATATCATGCTTGTGTGGCAAGCATTCCTCTTAGATAATAGGTGCCCCTCAATCACAAGAAGTCCTCAGCTAGACTCACTCTTTGTGCTGTTCCCTGTTCTCCACCTCAGGAAATAACCTTGCTGTACACCCACAGTCCGAGGCTAGAGTCATCAGAGTCATCCAAGACTCTTTCTACAGCTACCATGAAAGGCATTTGGAGTTCTTGGGTCTTCTACTCTTATATTCTATTTTCATATTTATCCCCTTTAGATCTCTATTCTCATTCCTTCAGAAGGAGCCCTCTCCTTATTTTATATGGACCACTTTGAAGACTCTTGTGGCTTCTATTCTTGTCCATCCTTCAGATGACTACCCTTGTTAACTTCCAAAACTAACTTGGATGTCGTCTCTTACTTTAAAATTTTAAATTCCTTCTTACTGTTGATGTAGTCTCAATTCCTTAGCATGGTACACAGGCTCTCCAGTTTGACTTGGGCTAGTTTTTCAGGCTTATTGGCCTCCAATCCCCTTTAGTCATCAAAAGAACTATCCATTAAGAAGTTCTAGTGATCCTTTGAACATGCTATAGATTTCTTTATGTGAGCACCTTTGAATGTGCTTCTTTTGGAACTGTTCCAATCATCTTTCCCTGTTTAATTTTCAAGGTCAAATTTAAAGTGTTATGAATACGTAGGTGACTAAGATCCCTGCCCTTGGAGAGTTTACATGTTAGTGTGGGGAGACTCCTAGTAAGCAATATGCATACTAAGTGAATAAATTACATAACCAGGAGAGATGGTAAATACTAGTGAAAAAATAAAGAACAGGGGAGAATGGGAACATCAAGATGGATGGTCTGGATACATTTCATGGTGAAGATGCTACAGAGCAAAATTTCAAGAAAGCTGGGGATCATTTATTAAAAATCTGTGGCAATATATTCCTTGAAATAATGCCAACCAAGAGATGAGTGTCATGGGAACTTGGGCATGTAAAATGCAGTTAGGCATATAAAATGTAAATGACTCTTAGGAATAGTGTTTGATGATTAAATGAGATAATATATGAAAAATGGTCAGCATGCTAACACAGTGCCATCCAATGGAAATATCATGTGAGCCATATGTATGATTTAAAATTTTCTAGTAGTCATAATAAAAGCTTCCAAAATGGGAGAATTAACCTAAATAATACTTTATATAATTGGCCATATCCAAAAAATTATCAGTCTGATGTACAATCAATTTAAAAATTACTAAAGAAATATTTCACAATTTTAAATGAAACCTTCAGAATTCATGTATTATATAGCACATCCCAATTTTAGTCTTTTTTTCAAGTGCTGAAGAACCATGTGTAGTTGATGTCTGCCATATTGGAGAGTGCAGGTCTAGCACGTTGCAAATGCTTAGTAAATGTAAAATATTATTAAAAACAGCAGGGATTGGTGAATATGCTTGGCTCTGTTCTGAAAGGGAAGGAAACAGAAACTTTGGAAATTTATGTCAAATACAGGACTGATGACCTTACCTGCTATTTTCTTCCTTGCTGCTTGGTATGGTCATCTCTTCATAGGATTCCAGAATTTTTAAATTTGAAGTGATTATACAGATGGGGCCTAACAGGAAAGAGCTGGGGCCAGACTGTGTGTGAATAGAGGGGCAGGAGTGGGAGTCCTCACCTCTGAGGATTTATCTCCAATCTTATTCCTAGCTCCTATTTAACTCACATCTCACCACACCAGGGATCAATTCATCGAAGTCTCTGACTTTAAGTCACATCCAAAATTTCTACCCTACAGATTTCTCTACTAAGAGTGTCTGGTTTCAAGATCTGGGCTGTGTTTTCAAATAATGTTTCAACACTTTTGGGAATGACATCATGGCAAGAATGATGGTATCCACTCAAGTGTTGGTACCTGGTGGGTGGTGGCAAGAGCTCAGACACCCCGCAAATTGGCTTCTGAGAAGGGCAACAGAAAAGGCTCCACTTCTTAGCTCTATTTTTCCACTAAAAATTTAATTAAATCACTGCTGTGTCAATATTCTTAGCATGCCTCTAGCCTCTTCTTTTGAATGGAAACATTGCTGGATCTCCAAACTTGGATTCAGAGGGTAAGTGGAGCTCATGACAAGGAAAACAGCATTGAGAGTTGGTATATAATTCCTCCATGGGAAGGGCCATAAGGTGTAGGGCTTCTAGTTGCTTTGTGGCTTCTGATGGTATGAGTATGACAGTCTCAGTCTCGGTCTGTGGCACTCCAGACCAGGAATAGGGTTTCAAGCCCTGTTTCAAAGAGCTCCTTCAGAATTCCTTTCCTTTTCTACCAGTTTCTCTCTTCTTTTCAGGAAAGAATGTCCAGTAGACAAGCTGAGTTTGCCACCATAATTGAAACCCAAAATTGGCTTGAACTAAGATTCTTAGTCCTCTTTCTGCTAGAGCAGCTAACAGAATAATAATTTGTTGTTTTTGCTGTTATTGATGGAATGTCCATCTCATGACTTAACTTTACATTTAATATTTCTCATCTCTTTAAGTCTACAAGGTAGGTAGTGTTGCTTTATCTGTTTAAGTAGTTGAGCAAATGGAGGAAATGAGAGGTTAAATAACTTGTTTGAGGTCACTAGGACTCAGACTTGGGATTTGATTTGACTGGGTTGCTTTTCAAAACAATACTAATAGCAATAAAAATAATTGCAGCAATATATAGTAAGTACCTAATAAAAGGAAGCCATTATTATTCACAAATTAGATAAATGCATAATTGGTATGTTGGCACCTCTCATTTCCTGCTACTGGGCCAGGAATACTATCATTATACAGACTTGCTTTGCATTTTAATGGATAAAAACAGATTCCCAAGGAAGCAGAGTCTCCTTCAGGTTCTATTAATTCTCTAGTGATGGAAAGCCAAGTCCTGAAGGAATAATATAGGGGAGAAACTTGAGTTCACAGAGAATAAGTGACAGGGAAAGAGAGGCTCGGGTTTCCAGGTAGGAAGAATGCAAAAGCTTGTTTCTTCCCTTTAATTTTGTACATGGCCCACACCCACTGTGGTTAGGATGATTGCTGCTCACTGCATATTTCAAACATTCTACAGTTTCCAGCCATTCTTGCAGTCCTTACCAACCCTGTGCCTGGAGCCTGTTCACAGTGAAGAGACCCTGATGGGCAACTCAAGACAGAAGATAACAAATCATTTAGCACACCAACCTGGAGAGCTATGAGTAGGTGAGCTAGGTGGTATAGAAGGAACAGACTGTTTGAATACTGCTTCTCTGAGATGGATGATCAGAAGGGTCAGGAGGGCCAGCATCTGGACACTGCATTCCCAGGAAGAATACCATAGCTGGCAATCAGCATTACAGAAAAGAAGAAGAAAAATTATGATTTACAGAGGGTCACGACTAACCATTATTGGGTTTGATTTATTAGCACTACCCAATGAGAATACTATACATGTTTATCCTACTTAACTCCATAATTATAGGAGTCAATACTGTTACCATTTCCATTTCACTGAGGGAGAAACTGAGGTTTAGCAAAGTTAAATATCTAGTGGCTAAAGGAAGGGAAAAGTAAAATGAAGGTCACAAAGTTCAGGGTTCCCTTCTCCTAGGGTCACAACTCCACCAATTTCAGAAGACACCAGCCTCATTTAGATGCTGGTCAGGTTAAAAGATTCAGAAAACAAATCTCTAGTCCCAACACGTTTTGAGAATTAAATGCTCCAAAACTTAGTTTCCTCACTGATGACTCCAACTAATAGTACATCATTAGGTTGTGAGGCCTTAATGAAATGCTGTATGAGGGGCTGTGCACACTGCAAGAAGGGAGGCAAGCACTCAAGTGGGAGCTGTCATTATTGTCATTATGACTTCAGTGCTGTCATCATTTTTCTAAAATGTTTTAATAAGTATGGGACACATTTACTTGAATAGAAAGTGAAAAAACACAAAATTAAACACATACAAATAAGTATGCATTAAAAAGATCTAGAAGGACATTGCTCAACAAAATTGTGGTAATGGTCTACTTTCATTTTTTTTCCTTTATAGTTGTATGTATTTTCTACTTGGTTCTTCAGTGGACATAAATTAATACTTGTTATAAGAAAAAATACCATTTTAGGATAAAAAAACGTGCTGCCCTCAAGGAAATGAGGAAGAATAGAGATAGGAAGGGAACTTTTTCTGGATGGCGTTTCTTAGGCACAGACGAAAAGCTGTAGAATGTGAGCAGAATGGAAAAGAGAATCATGCATGAAGAAGCACGTGTTGGGAAGTGGGGGAGGAAATGGCCTTTGCTAAGAGCCAAAGGACCAGGCCAGCAAGACTCCAACACATACCAGTAAAAACCCCAGACAGAGGGTCAATTGAAATCTACTTTCGGTAAATAACCAAAGCACCCATGTTTTCTTCTTTAAAATAACTTTGCCTCATTATAAACATAGATGAATGATGGGAAGTTTGCTATTGCTTTCTCCACTTTAATGCTCCATACTATATAACCTGTAGGAGAGAGCAGCTCAGGCCCTAGGAAACCCCACATGTAACCCACAACAATTCCAAAAGTTCTTATATTTTTTCTTTCTTTTTCTTTACTTCCCCTTCAACCCATTCTCCACACAGCATCCAGATTAATCTAATTATATAACTTGGATTATATCATGATTACTAGTTATAACCCCTTCTGATCAAACATGGAGTAAAATCCAAAATCCATGCTGGGGCCAGAAAGCCCTCCTAATCCAACCCCTGCTCTTCCTCTCACTCTCACCTTTGGTTGCTCAGGTTCAGTCACACTGACCTTCTTTCAGTTTCTCACATGTACACCATGACTCCTGGCCTGTAGTTGTCTGGCTACATTGTTCTCTGCTTAAAAACACTCTTTTCTGTCTTCGCTCTCACATATTAGGTCTTAGCTTAAACATAACAACCTCAGATGACTTTTCAGACCACTTACTAGTCTCCTTGTTTCCTTTGTAGCACTTATTGCAATTTCTAATTCTTTTATTAATGTGTATTTTTATTCAAATTCATTGATTGTCATTCCTCTGTAACTCTTCCAAGAGCAAAGCCAAATCTGCTTGGCTACGGTTACATTTCCAGTGCCTGTCACGTTGCCTGACATATAAAAACTGCTCTTCAATAGTAACAAAAACAGCATGGTACTGGCACCAAAATAGACAGGTAGATCAATGGTACAGAATAGAGGACACAGAGACAAACCCACATAAATACAGTTATCTCATACTTGACAAAGGAGCCAAAAACATACAATGGAGAAAAGACAGCCTCTTCAACAAATGGTGCTGGGAAAACTGGAAATCCATATGCAACAAAATGAAACTAAACCCATATCTCTCACCCTGTACAAAACTCAAAGTGGATCAAGGACCTAGGAATTAGACCAGAGACCCTGCACCTAACAGAAGAGAAAATAGGTCTAAATCTTCATCACGTTGGCCTAGGACCAGATTTCCTTAACATGACTCCCAAAGCGCAAGAAATAAAAGCAGGAATCAATGATTGGGATAGAGTCAAACTAAAAAGCTTTTTCTCAGCAAAGGAAACTATCAGCAGTGTGAAGAGAGAGCCTTCAGAGTGGGAGAAAATCTTTGCTACACACACTTCAGATAGAACACTAATCTCCAGAATCTACAAAGTACTCAAAAATCTTTACACCAAGAATACTAATAACCCAATCAATAAATGGGCTAAGGAAATGAACAGACACTTTACAGAGGAAGATCTACAAGCAATCAACAGATTTATGAAAAAATGTTCAACATCCCTCGTTATAAGAGAAATGCAAATCAAAACCACCTTAAGATTTCACCTTGCCCCAATTAGAATGTCTTTTATTACGAATACAGGCAACAACAGGTGTTGGCAAGGATGTGGGGAAAAGGGTACACTCATACATTGCTGGTGGGAGTGCAAGTTGGTGCAGCCAATCTGGAAAGCAGTGTGGAGATTCCTTAGAAAACTTGAAATGGTTCCACCATTTGACCCAGCTATCCCGCTCCTTGGCCTATACCCAAAGGACTTAAAATCAGATTATTGCAGTGATGCAGCCACATCAATATTCATAGCTGCTCAATTCATAATAGCTAGATTGTGGAACCAACCTAGATGCCCTTCAATAGATGAATGGATAAAGAAACTGTGGTGTATATATATATATATACAATGGAATATTACTCAGCCATAAAGAAGAATAAAATTATGGCATTTGTAGGTAAATGGATGATGTTGGAGACTGTTATGCTAAGTGAGATTAGCCAATCCCCCAAATCCAAAGGCAGAATGGTCTCTCTGATAAATGAATGATGATGCATAATGCGGGGTGGAAGGGTGGCAAGAATGGAGGAAGGATAGATAGCATAGAGGGAAGGGAGGGGTGGGGTTGGGGTAGGGGGGTAAGAATAATAACAGAATGTGTGACAGACATCATTGCCCTGTGTACATGTATGAATGCACAGATGGTGTGACTCTACTTTGTGTACAACCAGAGAAATAATAGCTGTATTCCATTTGTGTTCAATGAATCAGTAAGTAAATAAAAAAAAACTGCTCTTGACATATTTATTAAATAAAATCCACAAGTATTCTATGTCCCCTAACTGGCTTATTATTTTAGAGGAGTTTTCATACCTTCTGAGAAGGTTTTTCTTCTCTAATTTAATTAGATCTTTATAGACAAAATCATTCATTTTTTTTCTTAGAGTTTTCTTCTTCTTTATATAAATACAGAAATTTGAGACCTTGTTTGGCAGTAGCTATGCTGTTGGCTTATGTACTTTAGAAAGCATATGGATGTTAAATAAAGTGGAGAGGCATGTCTTTTAAAAATTGCCATTCTTTCTCATTTTCTTTGTTCATTACTTTGCAGAATCCCATTTCAAGTAGATGAGTTAGAATAAGTATTTCCATCATTCGGAGCCTCATGGTCTTTACCTTCTACTCTCATAGATATGCCTGTATAAATTCATTGGAATGGAATATTGTCACAAGAGCAAGAAGGCTTTGAAGAATTCATCAGCAAGAAACAACTTGGGTCACATGGTTTGTCCACAGCCCAGAGTGTGATGTCACAGAAACTGGAGGGTTTACAGAAGAGTTGACCTGTTGAGCCTTGTCATTTGCTTGGATAATTTCCAATCTGGCTTTGCTTTTGTGTATTTCCAATTAGTCCTTGTAGAGGGTGATGGGAGCCAGAGAGGCTTAAATACTCAAGTTGTTCAAATGTATGAGATTTTCAAAAAACAAACCAATCCTCAAGTTTCTAAAATCAGGGTTTTCTGGTGGTTCTGAATATAGAAGCATAGCCTCAACATTCCTTGAAGAATTTCCTGGGAGAGTGATGAGTCTTTAAGCTGAAAGGAAGGAAAGGGTTAGAGAGCATGGAGTCTATAAAGGAGATGACCCAGTGAATACCTATGAAAGGACTCTTCTAAGGCAAGAAGGATCACCTATTCCCAACTCTCCATCAAAAATTTTCTTGAACTTTTTCAAATCTGCAGAACAGACAACTCATTGATTTTGTCATTTTCCAGATAATAAAGTTCTGTCAGCTTATGTTTGTGCACCATCTCTGTTATAACGTATGCTTATGGCCATGTCCAATCAGGCACTTATATTTTAAATTGATACACCTTTAAAAAGTTAAAAAAAAAAATCCTTCTGAAAGCCCAAATAGGTGATTTCTTAGTTCCAAAACCACATGACCTAAAACTGGCCCTGTCAGTTCCTTTGTACAAGAATCAACTCCATTTTCCAAATTTTAATACAAAATGTAGTTTCCAACACAAGTTGCCATTGGCAGAAGAAACCAATACACTTGCCTGCATAACCCAATTTCACCATAGCCCTTGTAGAAGTTGGCTCAGGCTCAGCATGTCTACTTCTATGCCACACACCTGCAGCCCGGGCTCCCCGCCTCCCCGCCTCCCCAGTTCCCAGGCAGCCCTGGGCCAAACAGAGCACAGCCAACACCACACTTCCCAGCAAGTCTCCCCAACCCTGCCCCAAGGCCAGGCAGAGTCTTCTCTTGCTTTGTCAGTCTGTTGAGTGCCTTTGAAGGTCAGCCCTTTCTCACATCTTTGCATCACAGGGAGAGGTACCCAGAAGACTCAGCTCCTGTTGTGCATACGTCCCTCAAAAGGAGGACAATGTCAAGCCTGGTTTTGAGGTGACTTGGAACTGGTGATCAGTGAGGTTTCTTTAAGCTAATGGAGTCAACTGCTGACTCAGCTGGTTAACCTGGGTAAATACCACACTGAATTTCTTTTTATTCATTTTGGGAAAATAATGTCACAGTACAGGATGGATGCTCTCAGCAGGAGAGCCGACACTGTGTCAACGATTCATTAGCAGATGCTCAGCTGAACTTCAGCTGTTTTCCCCAGTGACATTGGTGTGACAGGGATATATTTGTTCAGGTGATGGGGCTTGAGTGGGCCCCAAGCCAGGCCCCCATCCCTGGGGACCATCCTTCCAGTACAGAAAGGCAACAGAGTCTCCACTTTGATTTAGTCCTGCAATGTCTCAACCTGAGAATTCTGACCAACTTCTCTAAATAACACTTTGAGGTTTTGGCAACTGGAGCTACTTTCTCCCAAGGTGCTGGAAGCCAGGTACAAACCATGCAGAGAAAAGCCAGTTTGAAGGCCTCCACCACAGATCGGCCACCTTGCCTTTCTCTCTTGTGGTCCATCACCCTGCTGAGGTGGAGTTTGTTCAGGATTTTGTGGTAATTTCGGATTAGAACTGCTAGTCTCTAGAGAACTAACACCCACATGTATTGGCAACTGGTCTTGTCAACTAATTCACTGGATTATTATCCCTGGTTAGGCCCCTTAGAGGTTCATAAATTTTTTTAAGATTTCAATTTCCAATTTTTGAGGTTCCCAGTACTTAAAAAAATGAAGAAGTACTTAAATAAGGTCTTAAGAAACACCATATGATATATTTCAAATGTTCAATTGACTTAGTATGTTTTTGAAATTGTATAGTATTCTCAATTAGACAACAGAAATGAAATTGGAGACTTTATGATATGAAGATCAGACCAAAGAGCTGCTCTGTTCTCACTATCTCCCTAGAGGCTACCTCCTGCCCTTCCCCTGTAGGCTCTGGTCTCTTTATGGTGACATGTTGGGCACTTTGGTATCACCCAACGGAGATTACCCTGATTACTGGGAAGACCAAAGATGCCTCTTGGCCAATAGTTTGGACTTTCCTGTTAAGTTTTTAAACCAGTGGTGATGGTCATTTCCTTTTGATTTTGTTTTTGAAATTCATATCTGCTATAGGAACAGGGATGCCCATAATAAACCCATCTCAAATATTATGTTATCAAACTCTCAAAACTGAAAATGTGTCACTTTGCTGGAAGTAAAAGGTGGTAATGATGGCAAAACCCCCAGCAGATGTCTGACCTATCCATGACAGTTTTTTTAAAGAGCTGCTCCAACGAAGGGCAGAATTTCCTTGGAAGACCATCTTAAGATTCTCCTTTTGTCCATCATTGACACTCAACTTGAAAAGTACTCTTTCCACATGCAAGTCAAAGCAAGACTTTTCTAAGTGTCAGCATCACAAGCCGAAGCTAGAACTTGGCAGTGATCTAGGTTTCCTTTTGCCCCTGGCAGGGTATTAACAACTCAAGCACAGCTAGCTGAACAGAGCTGCACCAAAGGGCTGGGGCCTCCCCAGGTACAAGGAGGCTCATGGTCCCAGCCTGCCCAATCTTCTGGAAAGGCATCTGCCCTGGTCTCCAGGGGCTCAGGGTATGCAGCAAGAATGACAGTTGTAGTCATCCTTTCTTTTTTGGTAGGGCAGAGGGCCAGCTTATTCTCTCTTCTGCTAGAAGGGCTAAATGGGTGGCAGTCAAATAATTAGGGTTTGTCAGAAAGCTGTCCCAACAAGATGCAAAAGAGAATCCTGAAGCAGAGGAAGGCAGCTCACAAGCTGACTGAGCTGAGCCTCATCAAGTAATCCTTTAGAAACCTGATTGTAATCAATGCCACCCAAGGGCACTAGATGTGCCAATAAAAACCTTTTGTACCTTTGGTTAAATGTGGCTTGAGACTAGCATTAGGTGAGAATAGCTGTTGTTTTCAGGCATTCTCCAACTACCAAATTCAAAAGTGAGTCTTTTGATATTGATAAATAATGTGGCAAACGGTTCCCCCCATAGAAATTGTGCAAATGCTTAATTATGAGGGCACTTTCTCAGGGGCACATTAAAATATCGTGCTAAATTGAGTTGCTATCTTCGCCTTTGCTAGAGCTTTTGTAGAATTGTCCAACAAGCTGCCCTTAGAAGTTTTAGCCTTTGTTTGCAAATCATCAGTTCAAGTTGGACTAAGGTTTCCAGGAATTAAAGAGAAAAAAAAAAGTTCAAAAAAAAATTACATGGAATGAGACTCCTGAAGTTTTTTTTTTTTTTTTTTTTCCTTTTGGGGGAATGGGTCACAAGATTGCAATTCTAAACAATCTCACTATTAATTCTTGAGCTATGCAGTCCAATTAGAACAAATGCTTCCTTTCTAGTTTAATTAGAGATGAGGATGCGCCTGTGAGCTTATTTGTATAAAATAAGTGCTCATTAAACAAAGTTTGGATCAGGTTCAGCTTGTTAGAAAAGCCATGAAAAGGGAGCTTTTTCTCACTGCCTCTGGCCCCTTTAACTCCTTTAATGCCCACAATGAATTTCATAGGTGTAAAGAAAATATTTTTGCTGAAAACTGGTGAATTTGAAAGAGATGGTGTGTTTGTTGGAATTGTTGGTGAACATACACATCCTCTTCCTTAGCATCTTCCTATTCTTTCCTTAGGTCACTGTAGAGTTAATCAGGGGTCTGATGACAGCCACTCTAACTCTAGGAAAAGCAGATTCCTATATTTTTCATGTTCCTTATAGTCTTACTATTCACAGTGGGAGTTGTGAACCACCAGTAATAGCATCACTTGGGAGCTTGTTGGAAATCAAGAGTCTTGTGTTCCTGTCTCAGATAAATGAGGACCGGTTTTAATGAGATCCTAAAGTGTTTTGTACACATTTTACAATGTGAGGTGCACCTCTAAAGGCAGCAATACATGAAGATTTTATTTTGCAAATCCAAGGGTAAACTTGGGAGCCCCAAAGAATGTCACTTCACCTGAAGAGAAGCCAGTCCCTGGTGTCCTCTCTATGGTGGGGGAAATTGCTACTTTGCCCCAAGGCTCAAATGTGTCCCTCCTGTCTCATCTTCTAGTTAACTCTCAGGATGAAAAGTGACCCAGGTCACAGGAAACCCTTGACCCATCTGTGTCTTTGGCTCTTACCCATCTCTTGAACACATAACTGAGCGCAGGCTGCACGTTATACCTCATGTGGGCCTTCTGGCTGCGGAGAGAAAGAGGCCCTGCAGGGCCTCTCACTCTCATGGACTTATGCTGGAGGGAGAATGAAGACAGGCAGCTAGTGAGTGGGAAAAGGTTTTGACCCTTAGACCTAAGATGCCACCACCAATAGACGGGTTGTGATAGCTAACATTGGAAAGACCAAATGTCCTGGGAATGGGAATCTTGGTCTTCATATGGAGGTTCCATTTATGTAATCTCAGTCACATGCAGAGAAAACTTCCATGACTCAGTGTATGGACCTTATGTTAAACATTAAAGGGAACTTAAGTTGCCAAGTGCTGAGTGCCTCCTTGATTTATTACTCTATTCAGCAAGGGTTTGTCCATTTTTTTCTCATTTACTTTCTCAGACAATAAAACTTGGATATAGTAAGATTATAGTATCAGGTGAGTTACTTACAGGCTGAATGGCCTCTATGTTCTCATGAGGCTCAATCCTCATACTTTCTTTAAATAGCCTGGTAGAAAGAACATACTGCTAAGTTTCTGTTTCATTGCATAGTATCTATAGTAATATTGAGTTAAGTAGCATCAGATAAAAAATTCTGTCTTTCCATCCAAGACTCTGATACTACGTCGTTGCCAAGTAGGGGACATTGAAGGAACCCAGACCAACAGGAAAATGTCATCAATGAGCCTCACAGCTGGCCCTGGTGTGTGCTGGTACCCTGGGTACTGTCACTGTCCTGGTGATTGGGCCTGGTCCTGCTGCTTTCACCACACCTTCTTGATGCTAAGCAGGACCTTAGGCATTTCTGCACAGCCTCAGTTACTGCTCCCTAATCCTTAGCTCCAACCTGCATGTCCTGGCTTCCGTATTCTGCTTCCGTGGTCCTTTGGCTGGTGAAATAGGAGCCTGGAGGAAGATATAGGGAGAGGAACAGGGAAGGAAGCATGTTCATATGATTTCCTCGAGTCCATGGTGATCACATCACAAACTAGCTCATTGTCACCTAATGGGGATGGGATGGTAGAAGGAGATGTTGGGGAGGCAGACTCAGGTGGTATGGGATTAAATCTGGAAGGGTCACAAATAGGAACTGGGATCAGAGAACCCTATAGCTTGGCTTGGGGAGATAGGATCAGGTAACTCTGTAGCTTGTTGGAAATCTTAAGCATAATTTTGAAAAGTTCAGTTGGAGTTCTGGTATAAACCTTTTATTTATTTATTTGTTGGTTTACTTGTGCTGGGGATCAAACCCAGGGCCTTATGCTAGTCAAGAGCTCTACTTTGACCTCTAAATTGTTTATAGTAAATTTGCTATTTTTGAAAATCACAAGAAAATTATGTTCCATATTTAAAAGTGAAATTAAAATGTAGATAATTGAACTTTATTCAGCCTACCACTCCTAACATTTTGTTATTTTATGTCCTATATTTTATAAATATAGATATATAAACATAGATAGAAATTTGTAGATTTGGATATAGTATAAGATGGAATCACACCACACAGAAAAACACCTAATATAATTTCCTGATTGAAAGGAATTTGCATTATAGAGATCTTGAATCATATTGCCAAGTTGTCTCTCAGAAAACTTGTACCACTTTGTACTTGAGTGAAAAATACATTTCTCATTTCAACCAGTGGTTTTTTGGGGAAATTCCCTTTGGGTTTTCAGGTCTGTCATCAATTTAACTTCTATCATAGTTCCGTCAAAAATCTTCCTTGGGCTTTCTTTCAATAATAGATGAGATAAAACCTGAGTCTTCAAGAGTTTTGAGTCTAGAAGATGGATTTTGAAGCCGCCTTCTTTTTTGCAATTTGTTTATTAAATCATCATAAGTATACATAGTAATTGGGTTCATTTTGACAAAATAATACATGCAAGAAAGGAAACTCTTGCCTTACATTTTTTTACTTAGTCTGCTGTAACAAGAACAGAATGATTTTTTAATTTGAAAGGAAAAGTCAATAGACTTTTAGTCAATAGAGTCAATAGAGTCTATCTAGTATAACAGCCTAACTATCAAGGTGGGGGGAATGTTGTGGTTCAGTGTGTTAAGTGCTACAACATAGTGCTGCTGAGTTTTTGCTGTGCACAGTGCACTGATGGGTGCATTGAATTGGGACCTTCAAAACGATTTGTTTTTGTACTAATCCCTGAAACATACAGACGCTACCTTACTTGGAAAAAGGGTATTTTCAGGTATGATCAGATAAGGATGTTAATCATCCTGATTACCTGGGCTGGGTAATCATCTTCAGAAACTGCCAGGAGAGGCTGGGGTTCTTATCCATTGGCTGAACTCCAATGACAGACATCCTCATAAGAGAAACCCAGGTAGATATTTGAGACACATGACAGAGGCAGAGATTGAGTGATGTGGCCACAACTCAGGGAGTGCCTGGAGCCAGCCAAAGCTGAAAGAGATAATGAATGGACTCTCCCCAGAACCTGTGTAGGGACACTGGCCTTGCTGACACCTTAAGTTCAGAGTTCTGGCCTCCAGAACATTGAGAGAATACACTTCTGTTGTTTCAAGCCATCCAGTTTGTGGTGACTTGTTACCACAGCTGCAGGAAACTGCCATAGGAGTGTAACTGATTTTTCTCTGAAATGGGTGACAGGCTTCACTAGAAATGTGACTTTTATACTGCACCTATGTGGGAAGAAGAAAAGGGAGGAAAACCATGAGGTAGGGCAAACAGTGTGAGCAAAGACACCAAGGCTTGGAGGGGCTGGATTCAGTGTGGCTGGGTACGAAGGGTATTAAATAGGAGAGGTGGGGGAAGAGGTGGAGAGCAGTCATGTTTTCTGCTGACTTTCTAGCTCTAGAGAAATGAATTCACTGACAATGTAAGGATATTTCTAAGAGGATTGAGCAACTTCATGTCAGAGACAAAAATTTGGTAAAAATTTACATTCAGGAATGCAGCTCCATAAAGCCACCAGAGAGAGAGAATTGAGAATTGACTCCTGTATTCAAAATGCAGCATAGCAGCTTGTTGGGTCTTGAGGCTCTGTTCACAGCCAGTTTGCTCACATTCCTAGGTAGACAGTGTACTCTGGTATCCACGTAATCCCTGCCAGAATGGGAAGCCCCCAAGCTAGGTAGGAAACAAAATATTTTTACCATTTGACATGATAAAGCGTGTGGCTCTTGAGAAAGAAGAGCTGGCACAATTATGGCATGTTCTGTCTTATTCCACCCACTCCATGCCCAGTGGGAACCAAATCTTTCCAAGTCTGGACATTAGAGAGTGTCTTTTGCTGGCCTGGGAGGTGACAGAAGCTATGCCCTTTCTTTGCCTACTATACATGGGCTTGGCTTTCTACCCACACAGATTGTGCCACCTGTTCAGTATTTGGTGCACCTTCCTCTTGATACCCTGAGAAACATTGAAGCAGGCAACTTCTAGCGCTGCATGTTGAGGCCAAAAAAAGAATGAGCTCATGAGCCAGAACGCTTGCAGATGTAGAGCTGAAACATTTGTTTCACAGGACTGACACTATAAATAGGACATGGATCAGCACCAAGGCAACCATTTGCAAGGGTGGCCTTCCTTGTCTTCGTGGTGGAGATATTCCCCTGAAGCACACACCATTGAGATGGCTCTGGATCCAATGAAGCTGCCACATCATCACTGTGACTTGGTTCACAACCACTGTCCAAGCCTCTTCCCTCACTGTTCAAAAACCCAGCTTCAATCATCTCTAGAAACTTCCAGGAGAGATGGGGCTCTTACCCATTGGTTGTGCCCCATGTGTGTAAAACCTTGTCTCTTCTGTGAATGGTCTGATGTGTTTATATGTGTGCGTGAGAATGTGTGTCAGTGTGTTGATATATATGAGTGTGTGTGAACAGATGAGTGTGTGTGTGCTTACTTATTTGATTATGCATATAAGTATGTATGTGTGTGGGAATACATGTATAAGTGTGTGTTTATGCATGTGAGTGTAAGTGTGTGTTTGTAGGTAGTGTATGAGTATGTATGTCTACAGCATCACTAGGAAAGTGTGTGGTTATGTGGTAAATGCATCTGTATGTTTAAGTATGAGAATTTGAAAGTGTGTGAGCATGTGAATATATATGTGTCGAAGTGGGTGAGTGCTTGTGTGTATATACAGGAATGTGAGAGAGTGTACATGTGAGTGTGTGAATGACTATGTGCATGTGTGTGAGTGTATAAGTGTGTGAGCATGTATGTACAGGAAGCCCCACCCACTGAGACTTCTATTCTTCTTAGGATCAAAGCCTGGGCCTGACTGCACCTTCAGTGAGTGCCCCTGGAGTTCTCATTCACCTGCAGCAAAGGGAGGAAGATTCCTTCCTCTTGGGAGAGATGGAAGTGCAGGGAGGCAGGACAGGAGAGGGAGATGGGTGATCATGATTCATCTGGTGGGTGACAGGGGGCACCGTGGAAGCCAGTGGTCAGCAGAGCAGCAGAAGTGCTTCTGTGGAAGGAGGAGGGGCCCATGGGTATATCCCATTCTGCCCATGCAGGCCAACTGAGGAAGCAGTGCAATGAGGAGAGAAAGTAGAGTTCAAGTGGTTGTTAGGTCCCTGCAGCCAATGCACTGGCAAGAAGAAGGGGAACAGCAGGGAAGCAGCACCTTCCTGGGACAGAAACTGATTTACCAGAGCAGTCTGAAAAGCTTGGTCTGGAAGCTGGTTTTAGTTAAACTTTAACCTGGTTGAGAAGAGGCCATCCTCTTCGTCTGCTGTGCTCCCAAACATTTGCTCCTACCCCAATTTAGAAATAAATGAAGGCACTGTGTGGGCTGGTTCGATGTCCATTATGTCATAGGCAAACCTTGCCAGTCTGAGGTCCATTTTACAAAAGGTGAAGTTGAAGCTCACAAATGTCAAGTAACTTGTTGCGATCATAGAGTAGGATTGTAAACCCAGGTCTTGGTGACATGTGTGGGCAGCAAGAGAAAGTACTGGTTGTCCTCTGCTTCGATAGTGTTAGAGATATTCTTAATGGCAGTGGGGTTTCCTTCCTCTTATGGTAAGAACATCGAGTGCTTATTTTTTCTGCAAACTCTCTTAGCCACTAAAATATTCAACCTCATTTGTTCCTCTTGATCCTGCAAGTTAGAGACCATTACCCCATTGCCTGGAACAAGCTGAAAAAACATCTCCAAAGACACACAGTCAGGTAATGCCAGAGCCAGGATTCAAACCAAGTAGATTTGATTCCAATGCTCTGGTCCACCCCACCAACCTGCCTGCCTGCCTTATGGAGAGAAAGGCTTCTGATAATTCCCTGTCCCTCTGCCCCATTTGCAGCTGGCTCTGCCCTGTGAGGAGGTGCTTTGCACCCATTCAACAATGCTCATTACTCACAGCTTCCCCCACCCCAAGGGATTAAGCCCTTAGAACTTACCCTTAGCTGAGGGTGACATCATTGCATAATTAAGGTGACTGTGATGCCCAAATGCGCACACCAAACAAAGGCCCCTTGTTTTAATTTATCATCCGTGTTGTCCTTGTGCAAGACTGAACTCCCACTAGTAATTAAGGAAGACAGTTTAACCTGGCTGAATGAGAGCAGGGCTTGGGGCAAAGTGGCAGAAGGGTTGACCCTATGTCAACTCTTAATTTGATATGGTAATGAAGGTACCATAAAAGATAACAAGGGCCAGACTTACCCTAGGAAGAAGAAAGTTCAACACTAATCTGAAGGCTTCCTTTTATGTCATTTTCTTACCAAGTAGCTAAATAGATTTTTTTGTCTCCTTTTATTTCTCAGCTGACCCGTTGTTGGAGCTGCTACTAAGCAGTCACATGCCCTGAAGTTGGTCATTTACTATTGGAAGCATTGTGGTAATGTGCATAGATTCTGCAGCACATATTATGAAGATCCAGAGACAGCTTTGCCACTTACTACCCATGTGATCCCAGGCAAGTTACTTAAATTCCCAGCATCAGTGCATCAATAAAGTGGTAATACAGTTTTACTTTCTGTGGTCTCAGTTACCTGTGGTCAGTTGTATTCTGAAAATATTAAATTAAATATTCCAGAAATAAGTCATTCATAAATTTAAAAAGTGGTAATAAACGACACTAATTCCTGCCTCAAGGGTGTTGTGAAGATGCCTGGTGTATAAGCATGAATGTATTGGTTATTATCGCCTTGAAAACTCTCAACTATCTTTGTGCCTTTTTAGAGTGTCTTGCATAGAATAGGTATTCAATGGATGTTGAATGCCCCAGCATTACATTTACTCAACTCCCCCAACCCACTTTCCTCTCACTGTTCTTTCTCCACAAAGGGGAACACCATTTCTACCTTCATACACAAGCTATTGGGGAATGTGGAGAAGATCCATCAGCATGTGATCACAGTGATTTAGGTAGGAATTCACCCTTGGGGAATGAGAAAGGCAGGTGCATAGTGGCCTGTAGTCTGAGAGCACGCTTTGGGAGGAGCTTGGTGTGCCTGTGTGTGTGTGTGTGTGTGTGTGTGTGTATGTTTGAAAAAGTATTTGAATAGCACGCTCCCTAGCAGGGAAGTTGCTTACTATCTCTAGGAACTGACAAAGGTCAGATCCTTTCAGGGTCAGCAAGGGCCCGTGTCAAAGGGCCAGAAAGCAAAAAGTCAAGAGCATCAGAAAACAATGTCAAAGCTTGCAGAAAATAAAAGATGAGGTTCATATAGTCTCTTACCACTTCATTTCTGAGAACTGTTAGTTGTCTTCATAAAATTTATATTTAAGAGACTTCCAAAGGGGAATCTGTTTTCCGTATTGAGCTGGGCCACCTGACAGCCCCCCATGGCTTACTGACCAGATTGGGGATTCAGGCCTCATCAGTATGTCAGCTTAGATCAGAGCAATGCCCCCATGTGGTCAGTTCTCCTCAGAGAGACTTTCTTCTCCTACATCTGCTTGTCCAAGTTATCTCCCAGGACTTCAGGTTGAGCTCTGATCTGTAAGTTTTCCCAGGACCCCTAAACTTTCCCAGTACCCCTAAGCTTTCTCTCACTCTTCTTTTCTTCCTGAATTTCTACACCCTTATTTTTTTAATTAATTTTTTATTCACACAGTTCATATAATCTTACATTTACATAGGGTAGTACTGTCTGTATCAGTCTACTATTTTTCCTGCCCCCATCCCCTCCTGTCCCATTTTCCTCCACACCATCCATACTTCCTCCATTCTTTCCTATCCTCCCCATAACTCCTGGCACCCCCCCCACCCCCACCCCTGTTAGGTATCGGCATCCACTGATCAGAGAAAACATTCGGCCTTTGGTTTTTTTGGACTTGGCTTATTTCACTTAGCATGATATTCTCCAACTCCACCCATTTACCAGCAAATGCCATAATTTTATTCTTTTTTATGGCTGAGTAATATTCCATTGTGTATATATACCACAGTTTCTTTATCCATTCTTCAATTGAAGGGCATCTAGGTTGGTTCCACAATCTAGCTATTGTGAATTGAGCAGCTATGAACATAGATGTGGCTGCATCCCTATATTTTGCTGATTTTAAGACCTTTGGGTATAAACCGAGGAGTGGGTCCATTCCAAGTTTTTTGAGGAATCTCCATACTGCTTTCCAAAGTGGCTGCACCAATTTGCAACTCCACCAGCAATGTACAAGTGTGCCTTTTTCCCCACATCCACGCCAACACTTGTTATTGCTTGTATTCCTGATAATAGCCATTCTAATTGGAGTTAGATGAAATCTTAGGGTAGTTTTAATTTGCATTTCTCTAATTACTAGAGATGATACACCCTTATTTTTTGAGTCTTCTTTTAGGAAGCACTTTCATTTTCTTTTATTTGATGTTTCCTATTTGCACATTTAATTTTATCTCCTTTAAATGCATGCAAGCACTCTGAGGACAGGGACTAAGTGATTGTGTCTTATCCATTCTAGTGTTATTCCTTACCTCTCTGTACTCTTAGTTCGGCACATAATGTTCAATGATTTCTTATGGAATAACAGAACCTAATATTTTATGTTAGCTTCCTGAAGCAAACCCTATAGCAAGGATTCAGAGCAAATTATTTGTTTGGGCAATGATTCCAAGAAGCACAGGTGTGAGGTGGTGGAGGAAAGAAGGAAGAAAAGGGAGCCTCTAGTACCATGTAGTGCTAATGAGCTGTTTACCACTGAGAACAATTGGGGTTCAATCTTTCAGGTACTTATTCCACATAGATAATGACTCGGAGTTGTCCTGTCTGAGTTATTTGTCCATCTTTCACTGGAGGTGGGCTGGTCTGGGCCAGTTAACTTCCTGACACATGGATAGAGCATGCTCATGGCCACAGCAGACCCTCTACAGGTTTTCAGATCGCTATGATAAGGAACCTTTAGCACCAGCAGATTTTAGGCAAAGCACTGCGTCATCTGCTATACCTACATTGTAAAATCAAGGTTAACAGTCACAGGTCCTAAAATCTAGGCACCTGTGATTATTGGCCAAGAGGTAGAGAAAAAAGAGAAAAAAAGAGTCAGGTTTAAAGCCAGTTGTCCATTTCGCTGTCATTGTCTTGAGTTTCTTATGGGGAGGGGTCAGCTGACATTGAGGGTAGGTGGTTGTCTTCCTCATGGGTCTCCCACATTTTCCCAGCCTATGGTTGTCTCCCACAGCTGGGAACATCTGGGTTGCATGCCCAGCTAAGCTGCCCGGAAAGCCGTGGCATGGCCAAGGCGTGCCTTGGTTGAGGCAAGCTGGGGGGCCTTTCAGCTGCTGTGACTTTAGCTCTTCTCGGTGTAACCCTTCCTAATCCAAGCAGACACATTGCTCCAAGCACACTATCTTTCTTGTTTTTCCTTCACTTGGGGAGGCTACTTCTCTCCTTCTTGAAGCATGTTGCTGACCATTTCCTCTCTTAGAAACTCTGTGACTTTGGGCTGCAGGTTGGGTCAGCCTTTCATATTTTGCTCCCACATCTTGCCACTGCACAAACGTAGGGGCTTTCTGGAACCCCGCGTTACACCAGCCCATTGAATAATCAAGGTAATATGGATCCCCCAAACCATTTTGGGAAAATATTAGAAAAGAAGATCATTATGAGCAGTAATGGAGTGAAAGTACAGACTGTAACTAAGGAACTCTCCCGAGTCTGGCTTGAATGTAGATGTCGCCACCCAACTCAGAGCTTGTAAGCATCTCAGTAAAGTTCCATGTTACAGACAATTCTTGAATTTGCCAATTTATATTTCATATTTTGGAACACTTTTCTGGAGCAATCTGTCAATTAACATATGCCAGATTCTCTTTCTTTTTTCTTTTAGCAAAACCCTACAAAAATGTTTCCCAAACCCATTGGTTCCCCTGAGTTCTCTAGTAATCACAAGCAGGCCTCCCTGTGTGTCAGCCAACCGCGGTGTTCCGTAACATTCCACTGGCACTGCAAATTTGAGTGCTCCCTGAGGATCAAGCTTTCCGTCATGCTCTGGCCAGGATCCTATACTGAGAAAGCCAGGTACATCTGTTGAGTTGACAAGGGTATTTTTTTAAAAACACAGCTAATTGATTCTGGATTATGTTTTAAATATAATAACATGGTTAAAAGAAACAAAGATGATCAAGCAAAAAGGTGCCATATATTGGGAAATGGAATGATTTGGCAAGAATAATAGCCTGGAAGCTCAGAAACCTGGATCTTCATCTTCAAATGCTAACATATGGCAAAGTGACCTTGGATCAGTCCCCCAGCATTGCTGGCTTCAGTTTCTTCCTCATCTATAAAATGAACTATATTCCAATTCTAAAATTGTTAAGAACACATAGATTTTCCAAGCAAACAGATATGGATGTCCTCATACACTTTGGAGAAGAAAAGGTGGGTTATGTGACATGTGGATACTTTTTAGAAGACTACAAACCAGGCAGTGCCATGAAGTGACAGACAGAAATAAGATACAACACTGCAACATGATGACACATACAACATATCATACTCTCTCACATACCAGATTCTCCAGTTCTCTAAATTGTGCATTTCATAAAGTGCTTTATAAAAAATATTAGCAATACCTTGAAGCCTAAAATGCTGTTTCTTTGAATGATCATTGAAATATTTTTCTCTCATTCTTTCAGATGTCAGAATAGCAACCTCAATTTTTGATGAACCTTTGTGCATTGGGCAGCATGTAACACTAATTCATACCCCAGCCTGATGGAGTAGGTAAACAGCAGTGCTGGGATCTGTAACCAGCTGTCTGATCCTAATGACCACTGCTGTCCATTCATCACCAGCACCATCCCAGCAATGCTGAGTGAAGTACTCTGAAATTCCTTTGGCTCCTCTCCAGTACACTGAATGCTGTGTATAGAACTTTTAAAAAGAGTATGAGTGAGAAGATTTCTTGGGGGACAGAATGTATGAATTGTGGGTGAACTCACCCTAGTATACCCAATAGGAAGGAAGGCTCTAGTTTGTTGGAATGCTGGGACTCCAGGTAGAGGTAACCTGGGCAGCTTTGCTGAAGAAGTATGATTGAACTCCTCCCCCCAGGGGTCATTTTCTCAGAGGTCTTTCAACAAATCTCATTGATTTGCCTCTTTTCTTTTGCATTTGCCTTTCCCAGATTGCAAGAACAGGTTTCACAGTATCATCAGATTGGTATACACTGAATTCAAGTTCATGGTTTCTTCTGATGCTAGAAATAGAATTAAGCAATTCCAAACTGACCATTGGACACCAATTTCTATTCTCAGCCCCTCCTGGGGCTAGGGAAGAATGATAGGATTTGCCAAGTCTCAAATCCTTCTCACACAGCCGGTCTGAAACTGGGTCCTGATTCAAGCTTTTTCTTGTTTTAATTTGTTTATTTGTGACAGGGACATGCTGCTTCTAGGAGGGTCCCATTTAAAAAAAAAGTCTCAGAAGACATCAAAAAGTTCTGACAAAACAACATCTTGATGATTTAAGTGTAAATATGTCAGACACATATGGTTTCTATTATTCCTGAAATAACACACGGATTTAAAAATCAAGGGGAAAAGTGTTTGGTAAAACACATTGAGGACTTGGCTAAATGTTTTTTAAAGACCAGTTCTGAAGTCTCAAGGGGAAAACACACAGAGGGAAACAAATCCAGGCAGCTCAGCTCCTCCCTTGTTTGTCTCTTTTGTTGATCGAGGATGGAGTGTATGTTGCAACCAGAGCATTGACACATTACCCACCATAATGAAATTTATCCACCAGGTTGTGTTTCAGTGGATAAGTTTAGAACCTAATCCTATCCCTCTTGTTTACTAGCAGGGATAGTTTTAGGCAGGTTAATGGATCTGAAAAAGGAAAAATAGTACCTGCTTGCCAACTTACAGAATGGGATTATGTTCCAACAAACTTATTGCATGTTGAAACTATTGTTAAGTTGAAATGTATTTAATGTACCTAACCTACCAAATGTCACTACAGTAGAGTATTGACTGTTTCCCTCTTGATCAAATGGCTGGCTAGAAGCCATGGCTCGCTGCTGCTGCCTAGCATCTTAAGAGGGTAGAACACTGAATATCCCTAGCCTAGAAAAAGACCAAAATTCAAAATTTCAAATATGTTTTCTGCTGAATGTGTAGCATGTTTGCATCACTGCAGAGTTAAAAAAAAATCCATCTCAGGATTGTGGTGAGCATTTGCAATAATTTGTGTCAACTCCTTGGCATATGGTAGACATTTGGTAAGTCGCAGCTTTTAAAAATCATCATTGTCTGCTTGAAAAGAGGTGTTAGGAAAGGAGGATGAGGTAACACCGGACCAACATTGTTTCTAGAACATGAAGAATCTAAAGATCACATGAGATACCCTCACCCTTCCCCAGCCAGAGGGGGAACAGAAAGGAGGATAGGATAATTATACCAATGGCTGCTAAATACAGGATAAAGTATATAACTGGAGTGTCATAATAAACTTAGTTTACATGTATCAGCTCAGAAAGGCCCTTGTTATCAAGGCACACATTGAACCGTCTCTCTAATTTGAGAATGTTGAACCTGGTAATATCTGGATTCAATTTTTTTTAAAGTTAATGATTTTTAAAAGATTTATTGAGCTATGATTGATTTACCAAAAATCTACACACCTTTAAAGTTATAATTTGATATAGTTTCACATTCCTATACACCTGTGAAACCATTATTAGGGTAAATACAATGAACATATCCATCACCCATAAAAGTTTTCTCATGCCTCTTTGTGATTCCCTCCATCTATTCCTTTCATCCTCCATCCACTGAAGTGCCTTCTGTCACTGTAGATTAACTTGCATTTTTTAGAATTTTGTATTAAAATGAAATCATACAATATTTTTTGACTCTCTTTTGTCTTTTTTAAAAATTTTTTGGTCTCTTGACTCAATGTTATACATTGAGATTTATCCTGTCATTACTCACTGAGATTTATCCTATCATAGCTCATTTCTTTATTTTGCAAAATAGTATCCTAATGTATAGATAGATGTTCTGCAATTTATCTGCCCTTTGCTATTGATGCTCACTGTTGGAAGTTTTGGGATTTTGCAGGGGTCAGGGGTGGGTGGGTGCTGGAAATCAAACCTAGGACCTCACACATGCTAAGCACATGCATAGCCATGGCACTGGACATCAGTTTGTTTTCAGTTTTTTTGTTTGTTTGTTTGGTTTTTTAATTATTAAGAACAATGGCTGGGTGTGGTGGCACATGCCTGTAATCCCAGCGGCTTGGGAGGCAGAGGCAGGAGGATTGCGAGTTCAAAGCCAGCCTCAGCAAGGGCAAGGCACTAAGCAACTCAGTGAGACCCTGTCTCTAAATAAAATACAAAATAGGTCTGGGGATGTGGCTCAGAGGCCGAGTGCCCCTGAGTTCAATCCCCGGTTCTTAAAAAAAAAAAAAAAAAAAAGAATAATGCTGCCATGAATGTTTGTGTATGAATCTTTGTGTTTTTCTTTTTTCATGGTAATTACTTAGCAGTTGAATGGCTGAATACTTGGTTAAGTGTATGTTAACTTTAAAAAAATCGCCACTGTTTTTAAAAGTGGTTGTTTCATTTTTACATTGCTGCTCATTTTATATGGCACAGCATATTAGAGATCTTGTTGGTACTCTTCTTGCTAACATTCGATATTGCAATCTTTTAAAGTTTAGAGATCTTGATAGGTGTGTAATGTTATTGCATTGTGATTTTAATTTACATTTCCCTACTGTCTAATGGTGTTGGGAATCTTTGATGTGCTTACTTAACCATTTCCATGTCTTCTTAGGTAAAGTATGTGATCAAATCTTTTGCTCAATTTGTTTTCTTATTGAGTTATCAGTGTTCTTTATGTATTCTGGTTACAATTCCTATGTCAGATGTATAATTTTACAAAGATATCCTTCTAGTATATGGCTTGTCTTTTTTTTTTATCAATGTCTTTCAAAGAGCAGAATTTCTTAATTTTGATAAAGACCAATATATCATTTTTTCCTGTATAGGTTGTTTTTTTTGTGCTGTATCTAAGTAATCTTTGCTTATTCAAATTCCTATGTTTCCTTCAGAGGTTTTACAGTTCTAAGTCTTATTCTTAAGTACATTGTATATTTTGAGTTAATTTTTGTGTGTGGTGTGAGGAATTTGTTTGTTTGCTGGTTTGATTTAGTTTTGCATGTAATTTTCCAATTGATCCAGCATTGTTTGTTAAAAAGATTTTCCATTTTTCACTGTATTTCCTTTGTACCTGTATTTCTGGACTATTTTGTTCCATGATTGTATTTGTTTGTGTCAACACCAATACCACATTTTCTTCATTATTATAGCTTTCTAGTATGTCTTGAAGTCAGGCAATGTAATCGCTCCAACTTTGTTCTGTTTCAAAAGTTTTGTTTGTTTGAGGTCTTTTGAAATTCTATATAAATTTTAGATTCACTGCCAGGCGCGGTGGTGCGCAGCTGTATTCCCAGGGCCTCGGGAGGCTCAGACAGGTGGATCTGGAGTTCAAACACAGCGTCAGCAAACGTGAGGCACTAAGCAACTCAGTGAGAACCTGTCTCTAAATAAAATAAAAACACAGGGTGGGGGGTGTGGCTCACTGGTTGAATGAGTACCTTTAATTCAATCCCCCGTACCACCCCACCTCCCCAAAAAATTTTATATTCAGTCTGCCAATTTAAAAAAAAAAAAACCTGCCATGATATTAATTGGGATTGTATTAAACCTGTTGATTAATTTGGAGAGAATTGACATTTTATAATTATTGACTCTTCTGATCCATTAATAAGGTACATCTGTCCATTTATTTAGGTTGTGCTTTTAATTTCTTTCAACAATGTTTTATAATTTCCAACCTAACAGTCTTTCACATCTTTCGTCAGATTTATCCATTAAAATTTCATATTTTTGTTATTATATTTGGTTTTTACTTAAATTTCAATTTCTGGTTGTTCATTGATAGTATTTAGAACTATGGATTTTTATCTATTAATCTTTATCCTATAATCTTTGTAAACTCATTATTAGTTTTAGTAGTCTTTTAGTAGTTCTCATAAAATTTTTCATATAGATGTCCATGTTATCCATGCACAAAGTCAGTTTTATCTCTTTCTTTCTAATTTGGTGGTTGTTTCATTTTCTTGCACTATTGCACCAACTTGAACACACAATGCTGAATTGAGGTGGTAAGAGTGGGCATCTTTGCCTTGATTCCAGCCATAAGAGAGAGCATTCAATTTTACAGCATTAAGAATAATGTTAGCCAAATGTTTTTTTAAATAGATACCTTTTGCCAGATTAAGGGTATTCCTTTATTTTTCTAACTTACTGAGAGTTTTTAAACAGAATTTGATATTGGGTATTGTCAAATCCATGTCTTCAATGATTGAGATAATTGTATGTTTTTTTTCCTTTTGTAGCCTACTAATATAGTGTTTTTATATTGGTTGTCTTCCTAATATTCATTCCTCTCATGTTGCATCATTTTTGTTAGATCCAATTTGCTAAAAATTTGTTAAAAATATTTGCTTCTGTACTCATGAGGACATTAATCTATCATTTTCTTAGTGTATCTTTGGTTTTGGTATCATTGTAATGCCAACATCATAAAATGAGTTCTGAAGTAGTCTCTTTTGCTTTTTTAGAAGGATTTGTTGAATATTTATTATTTATTTGTTAAATGTTTGGTAGAGTTTGCTAGTGAAGTCATCTGGATCTGTAATTTTATTTGTTGAAAGGTTTTTTACCTAAATATATATTTCCTTTAAAAAACATATTAAATGATCTTCAGATTACCTATTTCATCTTGAATGACTTTTGGTAATTTGTGTCTTTAATTTGTCCATTTTATTTGCTTCTTGAATTTATTAACATAAAGTTCTTCATAATAATCCATTATTATCATTTTAATATATGTATAATTTGTAGTGATATCAGCTCCCTCATTCCTAATAAATAGTTTCTTTTCTCACATTTTTCCTGATCAGGCTGGCTAGAGGCTTATCAATTTTAATGATCTTCTTATAAAGCCAGCTCTTTATTTCATTGATTTTTCTCAATCGTTTTTTGTTTTCTATTTCATTGATTTCTATTCTGTATTTTATTATTACCTTCCTTCTCCTTGTTTTGAGCTTAATTTTCCCTTTTTTTTCTTTACAGACTTGTGAAAATTCAGGGCCCTGATTAGAGAACTTTCTTCTTTCCTAATAAGGGGACTTAGTTCTATATATTTCCCTCTGTGTACTGCTTTAGCTGCATTCTACAAATGTGATATGTTGTTTTTCACTTTCATTAAGTTCAAAATATTTTTGTATTTTCCTTTTAATTAGATAGTGGGGCAGAAGAAGTTGGAAGACAGACGTTTTTAAAAAAATTAAGTCTCAGTCACTATAAACTTCCTTTGATATTTTTATTGTCTTTTTTATCAAGAAGCTGATCTCATTTTTTTTTTCTATTTTTGTCATTGCTAATGTTGATATTCCTGGTTAGATATAAGTGTTATCTCAAAATAGTATACAATTAAAACAGCATGTTGAAATAAATCAGAATAAGGTTGTGAAAGAATTTATCAGGGAAAAATAAGATACCCAGGGATCTTGTATACTTCATAGGAAAGCAAAGAACTAAATAGCATAACCAAAGAGTCTGGTAACAAACTTCAAATAACTGGGAACTTTTGCCATTTTTTTTTCCCCATACTTGAAGAATTTCTAACTTGATGATGTGTGAAAGAACCTCATATCAGCATTCTGGACCTGCTTTTTTTGCTATTTTCTTGTTGTGTTTGCCCTTGTACATTCAGTTTTGATTAAAGAAGAGAGAGGGGAAAATGTCTACTGCCAGCTTAGCCCTATAAATATTTGTACAGTGTTTATGACAGATGTTTTTCTGTAATGAAGGAATCTGACCTTCATTAAAAATCTGGAACTTTTTAAATGTCATGCCAAAACATCAGAAACAACAGCATGATTTGTCAGTGATTTTTATGTATTTAAAAATGCAAATTCCTTCTTGAACAAACCAGTAATTATCACAATTATTATTATTTGTTGGAAAAGTGGTTGGAAGGCAGAAAATAACCTCAGTTTTTCTTTTCTTGCTTTAGTCTCTCTTCAACTCTTGCATTCTGCAAGATGGGCTACTTAAAATTGCTGTTTCATAAACCAACTATGTGGTTTTCCTTGTATTCAGTGAAGCATTCTTCTTCCTGATGTTTGGAACATCAGTTAATCTGCATACAGATACCCCTAAATGTTAAGTTTATGTAATTTTCATAATCTTTTTTCATTATGAAAATGGTATAAATGTGTGCCACAGAAAAATCTATGTAAAGATATCATGAATAAGTGTAATACAGATTGAATATACCTTATCCAAGAAATATTTCAGATTTCAATTTCTCAGATTTTGGAATATTTATATAGACTGTACCAGTTGAGCATCCCCAATCTGGAAATCCAAAATCCAAATCTCCAAAATTCAAGAGTTTTTGGGTATCATGTGAGTGCTTAAAATATTTTGGATTTAAAGCATTTCAGATTTTAGATTTTCATATTAAATAACCTTAACAAATTTTAGAGTTTTTCAACTGATCACAACTTCTCCCTTAATGAACGGTTTAAGCCACTCTAATTTCTCCTCGGTACATTAATTTCTCTTAAGTTGAGGCATCTAGGCTTAGCTCTACCTAGTTGACTGACATTTTGTCTCCTTAAGATTATTGAAATTTGAATTCTCTAAAACTTCTTTTTGCAGGAAAAAAAAAGAATAAAAAAATTATACATGACATTGTTGTTGCTCAGAATTCACAGAACCCAGAATACACAAATTATAGAAACCATATGTACATGGCTACAATGTAAGCTATTTGTGTCTTAGACCCAGGACAAGAGAGCCTACCACCAAGGACTCACCCAGGTGGCACTCATTACCCTTATTTACCACAGGTCAGGTCTGGAACTCAGGGGTCTCAGTTCAAAACCTAATTTTGTCAGCATTCTGAGAAGGGACACAGTTGGTGGACTCACAAGAACAATGTGCATGAGGTTGATTTACAAATTATAATACCAATTTATTACCTTACATTAAAACGGCCTGGATGAACTCAAAAGCCCTAATGGCCATGCAATCTTTCATTGAAAGTTGAGGAAAGACAAAGGAATATCCAGGATGAACAAAGAATTACTTCATGTGCCCAAATCTGCATTGTTGGTTTATAATTTGTACTTCAGGCATCTCATCCTGTTTACAATTGTACAAACTTGCAAAGAAATTATCATAATCAGCATTGTTGAATTCTTCCCAGGGGCTTCCCATTTTGTTTCCCCACAAGATAGGATATTTTTTGATTGTCATATTTAGAATATGAATATTTTGCTTAGGTTAGAGTTAAATCCTACCTGACTTTGGAGTTATTCTTTCAAGAGATTATGAACATCTCAGCTGTGATCTATTTTGTACAGGCATGACAGTTTTAATCTCAGAGGAGGCTTTTATATCCCCACTCTGATTTCTTGAAAATTGAGGGTTTACTAAAACTGAACTTGTAAAGAAATTACCAAAAAGCAATTTAAGAGAGATGTAATTTTCAGTTGCATATATATATATGCACATCACTTCAAAGAATAATCAATGATTGATATTCAATGTTGATGCAAGTTCTGAAAAGTCCTACAGATGATGAGCATATGTCTAAAGAAACTGAAGAAACTCCTATACATCTGCACAAGGGGGAAGGTACTGTGTTCATTGCAGTGGAATTTGCTACAACAAAAATCATCAACAATTTAAAAATCCACCAAAAGGAGAATGGATAAGGCAATTGTCATATACACAAACAACAAAAACTAACAATTAAATTAATTTGCTCTAGTTTATCATTATGAATCTCACTACAAAATTAATATTGAGCCATGAAAAGTAGGTCACAGAAAGGCAAGTATAATATAAGTTCATTTCTGCATTTTCAAAACTCCTAAAACAATGTCATAAGTAATTTATTGGAACATTTTTACATAGTTAAAAAAGACATGTATAAAAATTATAAACTGATAAAACTATCCTTTGTATATACGTGAACATACCACAGGAAATTTCACCTTTATGTGCATCTATAGTGCACTCATTTAAAAAAAAACTATAAATAAATAGGAGAAAGATGAGTAGAACAGAAGAAAGGAAATGGGGGAGGGAGGAGCAGATGGAAAGGAAAAGTACTGAGAACTGAACTGGAGCAAATTCCATGCTTGTATAATTATGTCAGAATGAACCCACATACATAGAACTGCAATCCACTATAAAAAAGTTTAAAAAATGATGCCCAAGAACTTTTCAAGATTATGGCTTCTTCTAGGAAATTAGGGAAGAAAACAGGATTGGTTGGTTGGCCAAAAAGAACAAGTTACTTTCATTTACAAAGTTTTATTTCTTAAAATAATCTGATGAAATATAAAGACTGTTAATAGTAACATGAATCTAGGTAGTGGATACAGATATTTTTATGTTAGAGTGTTCTTTTCTCTATATTTTTCATATGTCATAACACTTTTTTTAAAAGAAAAAGAAATTGATATTCTTTGACTTGAAAAATTAATGCATCTTGATGAGGTAAAAAGTGATTACAGAAAAATACATGCTGTCTGACATAATTTATGAAAGTATAAAAATTGGAGTGTATATTCATGCATACATATAAAAAGTTGTAAGTACACAAAATAAGGTCTGCATGTGTAGACACCAAATGTTATTTACAGTTAGTTATTGACAAGAGAGTAGAATTGGGTAAACAGGCAACTTTGCTCTTTTTAAACTCTATATAAAGAGTTTTAAAACCCTAATTTAATAAATTGTGCATGATTCACTTATTCATAATTGTAAATATTAAAATGCAAATCCATGTTCCTTGAATGAAAACAAAGAATAAAACCAACAGTAATGCATACTGCATACATACTCCACAGTCCCTATACAGAGTCTCTCTGGAGAATTACAGAAATTTCCAGAATTCCAAACCCAACTCACTCCAGATCACAGACTGTGTTTCTCACTACCAAGACTCCCAAGTAAAGGCCAAGGTAACATTATCTTATTGCTACTCCTGGGGAAGGGCATGATTGAAAACACTGGGAACCCAAACAGGGACAAACCAACCAGGGGATGGGGAAAGAGTACAAAAGACTCTTTAGGGTCTGATTTAGGGTCAGTTAAAAGGCACTGGGTCTCCATGACACTGGGCTCTCACCTATATTTTCTCATCCTCTCTGTATCCTGATGTATGTAACTTAAACCTGTTGCCTGCCTTGCTCAGACGCTGCAGTTTCTCAAGAGGGATGCTGTCACCCTTTTTACCACCAATTCTTTTTACCCAGTCCCTCTTCAGTCCTCTCTGCCCTTTCCAAAGGGAACCCCACCCTTGACCATACTTCATTTGTTTTGAAGGTGCAGGGTAGGCCCTGGCCATTGAGGTTTATAGTGGTGCTATTTCAGTTCCATCACTAAAATTGAGGGCTGTAGGTGGTGACCTCATTAACTATCTCAGAAAAAAAGTTCACCTGGAAAAAATGACTCAATTTTCTAGTGAAGACTAATAGTCTCATGTCAATAAATGAGATCCTGAAATTTGCTTTCAAACATGATTTTGGCTACCTTCCTCATGAGGTAGTATTTCTGTCGTTTTGTTCTAAGGAGCGTTGAGTCTCTCCTGAAAACATACCAACTGATTGTTAAGTATCAGCCCTGAAAGGAGACTTCTCTGGGATGACAAAGAACTCTTTGCCCCTGCAGCATCTCATCTCAACTATTTTTCCATCCCGTGGTCTTTCATTGTTTACAAGGCTAACTCTTTGTCTGATTGTGAATAGCATCATCTCTTCATGGTCTTTGCCTTTTCTGTATTGAAGATGGGTGTGAATCTTGGGACACTGGGGACTTACTTCATATTTCCCAGTCATTAAGCAAATCTGGATTCAGATTCCACCTCCATTACCAACTAATTATATCATCTGGGCAAGGAACTAATTTCCCCAAATCTCAGCACTCTCATTTGTAAATTGAGAGAGGAATCATTCCCATATTAGAAGTTGTCTTAAGGGTGTTGGGACCATAATAAATGCCTGGAAAATAATAGCTATTATTAACCATTATGTCTGTCATGACTAGTAGGCACACAATAGGATTAGGCCCACTGTGTAGCCACGTGATGCTGCCTTTAGTTTCCCTGTGGGGAAAATGGCTGTTTTTTCACAGGTTTCCATTGAGGGGCCTCGAAGTTGCCCCACAGGCTGAGATCCTGACATGCATCAACTTAATCTATGTTATCTGAGCATTATCGAAGGAAATTTTAGCGTAGCTGAACTTTATACCTTCCTACTGCAAACTCCTCTGTGGAAGAAAAAATTTGTCAAGACCAACAGCTCTATGGCCCTGTGATGGAAACTTAGGCTCAGCGCCAGTGGGAGGTTGGGGGAGGGCTGTTGGGATGTTGTGTGTTTAAAGGATTCCAGAATGAACAGAAATATCATCTGGAGAACAAATTTTCTCTCCTCCCACTGTCTTTCTTTCCTTTCTTTACGGTCTGTGTGGGAGAATAAAAAGAATAAAGGCAAGAAGACAGAAAAAGAAATTTGGGTTCTCTTTGAAGGTCCTTAGAAGCAAATCCCCTAATTTCTGGGTTGGGATAGGATTACCTTTCACTCATCCTTTGGTACATGGTACTCTCTGGACGCAGGGAGGGTCAGAAGGGGTTATAAACAAAACTGGCTCTGCTTATGCAGCCAAGAGGTGGCTCTGCAGTTGGGAGAAATGCTAAGAAAGTGGCTCCAGGTTAGGAAAATTTTAAAATGGAGAGAGAGAGAGAGAGAATATTACAGAAATCTGAAAATTTTCAAGTTTTAGTGAAAGTTAAAACCACTATCTACTGTTAACACTTCTCTACAATAGAAAGTGCATTTAAACACCAAAAATGAAGAAAGGATACATTCTTGGAATAAAGGAAAGTCCTTTTCAGAAAATGAAATTTCAGTGTCAGCATTACAAATCTTTCACATTTTCTTTCTCCATCTATCAGACAATCCATCCATCCATCCATCCTCTGCCTAGTTATCTAGTTATTATATATCCACCTAAATATTTATCTGCATAATACTATATTGTTTTTTCTCATTTTTCTGTGGAACATTCACTATGCACTAGTGCTCAGTCAGGATTCTAGAGCCATGCTTTGGAGTTTACTATTTTATTAATTTTAGTTTAATGATGAACATGCTGGAATACAAATATTAAGTGACTAGTCTCCTACAGTTGCTCAGCTAATGAGAAATCAGAACTAGGGCCAGTTCTCAAAATCCTAGTCTTATAGTCAATATTTCTGCCTCACTATTCACTACAAAGACCAGCAAAGGGCACAATCAACAATTCAGATATCAGTTGCAATAGGGCTCAAGTTCACAATCACCTGCTAAGAAGCTCAGGAGCCATTTCAGGAACTCCCTTTCACTATATCCTCCCACTTATCTGAATGAATCTCATTCCTCTCCCTTACCCAAACTCCCCCAACATGGCACTGTTGGTCAATGGGGCCCAGTCCTGGGCTGTGAGAACCATAAGTTGCTTGCTGCTGCCTCTCCCTCATCCTTCAGGGACATCAAGTCTTCAGTTTTAGCTCTGAAAGATCCCTTCCATATTTCTTTTCCTCCCTGGCCCCATAGGCCTTGTTCAGTCCTTTATAACTTACTTCCTTTTTAGGATGTTTGCAACTGTTTACTCAGTGGTCTTCCTAGATGCTTCTGGATGCCTGCTTTCAACCTGCTTCAAAAAAAAATCATCAAAATAAATATCAAAAAGAAAATAATAGCAGTAGAAGCAAATTGTAATGATTTCCTACTACTTCCACTAGAAAAATCCATTCCTGCCCTCCTATCTGAGTGCCATGTCTGAGTGTCACCCAGTTACCGGCTATTCCTTGCAATGTGCTTCTGTGCTTTTAATCATTCTGTGCCATTCTTTTTTCTTGGAATGTCCTTCCTCTCATTCTCTGCTGTAAAATCCTTGATTCCCCCTCAAGGCTAACCTCAAATTGCCACTTATTTCATTCCTTTCCAGCAGACTTAGTTTCTTTTCCCTTATGTCCCTGTAACTCTTAGCACACCTGACGTGGATACCATAGGATATCATGGTAGGTTGTGCATTCCTCCCCTTACAATAAATTGGGAGGCGGTTAGACTTAAATTTTGAGGACTTCTCTATCATTGCATTTTTCTCCAAACCTTATATTCTGTGCCTGGCCCTGAAAGTGCCCTTTACTAAAATTTGTTGAAAGACCCAATGAAAGGTCTGACAGCAATACCTGGCATTTTATCTCTTCTCTACAGGTGTACCATCCTTCTTTAGGACATATGAAAAGAGAATTGGGATGATCTTTAAACTGGTTTCAATGTCTGGATATTTAATAATTGAGTAGGAACAAATTTGAAATGAGAAATTTGATTGGACATGGGGGAGAATTTCCCAAGCTAGAATTTTCTTCTGGCAGACAAAATAAAGAATCCCTTCTTTTTGAAAATGAAGAAACTTCTTGTCCCACTGAGGCCATAATATTCACCCAGGTTTATTAGAGTTTAAGAGATAATGAGCTAACACCGCTTAATCCTATAGCAATCTGTTTGATAAAATAAAAATTTTATGTAGCAAATCTGACAAACTAGATTTTGGTATCAAAAGACTATTTTCCTTTCAAGCAAATGTTAAGGGATACCAAAGAGTAGTTTTTTGTTTTTTGGGGTTTCTTTTTTTGTGTGCTGGGGATTGAACTCATGGGTACTTAACCATTGAACCACATCCCCAGCCCTTTTTATATTTTATTTAGAGATAGGGTCCCACTAAGTTGCTTGAGGCCTTGCTAAGTTTCTGAGGCTGGTTTTGAACTTGCGATCCTTCTGCCTCAGCCTCCAGAGCCACTGGGATTACAGGCATGTGACACCATGCCTGGCAAAGAGTAGATATTTTGATGGCATATAACAGAGGTGACTGTGTGTGCTGGTGGAGACAAGAAGGCTCTCTACATGGCATCAGGGGGTAAAGCAAGAGGGTATGTCCATTTCTGTAAATTGTTCTTTTGTAAATTGATCTGATGACATAGGATGAGTCACTTTTCAATATATACTCGTAGAGAGCAAAATCAAACATACCAATGAAAGTGATAGAAGACGTAGGATTCAATCTCAGTTCTGGTAGCTGGTATCTAAATATGGACAAACTATTCAAATTGCACTAATTCTAATGCCTTTCTCTGTGAAATGGGAACAAACTGCTACAAAATTATGTCAACATTTAACAAGATAACTTATATAACATATCTAGCTAGTGCCTGAAACTAGTAAGCACTCAAAACTGATACATTAATTCCCCTTTAATGTAAGAAAGATAACCTGGGTACAAATAGCAAGGAAACGTCTAAAGGTCATAAATGAACTTGAACTGAATTACACAGCAATGTGAGGCTATTGTAAGGAGAAATATAGCTAAATATTAGACGGCTTAAAAGGCCATTGTAGAGAGACTGCTGTATGCAAACGAAAACTGCTTTCAAATTTTTTCTAAGCATACAAGATTGTATTTCTTGATCTTTCTTGCAGTCCAGTATAGCCAACTTTTGGACCAAATTCTCACAATTTTTTGAGAAGGGGGTCTCACTATGTTGTCCAGGCTAGTTTTGAACTCCTGAACTCAAGTGACCCTCTTGCCTCAGCCTCCTGTGTAGCTGGGATTAAAGGGGGAACCGCCATGTTCACAAAATTTTGGCAATGTTATATAGGTAGAAAAGATGTGCAATTCTCCAGTACTAGCCTCCCAAATCCTTTCTCATAAAGTAGGATATATTCCTCCCCCACTTGGCAGCCAGTGTAAATGATCCATTAGAGGAGTCAGCTGTAGATAAAAGAAAAACCCACAAGATGTGAAGCTCTTGGGCCCCTGAGTCACCATGTGGAAGGCTGTCTTTTGAACTGTTATGAGAATGAGAAACTTCTATTGTGTTAAGCTGCTGAAACTTGAGGTTGTTTCTTATGGCAGTTAGCCTATCTTGACCAATGAAGTCCTGAAAATATCATTAGTACGATACTGTGTATTTACAGACTCTTACAGAGCATTTATTTCCAGCTTCGTAATTTATATTTTGAAAAGGCAAAAAGATACTACATAGGCATAAGATAAAATTAGTAAAAACATTAGGTATAAAAATGTAAACTCTGTTACCACAGAGATTCAATTTAGAAAAAAAGGGTTGAGGCTAGTTTTAGTATATAGATTCCTGTCCATTAGAGAAGTATGTAGATTTTACCTGGGAATATTTTCTGAGTCTACACAGGTGGTTCTCATCTCTGACTACATACTAGAATCACTTAGATGTTTTTAAAAGTTATCCAACATCTACATTCTACTTCCTGATGAATTAAATTGTAATTGTCGATGGTTTTAAAAGTGTATGCACATTTGAAAATCACTGAACTACAAAAATCATAAACCATATCTTTTTATGCCATGGGTGTTGTGAGTAATAATGTCAAATAGACATTTTCTTGGATAATCAAACACACTAGAAAACTACTTGGAAGAAACAGATAGTGGAAAGAAGTAAGAGTTTGGGACTAGTTAGGAAATAGTTTGTGAGTTAGATGAACTTTGTTTGAAACAGCATTATTGCTAACTAGTTGATAACTTTAAGGAAGTTACTTCATTACTTTTGATGCTGTTTACTCAACTACAAAATGGGAATCCTATAATCTGCAAGATCGTGAACTAAAGTGTTTATACCTGGAAGCAGAGTGTTCAACAAATGGCGGTTAATATCACAATCAATTTTATAAACAAGGACTGCCAATTTTTTAATAGTTACATTAAAATTGCTGCAGAGAACCTGAACCCTAAGCTATAGATTGTAATGAACTGAACAGTGTTTGTTATTATTATTTTAGGATATGTAAATTACTGCTGATCTTGTTTTTATTGAGTGTGTTACCTTCATTGCTTTGGTCTAATAGATGTAAAAATATTTATAAAGGTCACTGCTGACAATGGTCTGAAAACTATTTTTCTAAAAGCTCCTGACTTCTTCAACTCTAAATTATCCTGCAAGTCCATTACCCTCTAGTTGAGAAATGAATACTGAACTTTATTTTCACAAAGAAATACTTTTAAAGATATGGGTGAGTCAAGGAAGCTATTTTTAATTAGGACTTTGAAAAATATGGTGATAGAGGCTGCTGAGGATCTTGAAGAGGAGGGAGACATGACCTTGTGTTGAAGCAGCTGACAAGCCAATGGGGAAAGGCCCTCTTGTTGAGGCTATGCTTTTGGTTTATGTCTTCACAAAATGACAGCCAATGATGCAAGTCCATATGTGATCAATGCCAAAGGATAGCTATAGACTATAGGGAGGCAGGAGATTGGAGGAAGAGTTCATTATTTTGGGTTTGATGATCAAAGATTTTCCAAAGGAAGATTTTCCTTTAAAGAAGGGAGTCCAGGGTTGAATACATGCTGCTAGATTGGGGGCTTAAGGAGATTCCAAACCAGGAAAGGATTCTGTAAGGAAAATTCTTACACTCCATGTCTGGAGGAGAGAAATTGATAAATTTGCCAGCCATTGATGGAGCGTAATAATGGAAGGCACAGGAAATGAGGCAGGTAAGGTTATTGGGGTCAGCTTGCCGGAGATATGAATTGCAGACATCTCCTTTCCCACATATCATCTTGCAGTTTATACGAGACCATATCTTGCTTTATTTCTTCCTTTGTATCATCACTTTATACTTTTCTGCCATTTTACTTGCACCAAATGCAATCAGTCTAAAGCATTTAAGATGTATGTTTAAAAATTTGTATGTGTTTTTACAAAATGTCACTTTTGTGGCAGGTATTCATTTTCTAAGCATGGTATTATGTGACACATCTCAATTAATTTGATAC
The DNA here is from genome assembly GCA_020662805.1 of Glaucomys volans. Lineage (NCBI taxonomy): Eukaryota > Metazoa > Chordata > Mammalia > Rodentia > Sciuridae > Glaucomys > Glaucomys volans. The sequence goes on along the minus strand of JAJEJO010000255.1, from coordinate 846,658 downwards.
TTTTCCCGCGGACACTTTCCTAGTTGAGATCCATTTACATTGCTATATTCACATGAAATACCATGCTTCTAAATGCTTCATGATATTCCTTGTTGTGTATCTACCACATTTTACCCATTTACTCTGCCAGTGATGGATACCTGATGTGGTTCTGCTTCCCTATCACAACTTTCTTATATAGACCTACCTGAGTGAGAACATACTTTGAAATAAGTAATAGAAATTAATGGCTAGGTCATGGATATAAAATTACTTAATTTAAGTCAGTGGTGCCAGATTGCTTTCCAGAATGACTGAACCAACCTGCCCATTCAGCAGCAGGACAAGGCATTGCTCTATTCTTACAATCCATTAACACTTGGTGACATTCAGCCTTCTAATGCTTGCTTTTCTTATCCTTGTTATGGTTTGGATATGCAGTATCTCCCCAAAAGTTCATGTGCTAAATGATTCCTTGATAAGAAGGCTTTCTGGGATGGGCCTTCTCATGGCCCTTCTGCCTTCTACCTTGTGAACATCCAGTTTTTCTGCTCACTGGAGGATGTAGATGCAAGGCATCATCTTGGAAAGAGAATGATCTCCACCAAAATCAAACATGTTGGCATTTTAATCCTAGACTTTCTAGCCTTTAGAGCTGTGAGCCAGTAAATATTTGTTCTTTATAAATTACCAAGTCTCAAGCATTCTGCTATGCCAACATAAAGTGAACTAAAATATCAAATATGTGAAGTTATAAATTCTGCTTATACATACAAAAAAAGGAAAAGATACGTGACTTTTCTTGCTTATATGAACTTAAAAGAGCAGGAGAAGTATAGGTGGACAAATGTACAAATTCTTTTATCAAAAGAATAAAATCTTGGAATGGAGTTGTAGAATTTCTACTTATAGATATGGCCATGGAGAAAAAGAACAGTAGGGAGAAGGGGATAAAACATATTTGGAGCACTTGCTGTGAGCTTGACCCTGTTCTAGGTACTTTACTCATATGGTTATTCTTCACAACTCTGTAGGGTCATGGTCTAACCCTACCCCACATATGAGGCTCTAAAGGTGTTACCAGCTCTAGGGGCTATGCCTTCTCGACCACATAATTAATTCTAGATGCTTTGGAGGTCATCTGACAACAAGCCAACATGGGACCAGATGATGACCATAATTCTCTTCCATGTGTAGACTTGAATATGCTCAGATTAGAAAGGAATTCATTTTAAATGAGAAAAAAAATGCAGCTATCTAAGCTCTTTAAAGGGTCATCAGCCTGGAAACTTTTTTTTTAATAGCAGTACTTTCAAAACTGCCTGGATGGAAGGCAAACTCCTGCCTTGGGAGTCCCACCAGATAATGAGAATCATAGGGAAAATTCTGAGTCTTTAAGTTCCTATAGAGCATGATACATCCTAAAGATTCATGCAAATCCATAGGAAGGCTCCCTTTCTATTAGCATGGAAGAAAATTTGCAGAAATCAGGAAATGTGTGAAAGTGAAATGGAAAATATCTCAAGTAGGGAGGAACTACTTGCTGGGTGAGAGCATTTGGAAGAATTTGCTTGAGAGAAAGGGAGTGCTTCAGGGGACTAATGAGGAACAAAAAGTGTAATTAAGTCCTGCAAGTCTTTGGTTTTGACTTAGTCACAAGTTCATAGGCAGCAGAATGATGCTCACACCTCAACAGAGTTCATGTTTCTCAAGAGTGGAGGGGAAAGTTCATCAATGCAGCCCATTATCATCATGATTCTGCTGTCTCATTCATATCATAATTCTCTCAAGCTTTGTATTATTTATAACAGTCACATGAAAGAGTTAGGAACATATTTTTACTAAAGCGTAAATGACTAATAAAATGTCAGCTCTTTGGCATAGCTCACATTAGGAACAGAGATCAAAGCCTGAGTTGAATCCTATTCAGTCCTGGACTAGAGCATTTATTATGTGCAGGCTTTGAGCTAGGGATTATGAGGGAAAGCTAAAATGGATAAATTGAGGTTCCTATTTCCTAGGATTTCACAGAGTGGTAAAGGGGTTTGGGATAGAAAAGTATAAATGACTCCAGCAAGACAGAACATGTTAGGCTCAAATGCTATGAATGATTAGTAAGATGAGTTAATTCTGAATACGAGAGGTAAACTGAATGCAATTTAAAGGATACTTTGGATTTAAATATGCAAGATTTGAAAATGTATTTTGAGGTTAAAACTCTTGCTAGCAAAGGGAGTAATTTAAACATCTTGGTAAATGAGGGTGCAGATATGTGTGGAATAGGAAAGGTGAGTAATCCATGTCATTTGCATGTCAGGGAACAGGACAGCACAAAGAAAGACAACGGTAGTAAGGTTAAGTAGGGATTACACACTTGAAGGTCCTAAATACCAAGCCAAGTTTTATTATGTGTGTCATGGGAAGCCACAATGAGTTCTTGAACAGGGAGGGATGGATTCTCTTCCATGGGAGTTTCAGTAAATTAGTTCTAATAGTAAATTAGGGAAGTTTTGGGAGATGGAAACTGGGTACAAATATCAGGATTTAACCCTTAGCCCTCATTATATTAGGCATCTGTTCTGATAAAAGAATTCTGTGACATACAAATTATAGATGGTCTCTGATTTATATGATAGTTGGACCTAAGATTTTTTTTACTTCACAATGATGCAAAAGTGATATATAAACATTTGTTAGAAACTGTACTTCAAATCTGAATTTTATATTTTCTGGACTTAGTAATATGCAGTCTGATGTGCTCTTGTAATGCTGGACAGTGGCAGTGAGTCGCAGCACCCAGTCACATGATCAGGAGGGCTAACAATCAGAACTTTACAATGTATTGTGTACTAAGCTCCATATTTGTAGAGTAGGTGTAGTTAATGCATTTCAATTCATGTTATTTTCAATTTATGATAGGTTTATCCTGACAATCCCTCTGAAACTTAAAGAACCTACATAACAGAATAAACATCAAGGTGTAAGAAAGACATTCACCAATTACAGAGTGTATGTAAGATTACATTGTGAGTTTTAGACAAGTAGAAGTCTAAAATCTCCCACCTAGCCTAGATATGTGTGAGATTAAAACAACCTGGGGAACCCCATGTCTAACTCTGGGACTAGGGGAGAGAAGCAGGTATTCTATCTTACTTTCTGGATCCCCTAACTACTTACTACCCATTTTCTTAAAGATTTTTTTCCCCTTAAGAGTTGGTAAAGGACAAAGTGGCAGTGATTGGGAAGTTTTGGGGTGGGACGAAGCCAAAAGATTATAGCTGGCATTTCCCAGCTGTGTTGGAAATGAAATAGTTCCCTTTCTTCTGCCTAAGTGTAGTTAGGGGTCAACATTCACCAGAGACCAACAACAATTAGGTGACTGAGAAGTGAATGAAAGTTTCCAACTCTGACTGCACATCTGAATCACCCTGTGAGCTTCTGGAAATGCCCGTGACCAAGCCTATCCCAGATCAATGATATGTGAAAACTCCCCAGGGACTCTATTAAGTCGCCAATGTAGTGGTCCTCAAAGCGTGGCTCTGGAGGCATCACCTGTAACTTGTAAGAAATGGCAATGATTAGCCATATTTTCAATCTACTGAGCCAGAATTCCTGGGTGTGGGGGCCTGCAACCTCTGTTTTAATAAGCCCCCTGGTGTTTGTTCTAGATGGGAGAATATTCAATAAGATGGAAAGTTTGGGTGCAGAACATCTGTGTTAAAATTCCCAGCTACGCCTCTTTTAGCAAATCATTTAATAGCATTAGCCCTAGTAAGTGGGACCTTTATTTATTAATCTAGCCCTTCTTGAGTACCTGTCAGGCAATGGGACTATGAAGATGAGTTTAACATAACACCTGTCCTCAAACAGCACATACCTGCCATTTGGAACTCTGTTCACTAGGTGGATTTCAACTGTGGTCTAATACGTGCACCTTTCTATTTATAACATGAAACAGAATTTTAACTCTTATTTTAAAATAAAACTAGTTTGAGCTGCATGACCCTAGATATAAGCTGGGATCCTGGAGTCAATTGCTTCAGCATGATTTCAGGTCATCCGAGAGTTGACTAACAGTTTGTAATGACTCACACTTATATAACTCTGTGGAAAAGAACAAGATAGGACCTATAGTCTCTGATTTATACATGTGAACATTGAGGCAAATATAGCTCTTTTCACTACCCCGGAGCTATCTTGAGTCTCTATAGTTGTCATTGCACTTGGCCTTTGTGTTTGGCTATTTTTCAAAGTTCATTTACATCTTTGTAAAGATGTTGGGGGCTTTGTTGTTTGGGGGCCTGTGGGAGTCTCCTTTGGGGGCATGTTTCCAATGACCTAAGGACCTCCCACACAGTTCTGCCTCTCAAGAGTTCCACCACCTCCAAATAGCACCACCCAGGGTCCAAGCCTCTAACACATGGGCCTTTAAGGAACATTCAACATCCAAACTAAATCTGCAGATACAATCAAGTTCAGATGAGATGATTAGAGTGGCTGTTGTATTTTTATAAGAAGAGGAAGTATATACAGAGAAACAGACCCACAGACAATGTGGAGACAGGCAAGGTGAAGGTGTCCAAGGGACAGGTGGTAGTTGAAGTTATGCTGCCAGGGTATAAAAGATGTTAAACCTAGAGTTGGTTGGAGGATACAAGAAACACCCTCTTTTAGAGACTTCAGAGGGAGCATGGCTCTTCTGACACCTGGATTTTAGACTTCTAACCTCCAGAACCATCAGATAACAAAATTCTGTTGTTTTAAGACACCCAGTGTGTGGTGCTTCGTTATGGAAGTTTAAGAAACCAATACAGACTCCCCACTAGCTGTGTTTTTAAAATGTCTTATTTTGGAACTGAGTGGAGAATATCATTCACAGGGGAAAACCTATCACTGGCCTCTAGAAACTACTCTAGTGAATGTCAAAACTTTGGAAAATACTGCCATGATATAATTCAAGAGGTGTCAATTTTACTTCTTCATGACCTTCCACGAAACATTGACTCCTTTGAGGAAAACAAAGTCCATGTCTTAACTCCGTTTTAAAATGGAAAAGATTCATGAAATAAACAACACATTATCATTGGATAAATGTCTTATCTTTTGATTATTCTGGGAAGGAGATGAACAAAAAGGTTCTGAAGAGGAAGGAGCCCAGGAACTTGAGGAGGGATCTGGACTCCAAACTCTTCAACCACCTTGTCCTGAGTTAGTCTTGAATATTTCATTTTTATTTTGTTTTAGTTCTATCCAACTTTTTAGTGTTTAAATTTTTTTAGTCATCTTTATGTTTATTATCTCTAAGCATACAACATGTTTTGATGTACTTACACAAAGAAAATGATTACTATAGAAAATTAACATATTCATCATCACACATAGGCATCTCCTCTTTTTTTAAATGTAAGAACACATAATCTATTCTTCTATCAAAAATCCCAGATACATTATGGTGTGATATTATTAACTGTACTTCTCACATCGTGCATTAGCTCTCTAAACTTCTTTCTCTACATAACTTGTAACTTTGCTTCCTGTGATTTACATCTTCCCAATTCCTCCCCTCACCCTCTCCTCACTATTTTCATCTCTAGTTCTATGTAAACTTTTTTCTTAAGATTCCACATAAAAGTGGGGTCATGTTGAATTTTTACTTCTGTTTCTGTCTTATTTTACTTAGCAACCATATTTATCCATGTTGTGGCAAATGGCAAGATCTAATTCTTCATTCAGGCTGAGTAATATATCACAGTGTATACCACAATCTCTCAATCCATTCAACCCTTGACACACACTAAAGTTTAGATGTAAGGTATTCCCCAAAAGCTCATGGGTTAGACACTGTGAGGTTTAGAGTGAAATCACTGGATTATGAGACTCTTAACCTAATCAGTGATTCATCCCCTTAACAGGGATTAACCAAGTGGTAACTGTAGGTGGGGAGGGGTGACTGCAGGAGATGGGTCCCTGGGGGTATGCCTATGGGCATATTTATTTTTTCCTTGTTGAGCAGAGTACTTGTGTGATGGGGCTCTCTCCCTCTCTGTCTCTGTCTCTTTGTCTCTGTCTGTCTCTGTCTCCCCCCACCCTCTCTCTCTCCTTCATTCCTGGTGTGATATTCTGAGCCACTCTCCTCTGCCTTCTCTCATGATGTTCTGCCTCACCTCGATACCCAAGGAATGGATTCAACTTAGTCATTGGACTAAGATCTCTGAAACTGTGAGCCCCAGATAATCTTTTCCCCCTGAAAATTGTTCTTGTCAGGACTTTTGGTCAAAGCAACAAAAAACCTGAATAAAACAAAAGTTGTTTCTAGGTCTTGGCTATTGCAAATGCTATGGTTTGGATCTTTTTATGCACATTTTTAAATTTTTTATTTACATATATTAATTGTACAAATTAATGGGTTTCATTGTGACATTTTAAAACCTGCATATAACATGCATTGTGCATTGCTCATGTCCACTGTCCCTTTTATGTCTCATACTCCCTCCTCTCTTCCCTCCACTACCCTCAACCCCTTCCCAGTTCCTGGAAGTCTCTACTTCACATATTTATTTATTTACTTTTAGTTTAAACATCTAAGAGAAAACATGTCTTTCTGTGTCTGGCTATTTCTCTTAATAAGATGTCCTCCAATTCCATCAATTTTCCTGCAGATGATTTGATTTCACTCTTCTTTATGGAAGAATAATTCTCAATTGTGTTCATCTACCATATTTTCTTTATCCATTCATCTGTTGACAGGCACCTAGGCTGAGTCCATATCTTGGCAATTGTGAATAGTGCCACCCAAAACATGGGGATGCAGGTTTATCTTTCATAGGCTGACTTCATTTCCTTTGTGTATATTCCCAGGAGAGGTATTGCTGCATCACATGGTAGTTACACTTTGAAGTTTTGAGGAACTTCCATGCTACTTTCCATAGTGCCAGTACTAATGTACATTCCTACCAACAGAATGCAAGGGTTCTTTTTATCTGCCTCATTCCCAGCATTTGTTATGTTTTGTTTATTTGATAATAGTCATTCTAACTGAGAATGGAATCTCATTCTAACTGGTAATGGAATCTCGTAGTTTTTATTTGTAATTTCCTGATGACTAAATATATTAGCATTTGTTCATATATTTACTGCACATTTTGTACTTCTTCTTTTGAAAAGTGTCAGTTCAGATCATTTACCCAATTGTTTATTGGATTATGTGTCCCTTTATTCTTTTGAGTTGTTTATATATATTCCAGATACTAATCTGTCAGATGAATAGCTGGCTAAAATTTTCTTCCATTTTGTAGGTTATCTCTTGATTGTTTTCTTTGCTGTGCAGAAGCTTTTTAATTTGATGTAATGCCATTTGTCAATTCTTATTTTTGTTTCCTGAGCTATTGGAGTCCTATTGAAGAACTTGTGGAAATCTTGGAGTGTTTCCCCAATGTTTTATTTTAGTAATTTCAAAGTATCAGGTCTTTCATGAAGGCCTTTGATCCATTTTCAGTTATTTCTGTATAGGGCGAGGGATAGGAAGCTAGCTTCAATTTTCTATGTGCGAATATCCAGTTTTGCCAGCTTAATTCATTGAAGAGGCTGTCCTTTCTCCAAAGTATGCTTTTGACAGTTTTGTCAAGAATTTGGCTGAAGATGAGTGGATTTATTTCTGTGTTCCATTGGTCTGTGTGTCTATTTTTAGGTCAATATTATGCTGTTTTTGCTATGTCTGTGTAGTATGTTTGAAAATCAGGTATTGTGAGGCCTTCAGTATTGCTGTTTCGTTCAAGATTGCTTTGGCTATTTGTGGTCTTTTGTGCTCTTATATGAATTTTAGGATTGGTTTTTCCTAGTTCTGTGAAGAATGTTATTCGTATTTTGAGGGGGATTGCATTGAATCTGTAGATGGCTTGAGTAGTACAGCCATTTTAACAATATTAATTCTCCCAATTCATGAATATGGGAATTCTTTCTAGCTCCTAGTGTCTCCTTCAATTTCTTTGATCTTTTGTAATTTTCATCATATAAGTCTTTCATAAAAATTTAGGTTAATTCCTACATATTTTTTGAGGTTATTGTGAATGGGATTGCTTTTCTGATTTCTTAGCAAGTTCATTACTGGTGTATAGAAAAGCTCCTGATTTTTGTGTGATGATTTTGTATCTTGCTACTTTACTGAATTTATCAATTCTGAAAGTCTTTTGGTGGAGCCTTAAGGATTTTCTATGTATAGGATCATATTATCACCAAACATGGATAATTTGACTTCCTTCTTTCCTGTTTGTATGCCTTTTAATTTCTTTTCTTGCCTAATTTCTCTGACCAAAGTTTCCAGTGCTATATTGAATAAAAGTGAGGAGAGTGGACACTTTTAACTTTTTCTTGATCTTAGAGGAAATGCTTTCAGTGTTTCCCCATTCATCATGATGTTGACTTCAGGTTTGTCATATGTATCCTCTATCATGTTCAGGTTAATCCTTCCATATCTAATTTATTCAGGATTTTTAACATGCTATTGAATTTTATCAAAGTCCTCTTCTCCATCCATTGAGATGATCTTATATTTTTAACCATTGATTCTATTTATGTACCTCATTATATTCATTAACATGCATATTTCAAACCTTCTTACATTTCTGGAATGATATCAACTTGGTCATGGTATATCATCTTTTTAATGTGCTCTTGAAGTTGATTTGCACATATTTTATTGAGAATTTGTGCATCTATATTCATCAGGGGTTTGATCTACATTTTTCTTTTTATGTCCTCATCAAGTTTTGGTATCAAGATAATACTGGTTTCATAAACTGAATTTGGAGGGACTCTTTCCCGTGCTATTTTTTGTAAAAGTTTGAGGAGCAAGGCGTTAATTTTAAGATCTGGTAAAATTCAACAGTGAATTCATACAGTCCTGGTCATTTCTTTGTTGGAAGACTTTTTATTATTGCTTCAATGTTATTACTTGCTATTGATCTACTTAAGTTTGCTATATCTTTCTTGGTTCATTTTCAGTAGGTCATACATATTCACAAATTTATACATTTCTTATAGATTTTCCAATATCTAGGCATATCATTTTCCAAAATATTCCCAATAATTCATTGAATTTCAGGGTTGCCTGTTGTAATGTATTCTTTTTCATCTCTAATTTTATTTATTTGGGTCTTCTCTCTTTCATTTGTTAGTTTGGCTAAGGGTTTATCACTTTTGTTTATCATTTCAAAGAACCAACTCTTTGTTTCATTGTTCCTTTGTGTTATTCTTTTAGGCATTATTTCCTTTATTTATTTATTTTATCTTTTAGTATTTCTCCTACTAAGTTTAGGTTTGGTTTGTTCTTGTTTTTCTAATACCTTGAAATGCATTGTTAGATAATTTATTTGAGACTCTCTCTTGATGGTGGTACTCATTGTTGTAATCTTTCCTCTTAGCACTTCTTTTGCCACAGGTCCTGGTATGTTGTAGTTCCATTTTCACTTAATTTAATTTTCCTTTCTGATTTCTTCAGTGACTCATTCTTTTTTAATAGTGTGTTGTTCAATCTCCATGAATTTGTATAATTTATGAAGTTTTTTCTTGCTATTAATTTCTAGTTCATTCTACTGTGATCAGATGAGATGTAAGAAATTATTTTAATGCTTCTAATTTGTTAGGACTTATTTTATGGCCTAAAATATGATCGATTTTGGAAAAATTTCCATGTGCTGATGAAAAGACTGTGTATCCTGCAACTGCTGAATGGAATATTCTGTAGATGTTTTTAAGTCTGCTTGACATATTATGTTATATAACTGATGTTTCTTTGTTGATTCTTTGGATAATCTGTTGGTGAGAGTGAGGTATCAAAGTCAAACACCATTATTGTATGAGGGCCTATGTCTCCCTTTATGTCTAATAGTGTTTGTGTTATAAAATTGGGTGCTCTGATATCATCGCACATATATTTATAATCATTACATCTTCTTGTTCCCTTCATCAATATATAGTGAACTTCTTTGTCTCTTCTGACCTATTTTGTCTTAAAGTCTATTTTGTTGGGTATAAGTGTAGCTAATCCTCCTTACTTTTTGAGTCCATTTTCTTGGAATATAATTTTTCATCCTTTCACTTTCAGTCTGCATATGTCTTTGCAGGGGAGGTGAATTGTAGGCAGAATACAGCTGGGTCTTGATTTTCAATCTATTCAACTATGTGTATTTCTGGTTGCTTTGAATATTCTATGGTCATTTATTCTCCTGTTCATCTTAGGAGTTTGATGGTTTACTGTATTGATTCTTTCCTATTTCTCATGTGAGTCTACTCTTCTGGATAGGTTTATTCTTTCATGGGCTTTCATGATTTTGTTTGTTTTTCTTTCTCTTCTGGGTGTGGTATTCCCTTAAAGGTCTTCTCTAGTGATGGTCTAGGGGTCATGAATTCCCTCTGTTGATGTTTATCTTAGCAGGTCTTTACTTCTTTGATTCTCAAGGATATTGTTTCTATTGGTAGTAATCTTAGTTGACAGTTATTTTCTTTCAGAACGTGAGATACAGTGTTCCAAGCTCTCCTGACCTTTAGCATTTCTGCTGAGAAATCTGCTGTTAGTTTAATGGGTTTGCCTTTAAATGTGACTTGGCACTTCTCTTGAAGATTTTATATTCTTTGTTTATCCTGTACTTTTGGCAATTTAACTATAATATGTCATGGAGAGGGCCTTTTTTGGCTCTATTTAGGATTCTAAATATCTCCTGAAGCTGAATGTTCATGTTTTCCCAAGACTGGAGAACTTTTTCTGCTATTAAATCATTGGATAGGTTTTCTATGCCTTGAGACTGCAGCTCTTCTCCCTCAGGTATGACAATTTTGTGGGAATTTGGTCCTTCAATGGTGTCCCAGAGATCTTGGACATTCTGTTCATTTTCTTACTTTTTTCTTTATTTCTCTCTGAATGAAATATTTCAGTAGACTTGCCTTCAAACTCTGATATTCTTTCTTCTACTTGATCTGTTCTGTTAGTAAGGCTTTCAACTGAATCTTTCATTTGCCTTATTGAGCTTTTTGTTTCCAAGATAATCGTTTTTCAAGATCTCTGTTTCTGAATTTCTTTTTCATATCTTACATTGTCTTCCTTAATTCATTCATATGTTTATCTGTATTCTCTTGGAATTGATTGAGCTTTTTAAAAAACATACTATATTTCATCCACTTCTATACTTTTGGATCTGTTAACATAGAATTATATATTTTAGAATATGTAATATTGCCTTGCTTTTTCATATTTCTTATGTTTCGAAGTTGGTGTTTGTGCATCTGTTAAAATGGATATGTCTTCCACTTTTATGTGTGGGCCTTTTGGTAAGTAATCTCTTGATGATGTTTATTGTGTAGTATTGAGTTTGATTCTAATTGGTCTTTATAGTGTGCTCTTCCTGTAGCTCCTTTGGGTGTGATTTGTGGGATTTGATACAAATATATACCATATCAGAACACAAGGAACCCACTTTTCCTGTAGGTCTTACAATTTTGTAATTCAGGTAGGTGAGGTATAGAGAACAGAGTATGTGAGGTGTACCCTCTGTGGTCACTTCCATAATGGGAATGGAAACCCCTATCAGATGTAGGGGATTTTACACAGGCATCACTGATATTGGGTGTGTTACTTGAAAGCAATTCTGATCCTGGCTGTTCCAATCATGGTGAAGGGCATGAAGCTTTATCTTCTGTTTAGACACTGGTGCAGTTTCTGATCACAGGTCTCCCTCTATGGTATTTATTCATATTCAGTCTTGTCAGCCATGTGCAACCTTATAGAATGTGGAGTGGCAGATACTAAGGTGTGGGTGTCCACAACAGTCGTGTATTTTTCTCTGCTGTTACTGTAATGGTGACTGTATAGGAGTAGGATATCATACCCCCCCTTCTTAGTAATGGGGATAAGGTATCAACTTGGGAATTTTGTCTTCCCTATTCCTTTGTGTTTTCTTTTTGTGGTACTTGGGATCCAACCCAAGACCTCGCATGTTAGGAAATACTTTACCACTAAATTACCCTCTACTGTTCTTTAAGCTGAAGTATCTGCCAAGGTTCACATGGAACTAGATCACAGCTAGAGGTAGATGCAATTCCTCTCACCCAGGCTGGAAGTGCTTAGTAGCAGAGCACCTACCAACATGTGTCAAGTTCTCAGGCTTGATTCCCAACACTGCAAAAATTTTAAAAATTGAATTAAAAATTATGAAATAACAATAACAATAGAAAAAGGGGAAGTATAGAATAAAATAAAATATAAATTAAAAGTTTAAAAAGCAAATAAAGCAGTTAAAAGGAGAAGAAAGAGAAAGAAAAACATTTTTAGAAGAAAATTTTAAAAAATAATTTCCTCACCACTGAGGGAGGGAGGGTTGATGATTTTAACCTATGCCATTTAAAGCTTCTCTCAGGTCTTCTTAGGCTATTTTCCCCTTAAACAGAGCAAGAATTATATGTTATTTGCCCCTGATTATTTCTTTTGTGTTACTTACCAGGTGACTAGCAGAAATGATTTGTAGCTGAAGCTAGCTGGAATTCCTCCCAGTCTTTTACCTGCTGGACTTAGCTAACAGAATGAAGAGCTTGCTTGGCAGATCTCTTCACAGCTTTTGGGGCTCGTGCTCCAAGGACAGGGCAAATGCTGGTGCTGAGGTATGTTAAAGAGATAGTCAGGAATGCAGAGCTTGCTAAGCAAAGACTCTCTCTGGAATTTTATGAGCTGTGTATTCCAAGGGTGGGGCAAACGCTGGTGTATCCAAAGATAGCCCTGCAGGTGGAGAGATCCACAGAGATCTATGTTGGCCTTGAGGGTAGCAGACTCTTCATGATCTACCACCCATTATTCTGGTGACCCAAGAGGTGGCTTGGATGTGAAACACACACAACTGTTCACTCCCTTGAACTCTGTTAGCAGGTTTCCCAATAGTTAATTTTAAAGGAAAGAACCATTCCCTCCCCTCTGCTTCATGGTCCAATTTCCCAGTACATAAAATTCTTGACAGGTTTGTGTCAGAGTTTCTCCCTTTGGCCAATCTGACTCATGAGCCACCACTGAACAAGTGCAAAGAAATTTCCATGGGGCCTGGGATTCCAGAAACAGGAAAATTCAGGAGCCTCCGATCCCCAGAGCAATCAGGTCAGTCAATAGGACCCTTCTCAAGTTACATCTTTGTGAGAATATTCTTAGAAATGCAGAGAACTTTTTTAGGGTTAGCAGGCTTATGTAGTTTCCAGGTCTTTTATCTATTTATACCATATATTTGCAAGCTGCCAAATTCTGTGTTAGTGAAGCTCTCTCGGTCTCTTCCTCTTGTACTTATACCCCTTCCAATGCTGCTGTGTGATTGGTGCTGGGACACTGTGTTTCTCCCATTATTCCATTTCCCACAATTCTGGGTTACTTCAGGGCCCTTCCTTTCCTTTCTCTTTCTCTGTCGAATCCCAACACTCTCCCATGGCTACCCATTTCAAAAGCAGCGACACACCTATTGTTTTGGTTCTCTCTTGTGGAGAAGCAGGTGAGTATTGGATGCCTCTAATTCACTGTTTGAATCTCCTCCAGGTTTGGATTGTAAATGTCCTCCAAAGACCATATGTTTAAGTCTTGGTTGGCAGCCTGTGGTGTTATTGGCAGGTGGTGGAACTTTTAGGAGCTGAAGCCCAGGAGCAGGAAATTAGGTCATTGGGAGTGTTCCCTCAAAGGGAATGTTGGGACCTTGACCCCCTCCTCTCTTTTTGCTTCCCAGCCCCCATGAAGTGAGCACCTTTGCTCTCCCACATGCTCCCTACCATAATATTCTGCCTCACACAGGCCCAAAGTGATGGGGCCAAATGACCATGCACTGAACTCTCTGAAGCCATGAGACAAAATCAACTTTTCTCCTTAGAAGTTGATTTTCTAGGTATTTTGTCATCATGACAGAATCTAACACAGCTTGCATAATGATGGGCATGCAGTTACCTTTACTAGGTGATTTCATTTTCTTTTGGTATATACCCAGGAGAGGGATTGTTGGATCATACAGTACAATTTTAAATTTCTTTAGGAAATGCCATACTGTTTATGACATTGAATGTCAAAGTTCAGCCATGTTTTACTAATATAACCATTATATAAACCCAAGAAATTTCAAATGCGTATTTGGCATAGTAAAGAAAGAGAGCTGTGGTGGTAGGTTATCATGAGGTGATTAACCTTACCTCTCTGGCATGCTTTTTCCCCTTATGTGTGTGTGAAAATAATTCTTTGCTTCCTAGTCTCAAAAGTAGTCCAAAATAAACACATCTTCATTGCTAATGGATTTATGCTTAGTGTTTACAAATTGAACCCCATAGTTCTTGAAGGTAGAGTACCGACACCAAGTTGGCTTAGGATTATGTTTGTTGAGTTTCTTTGAGGGTCAAGATAAATTTATATGAAGATGAAAGCAACCAAGTTGGCAGAGATGAGAGCTTCCTTGCTTCTCGAAGGAATTTTAAGGCTGTTAACCCAAAATAATTGTTTTTTCATCCCTTCCTAATGGGAGTTTCTGACAACAGTACTCAGATCAGGCCTTTCCAAATATTTACCGAGTTCAGGTTTGACTTATATTTTTAATCAGGAAATATAACCAATATCGTTCAAAGTCAGTTTTAGAAATAAATGCCATGCAGTTAGGTCAAGATCTCAGCTATTGACTTCCTCCATGATGGGGGAGGAGAGAGAATTATGAAGTTATGAAGTTACATATATTTTGGAATTGAGACACTTTATGCAAAACATCTCATGATTGGAAAACTAGTCTCGGCAGAGTTATGTCATTCATACATACTGGTCAGTTTTTAGAATTTAGTAGAGATAACAAAGAAAATCAAGAAATAGTATTGCATTAAGGAGGAGAAAAACAAAATCTAAGATAAAAAAAAAATTCAGCATGAAATTAAAGGCGAACCTGCCTATGATCCCATTTCCCCATCTGAGCCCAGAAGATAAAAACTGTAATAAATTCATTCATCTACACCCACTTTAAATATCGGAGCAGATCAGCAGTTTCACTGATGTACAGCCAGACTTTGAAGTCTATCTGAGCTCTCTGGAATTCAACCAGCCACTTTCCAGACCATGTAATGTATTGCAGATCTTTCCACATTATGCATTCCAGATGGCCACAGTAATTCTTTGTGCGTTTTCTCCTTTCTTATTTGGGTTACTGGGGTAATTTGGGAATAAAGAGTGCATGCTACAAAGTGAAAATTGACATACAGTTACTGCCCTGTGCTGCTCTGACAACAAGGATGGATATTAATGAAACGGAAAGAGTTAAAATGTCTATACTGAATGGAAGGGGGTAGGGAGAAAGGAAGGAGGGAAATTTCCTCAGCAGTTAATTTTGCTACTTGCTAAGTGAGGAGGCTGTGGCTGTGTTGGAAGCACTACAATTGCCTCATGACAGTTTTGGGAGAGTGCAGAGGAATTCCTAGCCCTCCCTCTGCTGTTAAAGCCAAGAGGACATCTCCTTGACCTTGAAGTTGAGTGACCCAATGATTGATTCACAAAACAAAGGTAATTCTGAGTGAAAGCGGTATTATTAATAATCACACCTGGATAACAGGCCTGTGCCCTGTTTACAAATTAGGACCTGTGTTCACCAATCTGGGTGAGTAGCTCTCTAGGAGGAAACTGAGCTGTTTAAATGCTAGTTTTATTTAATTCAGCACTTCCTGCATGTGGAGAGGCTGCCAAGTGGCTGTTGACCCTCGTGTTTGTGGTGACTGGACTCTACAGGTCCCACACAAAGTCAACACGTGCAGTTAACAGGCAAAAAGCGTTTGGTCACCAGACGAAGTGTTTTGCCTGCGCCCCACTCACCCTTGCTTGGTTCAGCTTGCCTGAGCTGATTTATGTGGCAATCTATGGCTGTGACTGAGTGTGCCTCTGGGTCGCTTCATTGTTTCTATTCAAAGTGTGAGAGCAATCTGTGAATGAAGTGAAATAATCCCATGTAACCTTTTCTGGCCCAGGAGTCAGTCTTTTCAAAAAATAATTTTTAAGGCTGCCTTAAATATCTCTACTTCAAATGATAAGTGTGCTTTAATGGCCATTGTTTTTCTAGACAATGTACCCTTTGGTGTATCACTGTAGCAGTCCTTCTCAAACTTTGCTATACATCAGAATCATCTGTAAACCTTGCTGAAATGTAGATGCCAGAGTCTCCCAACCCTGGAGAATCTGATTAAATAGGTCTCACGAACATCTGGGAGAATGTTCCAGCTGGAAGACTATACAGGAGATTAGAATCCAATAGAAATCAAGCCTCCAATAATTGTATTTCTTATTTTCTCATGAAATTCTCCATTGTGTCCATGAAAACATAGTTCTGGAAACCCAGCCAGTTTCCAGTTTGGGAACGAGAAGTGACTCCCCCTCCAAAATCATCTGAAAGCAATGATTCTCATCTGTGGAAGAAAGATGGATTTTATTTTCTGAGACACCAGACAAAAACTATTGCAAGCATCTCACTGTTTTTGCAAGCTGTTCTCATTTTCTGGTCCTACTGGTGAGGCATATGCACACAAGGGCAGTTTTCTTAGTGATGAGGCAGGCAGCTGAGGAGTGTCTTCTCCCTGGAGACGCAGCTTGCGTTTCACAGACGCAAAAAGGCTCTTAGATTTGGAGGAGGCAACTGGAATTCTGAACTTGGAGCCAAACTCCCAAATATTCTAGGGCTGCACAACAGAACCAAAAAAGTTGTATTTGTGCCTGTGTTTTCTTGCTCAAAGACATGGGCAGATACATGTCACAGAAAAAAAAATATTTTTCTGAAACTCTCAGGAAAATCAGACCTCTGTTTATTTGTGCAAAGACCACTGTGTGATTCAGATGAGCCCCCAGTGCAGAAACACTTATTGCCATGTAAAACACAGGCTATTTTGAATATTTTTTCCTTTTTTTTTTCTTTTAACCTGACTGTACAGTATTATGTGTTTACTATCAAACACTTGGGGAAAAAAAGACAGGGAAAGGATGACAAGAAAAGAAAACCACTCAAAACCATGGCTATCAAAGATAACAAATATTAATATTTTTGAGTATTGCCTCCCATGTTTTATATTTTTTTATGGTACAAGTTTCATAATATGGAAAAAACAATTAGTATGCTGTTTGATAATCAAGTTTTCACTTGGTATATTTTGAAAATTGCTACATATTTTAAAATAGTATTTGAGCACAACAGATTTAGATTTTCATTTTTGGCTGCAGTAAAGAGATTATTTAAAAAAATATTCTGTCTACTGTCTGACATCTAGTTTGTTTTTTTAAAAAATATTTATATATTGCTGCTATAATGAATGATCCTTAAACAAACAATTTCTGTTTAACCTAAGTGATTAAGGTACCAAAGCTCTTGGTGCATATTGCCAGCTTAGAACCTGGGCCATTGTCCATCCATGACCATACTTGAGGTAGACCTCTATGAGGACCAGCTCTTGGAGCAGAAAGTCTGTAATCTGAAGATGGAAGACTCCAAACCCTACCATATTTCCCCTATAAGGGTTGGGAACTCAGGATTCTATGCCAACCATTCTGATCATGGTTGCTTTTCAAGATTTGTTATAATAGCAGGAATTGCAAATTTGGCAATTTGAAGAATGTGGTCAGTAATTGAAGTGTATATTTTTTATTTCGCTAGCTTTTGGATCACTACCCATGTTCCCTTTTTGGGGAGCAGCAGAGACAACAGAGGCCTTATTCAAATTTGAACCTTGATGGAAAAACTTTTTCCCCTTCTGTTTGGGAACTGCCACAGTTGGTTCTCTGCACCTGTGGTTTTATCAGCCAAGCATCAAAAATATTTTTAAAAAGTTGCATCTGTACTAAACATGCATGGACTTTTTCTATTCCCTAAACTATGATATAACAATAATTTACATGATATTTACTTTGTAATCAGTATTACAAGTAATCTAGAGATGATTTAAAGCATATTGGAGGATTTACACAGGTTATATGCAAATATTATGCCACTTCCTGTCAGGAATTTGAGCATCCAGGGATTTTGGTATTCCTGGGGAAAGGAGGTTGGGGTCCTAGAACTAATCCCCTACAGATTCCAAGGGGTATGACGTCTGTGTTTGTATCTTTAATCTATTCCCTTGTCCCATTTAGTCAGCAGCCTGCCTCCTGCCTCTACCCCAGCTGCCTGGCCTGCCCTTGAATTCATTTCCAGTACGTGTTTTCCCTCACCAAGCTCTTCTTTCTGCCAGGTTCTCTCTTCTCCATCAATTCTATTCCCTCCTAGTCTCCTGGGTGAACTCCTACTTGCTCCTCCAGGTTCAACCAGGTTAAAACCAAGTACATGCAGGTAAATGAACTTTGAAATATGAAGAAAGTCATTCAACAATATGTAAGATATTCAGGTACTTAAGATTTTTGCCAAACTGGTAGGTAGAAACCAAAACAACCTTTTATTAAAAGGTGCAAACATTGTATCTGGGAGGAGGTAGAGACTTAGATATTTCTTGAGAGCAGGTCTTTCTTTTGTCCAGGAAAAGCCACCCTGAGGGGACACAGTGGGTGCACACAGAGTCAACTCTGCCTATCCTATAATGATGTACCTGCAAGGTGCTAATCTTGAATTGAATTGTGGATAAGAAGGTAAAAGGCATTTCTATGAAGGAGGCCAGTAAATGTCTCTGTACACTTTATCTATCTATCTATCTATCTATCATCTATTTTTTTTTTATTGTTTGGGGGAAGATAATGAAACTGCCAAGATATGTACATCTCACTTAGATTTTGGAGCTGGGTCATAGCCTCTGTGATTAGAAGAGAGAGAACAGAAATTGAAGAAGTATATACGTGGAACATTCTATGAGACTCAGGGTATGATTAGAATTCTTTGGAGACCGAAGGAATAACTCTCAGCACCTCTATGATAGTCTAAAGACTGACAATTTTGTTCATGATTTATTCTGACTAGTTATCGTAGGTAGGTAGGAAACAATTGCCTTCTTGGTAGTTATGTGATATAAGCTACAAAAATAGCTTAGCTATTTTTCTGAGTTTTTAGGTAAATATTTACACCTACTGGAATAAATAACTTTCCTGCTCCTTTCTGTAGTCGACCTTTTTTACTTCTATTTCATGCCTTTTCATAGTGTACATTGCTTTTCCACTCTTCAAAGCCACCTCATAGGACTGTGGATCTCATTTGAGTCTCACAACAACCCTGTGATATGTGGAATGATAGGAAACAGTGTCTGTAGACACTTTCCAATGGAGCAAAGCTTTCCCTTGATGGAGCCTTTGAAATTCACATGCACATGTCAGCAGATTGCACCCCTAGGAGTTCCCTGTACACTACACACTTGCTCCTTCACACACCCATGCTTTTGTACCTATAGTTCATGCTGTGAAAATGCTCTTTCCTACCTTGACTAGTTGTTCAGGAAAAACTTTCGCCCTCTTCCCCTGATGGTGGTGGTGGAAGCACCTTGGAAGTGGTCACCACATTCTGCTAAAGGTGGTACAAACTCAGACCTGCAGGTGCCTCCACCATCCATGAAGGTGTCATTTATTTCCCAACAATGAAGACAGTGTTTAATATTTTCACTGAGCTCTGAGGCATCCTCCTTCAATAATTCTGCTCTTCGGTCAGCTTACTCCCATTGTCAAAGAAAACAGCACTAGACACTGATCCCTTGACCCTCAGCACCCACCCTTGCTACTAATAACCATTCATTATTGTTGTTTTGCATATGAATCTACTTTATCTTGGAAGAAAAGGAAAAGAAAGTGAGTTGTTTTTTATCTGATAAAAAGAATGAAACTTGGAACAGAGTAGCTCAGGGGTCCAGCTGTCATTAGGTACAGCTCCTGTTTCCATATCACTCCCATCAGGAAGCCTCCATCATGCCTGGAGTCTGGACTTGGGGCTTCCATATCATAGCCTCTGTACTTTCCCATGTTTTGATATCTTCAGTAAACAACACTCTCCTAGTGATAACACCCCAATTCAAATTAGCTTAAGCAAACTGAAATAACAAGAGAGGAGATTTTATAAATCAAATCTTCAAGTCAAAGAAAGAAAGGGCTTGAAGTGCCCTGGGACTCAGTGTTGGACCTCTGTTTCAGCTTCATCCTTGCTCCTCTCAAGGAGGAGGTGTCATTCCTTACTAGGGCATGGCTGGTTTCCATGGTCTAGATGTGTGCAGAAAGGATAGTCTGTCCAACCAGCTTTGATGTGGACATTTCTAGAGAATGCTATGGTCCTCCCAGCAGGATAAGACATTTATTTCCAGATCAGAGATGACAGAAGTTGATCCTTGAGGTTGAGGGTTTGAGCCATCCCTGGAGGAACAGTGTGTGGCACAGGCTTGGGGAATAAAGCAATTCTGTGACCTGAATATGTCTTCCACTCATGCCTTTTGGTAGGCACTGATCCCTCTGTGCTGTCATTATTATGATTTGTCTGTCCCTTCATTTGGCCATAGTCTCGAGGATAAGGACATGTTCAATTTCCAGTGTGTATCTTTGCTTTAGCCCTGGGCCTGAAATTCAGTATATGCTCACTAAGAATTTGATAAATGAACAAGTGAATAAATGAACCCATGTGTGGCAATAGAAGCTAGATTCAATCAGGTGTCTGATTGAGCAAGACTCACTCAGGTACAGCTACATCACATGTAGTCTCAGATATGTTCTTATGTGAAGTGGAATTTAGGGCCCATGAGCTTTGTGCCTCTGGGTGATTCTTTCACTCTTCCAATGATGTGCCACAGGATTGGAGCTCCTGAGGCAGATGAGAGTTCCATAGTGTTATGGTTTGGATGAGGTGTCCCCCAAAAGCTCATGTGCAAGACAATGCAAGAAGGTTCAGAGGAGAAATGACTGGGTTGTGAGAGTCTTAACCCAATTAGTGAATTAATCCCCTGATAGGGATTAACTGAGTGGTCACTGAAGTGGTGGGTGTGGCTGGAGGAGGTGGGAATTGGGGCATGGCTTTGGGGTATATATTTGTATCTGGCAAGTGGAGGCCCCCTCTCACTGCTTCCTGATCACCATGTAAGCTGCTTCCCTCTGCCACACTCTTCTCACATGATATACAGCTTCACCTTGAGCCCCGAGGAATGGAGTCTGCTGTCTATGGATTGAGACCTCTGAAACTGTGAGCTCCCAAATAAACCTTTCCTCCTCTACAGTTGTTCTGGTTAGGCCCTTTAATCACAGCAGTGAAAAAGCTGACCAAAACACACAGTAAGGGGCTGGGAATATAGCTCAGTTAGTAGATTGCTTGCCTCACATGCACAAGGCCCTGGGTTCAGTCCCCAGCACTACACACACACACACACAACACAACAACAACAACGTAACCCACAGTAAGTAGTGAGGTAACTTCAAAGCACTTCTGAACCACAAAGACAGCCCAACCCCACTGTTGGATATCTAACCTTTTCTGTGTATCCTGCCTCTCCTTCCACTGACCTTGCAACGATAAATGCACAGAATTTTTCTAGAAATTTCTACCTCCAATATCAAAGATCTCATATTATGATTGGCTTTACTAAGAGGAAAAATTTCCATCATTTCCACAGTCTGCCTAAGTTCCTTCCCAGCAGTATACTTGTCAGAAAATGTTTAAATGCTTTGTTTTTTAATCACCCTGTTTGCAAATTAAAAATTAGGTTGACATCACTTTCTCCTGGAACGTTGTTTACATTGCACTTGCCCATGAGGAATGTTTTGAATCCCAGCAAATTAAGCACTCTCTGAACGTGGTGTTTAAAATAATAAAGAACTCTGTGGAAAGTGGAAGCAGCACCAGAGGCTTTCCTGGCCAACACCTGTGATCTGCCAGCTGTTACCATAGCACGAGGCCACGGACCCTGTGTGCTCTTCCTAACATTCACTTGGCAGATGTCATTACATTAAGTAATACAACTGGGGTCCTGAGCAGACCTGTTTCTCTCCCATACAATTTTCTCGATGGGGAATAAAGTTGTCTTACCATCTAGTACAGAGAGGTTTAAGTATTTAACAAAAATGTAATGAGATCCCTTAAAATATGGAGCTGATTCTGTGTACAGTCTGCTAAAGCTTCCCAAATCTAAGGTACTGTTTTAGAGTTCTGTGGAAGGGGTGTCCTTGAAAAGAAAAAGAAATAAAGAATTTACTCTTACCTGAAAGTTAAGAAAGGTGGCGTAGCTTGGCTGAAGAGCTGTTTACCTTAAAAGCAAATGAGGTGTTTTCAGGAGAAGCTTGGAAGGTTTATTAAGAAATGTGTCATGGTTGTAATGGAATTATCAGTGTTCTGTGCTTGTTATTTGATTAATTACTGGGAGTTTTTTATACTGAACCTGCAAGATAAAGGATAATTTTCAACATTGGTTGGGAGCGATCAAATATTTAAGCTATTTCTTTGCCTTTTTCTAAACACACGTTTAAGAACAATTGTTTTCAGTTTAAAAAGGATGGGTAGACGGAAGACTTAAAATCAGCATACTACAATGACACAGCCACATCAGTGTTTATAGCAGCATAATTCACAATAGCTAAACTATGGAACCAACCTAGGTGCCCTTCAACAAATGAATGGATAAAGAAAATGTGGTATCAATACACAGTGGAGGAGATGGCAGGCTAGAGGAAGGCTGCATTCCTACTTGCTCCATGGATTCCTACTTGCTCGGGATTCAAACAGCAGGAATATGGCTCTCAACGAGATTTTATATTCAAATCACATATAAGGGGTCCCCAGTCGCAGCTCCGGAACCAACTCTGCCGGGCTGGGCTCGGCCCGGCCTCGGGCAGCTACCACCCGGGAGCGCTGGACCCCACAGCTGCTTCGGAATCACCGACCTGGGTCTGCACCAGCCAGCAAGTGAGTGCGGGTCCCCAGCAGTGGCTTTAGAGTCACTGGCCAGGCTCCGGCACCAGCCAGCAACCTCCCAGGCAGAGACCAACCATCTCCGGCTGCCTGGGGCCTCGGAGCTGAGCTTCCCTGGCAGAGAGGGACTATCTCTGGCTGCCTAGAGCTTCGGAGCTGAGGCCGGTCTTCCAAGCCACTGCGCCGCGGCTTCTGGAGAGGTCTGGCCAGGAGTCGCTGGGGTCGCTGACTCCGGCAGGGAGCTTGGACCCTCGGACCCTCGGATTCGCACTACTAGAGGGGAAGATACATGAGCAACATGAGAAAACACGGGAAGAAAGTGTCCCAAACAAACCTAGATGATATATCAAGAGAACCCAAATACACAGTGGAATGTTACTCAGCCTTAAAGAAGAATGAAATTATGACATTTGCCTGTAAATGAATGGAGCTGGAGAATATCATGCTAAGTGAAATAAGCCAAAGGCCAAAGAATCAAAGAATCAAAGGCCAAATATTTTCTCCGATATGCAGATGCTAATTCACAATGTGGGGGAGGGGCCTAGGGAATAATAGAAGTACTTTGGATTAGACAGAGGGGAGTGATGGGAGGGGAGCAGGCATGGGAGTAGGAAGATTTCAATATTAAAAAGAAAGTAAAGCAACAAGAAAAAAAAAACAGAGAAGGATGTTTCCATACCATTTTGACCAAAGTTTCATGTGTGTGTTTGGTTGCCACCTGTGTGTGTTCTCCATCCTACCCTCTGTATGACTACACGATTTATCTCAAATCCTAATGGAAACCTGTTGCACCCCACTTGAAATGCTTCAGGGGTTGCCCACCACCTGCCTTAATGTGATCACGCTGAGCCATACACAGTCTCCAGGACCTCCACTCCCCACTTGCTTCAACTATGCCAAATTCTCAGTTTTTTAACAAGCAACCACCTCCTTTGCTTCAGTGCCCTGAAAGTACACTTCCCTCAGTCCAAAATGCTCTTGAATGGCACCTATTCTTTTTTGAAGGCTACACCAAAACATCACCTCCTCTGGAAGTCCTTTGGCTACCATTCTAGACAAGGTTAGATTTACCTCCATGATGTTGCAGAATTAGAGATATTCCTACTGAGAGCCTGTTCAACTAGATTGTAATTGCTGACTTTTTTTGTATTGAGATATATGGTAAATCTTTTCACAGGGAAAGAAGAAAATATGACAAAGGATATAAAAGCTCTCAATAAACATCTCTCCTTGCCCATCCTGACTTCCCTCCAGTTATTCTTCCCAGAGTTAACTTCTGGTAACAGTTTCTGTGTTTCTTTACAGAGATAATCTAAAGACCTAGATGTCTCATCACTCTTTCCATACACAGATGGAATCATAGACTATTCACTGTCCATCGTCTTGCTCTTTATATAATAATCACTCTTTACTTGTTTGTATCTCTGATGGGTCACATAGATGTTGTCATGGAAAGCAATCCCAGAGTTGTTCAATCAACATCCTGGACAACCTTAAAGAGTAGTCCAGATATCCCTTTTGCTAAGTTGGGAGCTTCTTGAAGACAAAGACTGTGTCTATTTTTTATACTATCCTTTCTATTTACTGTAATTCTTAGTATGTAAGACTTACTAAATGATTTATGAATGACTGAAAATATCTAAATATAACACTTTATATTCCCTGGGCTACTAACATTCATGTTTACACAAAATCTTCAGTTTTATAATATTAACACAGCTCTGAATGTATCCTAAACGGGTAAATGCTTTTTCAAGCCAGAAGTCAAACTGGATGAATATTAAAACTAGTCCCTCCCTTAGTGATACACATGGATCTCTGTTGGATAAAAACAAAACAAAACAAACAAACAAACAAAACTATGGGGATCAATTACTCCAACAATTAACATCTGTGGTGTAATTATAGATGAGGACATTAAAGCTCAGAGTGATTAAGTGTTGTGTTCTAGGTCACAGAATACATTAGTGATGGAGCTGAGTTTGGGATTTGCTTCCTCCTGGGGCCCAGCGCCTGTCCTTGAGATTCCCTTGGTTATGTTCTGTGTCATGTGATAGATTCAACCACAGACAAGCCTTCCTTTTTAATAGCAAAATGACCATTGCTGAGTCAGGTTTCACATTTCCACCCTCCAATTAGGAAAAAAGAGAATGCTTTTCTCTGTGTCTTCCCAACAAGAGCTTTGAAAGTCACCTCGATTGCATCTGCTTAGGTGGCATGCCCACTCCTGAACCAATGACCATGGTCAGGAGACTGGAACACATGATCCTGGCTTCAGGATCATGCCTGCTCTGAGATTCCACCAAAACAGAGACAACAAGGCTGGGTGGAGGAGTTGGAGATGCAGTATGCAACTGTGAGATGTTGTTGGGAAGAAAAGGTGGGGCCCTACTCAATTAAGACTTCTTTACTCCGTGGAGTCTGGAGGCCACTTAGAAAGTGGCTCACAAGTGTCCACAAACCAGGCTAATTGGCTCACCTGAGATGCCTTGGGTTTTTTGTTTTTTGCTTTCATTTTGTTTCTTCTGTCTCTTCTATTGCCAACACCGCTTAGATCAGGGATCGCCAACCTACCTTCTTCATTGGCATCAAAAACTTCTCTCATCAGGGTGAGGACCAACCCTTTGGGTGTTCTACCCCAGGGAGAAGAATATTTGTTTTAAACTGTCAGAAAGATCTCAAAACTCACTTCCTTGTGCCTCTTATCTCAAGGAATTTTTAGGGAAATAGTTCTTTTCATTTTGTCTTTATGAAAAACTTTGAAGAACAAATACAAGGTCAGACACCTCACTAGACAAAATTGACTCTCTTCTCCAATGTTCAAGGCTAAGTGACAAAGGTCACCAAGCCCTGGCTTCATCCTCCTTTGGGCAGGGGTTCCGAACAGTGAAAACCATGAAGTTAAATGGGAACACACACACATTTTATCAACTTTCCTTTGCTGTCACAAAAATACCTGAGATAATCTACTTATAAGGGGAAAAGGTTTATTCTGGTTCATAGTTTCAGAAGTTTCAGTACATGATTATTTAGTTCTGTTGCTTTTGGCCTTTGGTGAGGCAGACTATCATAGTAAGGGGTGCATGGTATAGCAAAGGTGTTCACCTCCTGACCAAGAAGCAAAAAAAGAAAGGAAGAGACCAGAGTCCCACAATCCCCTTAAGGGGCATGGTCTCAGCGGCCTACCATCCTTCCACTAGGTCCCATCACTTCCCAGTAGCACCACAGAGTAGTGACCAAAGCCTATAACATATGGACCTTTGAGGACCTTGATGGACATTTAAGATATGGATCTTTGAAGACCTTTGAGAGACACTTAAGATCCAAACTATATATAGAGTTGTTCCCTAGTTTCAACCTCTAGTTAAAATTCAACATTTCTTTCAATTGTGGTTATAGGTAACTAACCACAGTTGGAATAGCACTATATGTAAATTTGTTACCAATAGAAATCTCAGATAGTTTCATACAATTGCGCAGATATCAGGAAATACTGTCTTTTGATCCTTAGTATTTTAGAATTATAGTAGTTACCATCTATTAAAATGTTGAATTTCTAAACTTACTCCCGGAGCTTGGTATTTAAAGAGTTAATAAAGAAGTACACATATCAATGATGGTTTTGAAAATATTTTGATAAATGCACTTTGATATAATTGTTCGCTTTGGTAATCCTATGTATTCTGATGAATTCATTTAAAAACATTATTCTGAGAGGTAACTCATGGACTTCACTGGACTGCTAAAGGAATCCAGGATCCAAAAAGGATTATGACCTCTCAGTCTTAGGATGACTTATTGTACTCTTAGTGGTGATATCATGGAACTGGCATTTTAGTTTCCACATTTTTTTTTCTCCATCTAGTAATTCCATTAATGTCTTCAGTGTTATAATTTTAGGATCTAATAATCTTCCCTTCTATTTTTGGTTACAGTTTCCTGTGGTCAACTGTAGTATGAAAATGTTCCTATATTGCAACAAGAAATTAAGGGGTTTTTTGTTGCTGTTGTGTTGAAACCAGGGATTGAACTCAGGGAAACTCGACCACTGAGTCACATGCCCAGCCCTATATATATATTTTTTTTAATTTAGCAGCAGGGTCTCACTGAGTTGCTTAGCACCTCACTTTTGCTGAGGCTGTGTTTGAACTCATAATCCTCCTGCCTCAGCCTCCTGAGTCGCTGGGATTACAGATGTGTGCCACCACTCCCCAGCTAAGGTATTTTGAGAGAGACACGTTGATGCATCTCTTAGCACTGTATATTGTTATAAGTATATTTGATTTTTAGTTATTGTTAATCTTACTGTGCATAATTTAGAGAGTAATCTTTACGTAGGTATATAGGAAAACATATAGTACATATAAGGTTTGGTGCTGTCTGAGGTTTCAGGCAACCACTGGGGGCCTTGGAATTCATCCTTCACAGTTAAGGGGTTATTACTATGCTTCACACTCTTGCTTCCTCAAGGGAAAATATCAGACTGGGCCCCTTCACTGTGCATACCGATGCCATTACCAGGGCCACAGTGGGCAGGGGCTCTTTGTCACAGAGGCAGATCCATGCATAGTACAAGGGCCTTCATGGTACTCTTCATACTCTGTGGTCCCACATAAGTTCTTCTCCTTCCCAACTAAAGATTAGGCAAAAATATTCAAGAGTCCTAAATGCAACAATTTCCTGATGACTGATAATGGTTTTGAAAAACGTATTTCCTTACTTCTAGCACTGTGGACATCCCACCTCCTCAAAATTTCCCTATTCTAACAAAGAGTCAGAAAGCTAAAAAAATGTTGTAAATGGGAATTTAAATCATCGATGATCCAGTTACCGATTTTCTCAATATCTCTAGGGTTCCAAACCTTTTTCTTTTTTTTTTCCTCTTCCTTACTGTTCTGTTTTAGATTCTCAGACTTGATTCTGAAACTTCCCTGGCTTCACTATGTGACTCTGCCCTTCCACTGTGTGTTAAAGAGAATTTCAGAGTTCAAATTATAAAAAAAATCACCACATCGACATGTCCAAATGCTTATCGCTGTTGCGTGCAGCACTTTTGTATAACAATTCAAGCTAGTACTCCGTTTCGACCTCGAATCATTTATAAAGGCAGGTCTCTCCCTGACGACGCTGTGAGAGAATAGGCTGCCAGCGTGGGTGGTCTGGGGCTCCAGAGCCCAAACTCTGAGGGAACAGATGACATCATGGATTCACATGGCAAGTTTATGAAGCTGCTGTTCAGCTCTCCCGAGCAGTTAGGCCCAAGTTGCCTGCATTATCTCTGCTAGAGCATTCAGCGCCAGACAGATGCGGGACAGGGAGAGTTGGAAGTGATATTTTTAAACTTGACATTCAAAAAGATTTGAAGATTTACAAGCATTAGCGGATACTTCTGAAACTTTGTACATTCTAGTGGGGAGGGGAAATAATCGCACCCGAATGATTTTGCAAACTGAACACACCAGTCCCCTTTGCCTGTCTGAATAGCTAATTCTATTTTTTTGGTTTTTGTTTTTTCCCCTCCCCAAAGGACTCCTATTGGTCTTTTCCCAGACTTCTTTTAGGCATTCCTGGCTGGCACAGGGAGGAACCAGACACCACTTTCTGCTTGGACCTGCAGAAATTTCAGTGAAGGGAGAGGTTTATGCAAATGCAGGTGAAATGAGACATTCATGGAAACTTTACCAGATTTCAAGGTTATTGGAGAGCACCTGCTCTTCATAAAAGAATGTTCAAGAATCCTAGCCCCAAGCCCTCTGAACTTTTTGCTTGCAGGTGAAGAGTCTGAGGTTGGCTGCATTTGGGAACATCTCTATTTTTCTCTATGGTGCACATCACATCAGGTATGACATATGGGTATCACTTCTTCCCTCAGAGGATCTGATCTACTACAAACAATACTCTTTCTTCCCTGGAGAGGTAATATTTTAATAACTGATTTAGTAGTTATGTTTGGATATTTCCTCCAATAATATCTGACTCTCCCTGTTAATTAAATAATTATAGTTTCTAGATGTCATCATTTTAGAATACCATAGCATTTAAATATTTAGTGAATCCAGACTGAGTTTAAATCTTGGATCTTTCTCTGAGTTGTTTCATGACCTTATTCAAATTTAATAACCTTTTGTGTCTTAGTTTCCTCATCTGACAAAATGGGATGGTAACTAGTATCTAACTCAAAAGTGGTTGGAGAACAGATGAGTTCACACAAATAAATTGCTTACAGTAGTGAGGAGCATGTAGGAAATCCTGAATGAATATTAGTTGGTAATTATTATCACCTCCATCATTTTCCTTTTTGCAATTGACTTTCTAACATCTTGCTCAAGTCATTTGTATAGAAGCCCTCTTTCCATCTCTCAAAGCACCTTGTCTTGATAGTACAGAGATTTGAGTACAAAATTCTAAGACTCACATGGTTTTCATCCCCAATGGAAACTGGACACTGTACCCAAATTCAAAATAGGAGGAAGGTTGGGAATGTCTTTAAGAGATTTATTGTAGAAAAGGGAGTGAGAAAGGCGTCATCAGCCAACGGAAGTCTTGAGTTTCTTTTATTGACCCACCCACAGCATCAGAAGCAGCCAAGAGGATCTTGTTGTCATAATGAGGCCATGCAAGGACGTACTGCAGACAGCTGAGCTACAGATGCACCCAAGCCTCTCCTTTTGAAGTAATAAACACTCTGCTCTCTGATGAGAGAAGTCTGATTCCCTCAGGAAAGTAGCCAGGAAAAATTGATTGGTCAATGAATCTTGCTTTTTCTAAACTTTGGCACCTAAGAAGGTTCTCTCTAACAGTATTTGAAATGACTTTTTGATGGAGTGAACTGGAATAAGAATCAGATGCAGGCAGGATGGAGCATGGGTCATGAGCTTGCACAGCCCTTGCAGACCTAGCTTTTAATCCCAACCATCCAACACCTGGACACAGTGTCTTCTCTCAGCTTCAGTTTTACTTCGAAAGAACAGAGAAGAATAATATCTGCCTTCTAGAGTTGTTTTGGAAGATTAAATGAGATAATGTGCCAGGAGTAGAAGGATACTGATGTTGAACCGGGGTTACTATGGGAGCAGCAGGGCAACATGAGCAGAGGGGTTGCTTCTCTCCTTTCTTCTTAAGAGTAAGAAAATTTGTTCTTCTGTGGCTAATGACTTGGGATTTGGCTTTAACAAGTTATAAGATTACTGAGAATAGTGTTCCTTGATTTACAATGGGGTTATGTCAGATTACAAATCCATTCTAAGTTAAAATTCTCCTAAGTCATCTACTAAACACCACAGTTTAGCCCAGCTTACCTTACATGTGTGTGGGATACTAACATTGGCCTGCAGTTTGGCAAAATCACCTCACAGAAAGCCTATTTTATAATAAAGTATTGACTTTCTCATGTAATTAATTGAATACCTGTGTGCAAAAAGTGCTGGAAACACAGTGCAGGGCAGAGTGTCTATTGTTTCCCCTCATGGTTGTGGGGTTGACCCAGCACTTCAGAGAGGATGAAACCAAATGCAGCTCAGCAGGAAAAGACCCAAATTCAAAATTATGAGTGCTGTTTCCAGTAAATGTGTGTCACTTTTGCATCATTATGAAGTAAGACAAATCATTAATTCATACCATCCTA
>JAJEJO010000255.1:779293-816183 GCA_020662805.1 Glaucomys volans | reverse complement strand
GGGCCAGGGTGCCTGGGTGGGTCCTGGGGACTTGTCCTTAGGTATTGAATCAATGCCAGCAAAGGGTGTGGAGAGAAGGATCAGAAGAAGAGCTGTGATGGGAATTCTTACCACTGGGCCCCCAGGATGTATTTGTCCCTTGTTTAGGTGTGAATGCCAGGTGAGTTCATTGTGCTGTTGGCAACTATTCATCATGGGCTGGAATGACTCTCCCCGATGGGTAAAAAATGCCTCACCAGACCTGCCAAACTTGTTGTGCTGCCATCCTTGGGAGCTTCAAGGGGACCTTAGATACTAAATGAAGTGATGGATGAGGCCAAGACCAGGTTGGACCAAACAAGGACTGACTCTGAGTGTGGACAGTGAACACCACTGCTGTGGTCTGAGTGTTTATGCCCCCCATACATATGTAGAAATCCTAACTCCCAGGTGATGGTATTAGGAGATGGGGTCCTTGGGATATGATGGGGTCATGAAGTCAGAGCACTCAAAAATGGGATTTATCCCCTTATCAAAAGAGTTCCCATATACCTGCCTTGCCCCTTCTACCATGTGTGGACACAGCCCAAAATGCCACCAGGCACTGAATCTGCCGACTCCTTCATTTGGACTTTTCAGTCTCCAAAAGAGGAGAAATAAATTTCTGTGGTTTCAGTGCTGCCCAGGCTGTGATACTCTGCTATAGCAGCCTGAATGAGCTAAGATACCATTAAACAGTAACTCCTCATTTCTCTCTCCCTCCAGTCCCTGGTGACCATCATTCTACTTTCTGTCCAAGGTTTTGACACAAGAAAAAGAGACAGAAAAAACAAATCAAGAAAAAAATGAATAAAAAAGGCACTCTAGATGACAGTTGAATTTCCTTTGGCACTGGTTAAAATTTGGTTTGAGGTGATGGATGCCACTTCTATTATGCTTTACT
Source organism: Glaucomys volans (assembly GCA_020662805.1). Lineage (NCBI taxonomy): Eukaryota > Metazoa > Chordata > Mammalia > Rodentia > Sciuridae > Glaucomys > Glaucomys volans. The sequence goes on along the minus strand of JAJEJO010000255.1, from coordinate 815,261 downwards.
TGTCAACAGTAAGCAAAAATTTACCTCAATAAACTTTAACCAAACCAGGGCAGGAGAAGTGGGGAGAAGTTGTGGGAAGGAGGATTTTAAAGGAAATGGGTTCAGGATGTTGGATGGGAAGTAAAACAAGTGTGTTGGATTAAGTTATTTCCTGTGGTGTAGCACAGAGAACAGGGTTTTATGAGAGATGTTTGAGGGGGAAAAGTAAGTAGAAAGACAGTTGTAATTTGAATTTGACTCTAAACAGTAGGAAACATAATTTAGTCTAAATGTATGTCTGAAATGAAGAGGTGTTTTGAGAAAATCATCCCATATTCGGGATACTGTTGTGAGGGGTAACATACAAGGGTCCCTGGTCCCTGATGTGTGAAGCTTCCTGGCACACCCTCTCTTTTCTGCCCATTTTCCACTTGCATTTCCATAGTATTTTCAACTTACAATGAGTTTATCTGGAAGCAACCCCATCATAGGTACAGGAACATCTGCAATTGCATTAGTAATTACAAGACTTGCTAGTTACACTTACTGCCTTTGATCAGGCAAACACTTGAGATCTATTTGTTCATAAAAACTCTATGAGACAGATAATATTCTGATACCCATTTTACACATTTGAAAACTGAGGCTCTGGAGGATGGCATTATTTGCTCAAGGTCATATGACTTGGACAAGAGACAGAATTGGGATCTGAACCTAGCATCTGTATTTATTTATTTATTTATTTGTTTATTTGTTTGTTTGTTTTTTGATGCTGGGGATCAAACCCAGGCCTTGTACATGCAAGCATATGCATTCTTAAAATATCATATATACTCAAATATTAACTATATGCAACTCTTTACATTCTGGCTTCTTCTCTGGCCACTCAACATTTGCATGGCATTTTGAGGTTTTATTTATTATAAGCTTGATGAGTTTTTATAGATATATGTCCTTGTGTAGCCACTACTATCAAGATAGAGACGGTTTCCAACACTCCAAACAGTTCATGATACTACTTAGCAGTAAGTGTCAACTCCGCCTTGTCCCCGGGCAGCCACTGGTGTGCTTTCACTATAATATAGTATTTTCTTGAAATAGATATAATCATACTGCACATACCCTTTGGTAACCTGATGTCGTTTGCTCAGCATTACAATTGTAGACTCATTCAGGTTGTGCATAAGTGATTTGCTCCTTTTCATTGCTGCATAGCATTTCAGTGTATGGTTAGAACAATAGTTGTTTAAACATCCAACCGTTATGTTCATTTATGTTGTTTTCAGTTTCTTCATATCCTAAGATTTTAATGAACCTTCAGTATAAGTCTTTGCATAGACATATGTTTCTATTGTCCTAGGGTAGATATTTAGAAGTGAATTTCTGGATCATATAGTAAGTGTACATTTAATACATATTTCTTCTTTATAAGAAATTGCCAGGGTATGGGGAGTAGGTAGCTCAGTGGTAGAGCACTTGCCAAGCAAGCAAGAAGTCCTGAGTTCAACCTCAGAGCCAAGGTAAGCGTGGGGGTGGGAGTGGGGGTGGGGAGCAAAGAAAAGAATAGAAAAATCAGAAACTGTCAACTTTTCTAGAGTGGTTGTGCATTTTATGGTCCCAGCAGAAATTTGTGAGAGTTCCATTTCCTCTGTAACTTTGCCAACCCTTAGTGCTCTTAGTTAGCCATTCTTTTTGGTGTATAACTCATTGTGATCTTAATTTATTTTGCCCTGATAAGGATGCTGAGCACATCTGCATGTGCCTATCTATCATTTACATATTGTCTTTTTCAATATATCTGTTCTAATCATTTGCCTTCAATCCCCCCCCCTTTTTTTAAAAGGGATTGTTTTATTTTTGAGTCAGAAGAAATGATTACATATTCTAGACTTTCTTAGGTACATGTACTGTGAATATTTTCTCTCATCCCATGATTTCCTTTTAATTTTTTTAATGGTGACTTTCAAGAAGTTTTAAATCTTGATAAAAGTTGATTTATCACACTTCTTCATTTATATTAGCTTTTTTCTTTCTGTACTCTAAGGTTGCAAAATTATTTTCCCATGTCTATTTCTGGAAGTTTTATAGCTTTAAGTCTACAATCCATTTTGAAGATAACTTTTACATATGCTGGAAGGTATGTTGGGTGTTCATATTTTTTTGCTTGGATTACTGTAGCGTTACTTGTTAAAAACATAAAACACATCTCAAGATTGAATAACCTTGGCACTTTTCTGAGGGCTTGTCTTTGGACTTTCTCCTTGGTTCCGTCGATCTATTTGGCTGTCTGGATTACTGCAGTGTTGTCACAAATCATAACATTCTACTGCTTGAAAAAGGCCTTTCACTAGTAGCAGTAGCATCCCAGCCTTTCCATTTTTCTCAAAACATGTTCATAACAATTGATTGTCCCAGTGACACAACTGGAAAATGGCAGAGTCAGAGATTGATGCCTAGGACTCTCACCCCCAGCAGATCTGACTCCTAGGGCCAAGGGTAAGAATTCCACAGCAAAACTGCAGGACTGGAGTGAAATTGTGCAGTTGAAAACCTGGAATTTTCTGTTTAACAATATCCAAAAAACTTCCATCAGCACCAAAGTGGAAATCATGTGCTATTTGGTGTTCAATGATGCAGATAATTTGGAATGGAGCACACTGGCTGACAGAAAACTTTCTTCAGCAGCTAAGGTACTTTCTCTACATTTGAGCACTAGCAGCGGAACTCAGAACAAAAAAGGTAAGAGAGGAAAGCTGTTGGGCACATAACATCTATGTATCCTATGTTTCATACTGTGATCCTGTGTCTTTAGGTCATTTTTATAAAAACACAGACCATTGCAGAAGTAATTGAGAACCGTCTTCATTGCAACCAGAGTTCACAAAGGATACCTGTGTGTTCCTGGGCAGGGTACAGGCAGACTAACACTCATTGACAGTGACACAGACGCACAGATGCAGGAAGAGTCAGCACATTCACTGACATTGGTTAAATGAGGATAAATGTTTTAAAACGTTGCTGCTTAATAAATGACCGTACTGACTGAGGTAGAATGCATTTTTTCCTTCAGTGTTTCCTTCAATGTTTATTCTTGAAAAGGAATAGTTAAAATATAGTGATACCCTGTTAAGGCAATAGGGTTGGGATTGATCCACTCTGAAAAATTTTCTTTACATCTCATTTCTATTTAAGTATTTCTTCTTTGTAGCTATTAACTTCAAAATTAAATGACTCTTACAAATTAAATTTAGTTTTATTTTCAAGGAACTAGGTCTTTTGTAACACCATAAAAGGCAAATAAGTAAGAAATAACTTCAATATTGTTTTCAGGATAACTTGATATTTTTGCTGTCTATGATTCACAACACCACTAAAATTCAGGACTTAACTGTATAACAAATTTTGTGATTTAAAGAATGGTTACAAATGATGCAAACTCATAAATTGCTATGAGAAAATTAAAGAAAAGTAACATGTGAGAAATTTTAAACTCACAGTAAAATGCATAGGGTTTTTATTTTCTCTTTTAAGATATGTCAGATTTTAACTTCCTTGTTAACATGTCACATGAGTTTAAGGAGGTTACATCTTGTCAAGGAAGGTGTCATAAGAGACTCCAACAGAAAAAATTCATGTGAGTCCTGTAAGGTCATCAGAACTGGAAGGACACAATTAATCCGAACCTCCCAATTTACAGATGATAAAATTGGGGTACATGCTGGTAAAGTGAGGAAAATTGGTTTATAACATGTTAAATGGGCAGAGGGAAAAATCAGGAGGGAAAATTCAGTGAAAAAATCAGGAGGGGAAATTCAGAAAAAAAATTTATCAAGTGTGTTAAGGAGAAATAAAAGGAGTTCAGTGTGCAATTTAGAGATGAGGTTACCTCAGTGTTTCCTATGGAGAAACAAACAAGAAAAAGAATTGTAGAGTTTTGTATTTTGGTTCTGAAACAGTGAGATGAGCCAGGAACACAGTGGGCATTGAACCAAGTAGGGCTGGGTTTTTAGCAATAGCCATACTGGTTACATCCCACTTCTGGTTATGTTATTTTGCAGAGGGAGAAAAATCACATGTGTTGTGGCAAGGTTAAAGCTCATTGAGATGGAGGAGCAATCAGCTTACTTGCTGCACTTTGAGGGAAAATCTGGGAGGGAGTTTGCAGGGCTTTGTGACAGGCACAAAATGAGATCACAAAAGGAAGAATTTATGCATTAAAGGGTGGATATGAACCTGTGATTCAAGAATTCCCTGTGTATTGTGCCCATGTACATCTTTCTCCTATTGACTTGGCCTTTGTGATAGATGTTACTAGAGCCCCCACACTATCTGATTCTCTGGGCTTTCCTGTGCACCCAAGACCATTGTCCATTTGTGGATAGGTGATGCTGTGTGATCCTTTCTGGTAAGTGCCATGGCAAGGCCATGAAAGACAATTGTGACTTCCTACCTGACTCTTCTCCTTCCAAGGAGGTCACAGAGCTGGGAGATCAGTCAGAGGAGATATGGAATTAAAGAAGCCTGGATCATTCTGTCTCTGTAATAAAGTGTGTTGTCTTCAAGAGTCTACCTACAACAGACATTGATTAAGTGAGAAATACTATGATTTACTATGATTTACTGCAATTTTGGGGTTGTTTCTTGCAGCAGCAAACTTCTAGCCTTCCAGCCTGACTAACATAGTCATCTCCTATAGTGGCATATTCACACTGTCTCATTCTTTCTACCTAGTGACATCAGTGCCTGAAAGGAACTTTGGTCTGGGAAGGCAGTTCCCACTCCCCTGATGATCCATGTAAGTTAGTTTAGGAATGAATAGTTACAGTAGCTAGAAGGATTGAGCCCACCAAGAATGTGATTGTGAACTACAATCATATCATATTTTACTTTATGAGGTCAGAGGAAAGGTCATGCTTTGCTGCAAATGGAAAAATTCATGGTGAGTAGGGTAAAATAAAAAACTTTCAGAACATTTAGAAACATTTCCAAAATGGCAAGGGAAATAATAGCAGTTTAATATTTATGCAGTTCCTGCACAGAAGGGAAATAGACCTGACTGACTGAAGGAATAACACAGTGGTATGTACATGGAAACGAATTTGGTGGGTTCCTTGGACCTCCCCTCCAAAATGTCCAGTACCGAATGAGGGAGGAGGAGCTTTACCTGTCAGGAGACACACCTGACAAATCTTACCTGGGTGAGGTGACCCAGATCAATGCCAAAAACGAAAAAGCGAAACGTCATTTCTACAATTTATACCCTTGATATGATGGTCTTTCTTCCAGTAACCCATAATCCCAGTTTTATCAAGAGAAAAACATCAGCTAATTGCAATAATAGGGTGTACTATAAAATATCTGATTAGTTCTCTTCACAACCATCAAGGTCATCAAAAACAAGGAAAGTCTGAGAAATTGCCTAAGCCAAGAGGAACCTAAGAAGATTAACTAAATATTATATCCAGAATTGGATTCTGGATAAGAAAAAGAACACCAAATAAAAACCAGGAAAACTGAGTGAACTCTGGAATTTAGTTAATACTGTATTGATATTAATTTGTTAATTGTAACATGTATGATATGCTAATGAAAGCTGCTAATAAACGAAGCTGACTATTGAGTACATAGGAACTGTTTGTACTACCTTCTCATTTTCTGTAAATCAAAACTGTTCTAAAAAATAAATCTATTAGAAAGATGAAACAAAATAAAGGGCGAAAAATAAAAAGTCAATTTTGTCTGAGATGGTATCTGACGATAACTAATAATGATTAATATGAGTTTCCCTGTCTTAGGAGTAATTTTTCTTTAAAGGATACCTAATCTGAAAATCCAAACTTGAAAATACTCCAAAATCTGAAAACATTTGGGTGCCACTGTGAAGAAAATTTCATACCCTGAAACTTTGTTTCATGCACAGAAATATTAAAATATTATATAATATTACCTTCAGGTTATGTATATGAAAAAGTGAATTTTGGATTTGTATCCCATCCCTAAGATATCTCTACATGTGTGTCCAAATACTCCAAAATCTGAAAAATCATCCAAAACCCCAAACATTCCTTGTCCTAAGCATTTTGGATAAGGTAATTCCTTCCCATAGGATCTTCTCAGTCTCTGTGCCAACTTACATAGTTTTCACTTTTGTAGAAAAATAAAATAAAAGGAAGTTTGTCCTCACATCTTTAGTACCCCCTTCCTTCTCCCACCTGCTTGTTTCTCCTGGTCTTGGCTTTGCAGTACTCGTCACACGTTCTTGCTCTCCATTTGTCAGTGTTGTTATTGTCATCTAATTGGAGACCTGCCTTGAAAATGAGATACCCATGTTGTGCAGGGGTCTATTCTAGGAGACATTGTAAAGCTCCTGTCCCTTGGAGCAGGCCAGACTTTCTCCACTGCAGCCAGGAATGGGCGTTACCCTCGACTTCTTCTGGACAAAAGCTTAAGGGAATACAAGACTGAGAGGTTTCAACTTGAGACCCCATTTTCTCCTCATTTGCTCCTACCCCACAGACCCCAGAATACCTGTCCATCTGAGGTTTGGAGAAAATTCATATCTTAAAAGCATTGCATATGCTTCGATTTTTATTAACATTGGGATACCTATCTTAGGTGGTGTTATGGGGAGAGGGAAAACAGAGCAAAAGGAAAATGAGTGTGTGTGTGTGTGTGTGTGTGTGTGCGTGCGTGTGCGCGCGTGTGTATTTCCCTTACAAAATACAAAAGCCTGGTAAAGGATTATTTGAAATTTTCCCTACAGAGGTTGAAATTACCTTCCTTAAGTGACACGTGGACAATTCTCATGCTTACCTAAGTTGGAATCAACATTTCTCTTGAAAACGTAATAATATTAAAGTTAATTTATAAGAAACATCTTACAATTACCAGAGCAATCTTACAGACGTGATCTCATTTCATCCTACTGCTAGTAGGTATATTCTTCAATGTATGCTTGCATAAGGTAAAAGTCCCTCATCCAGAACATTCTAGGCTATACTTAATCTTCTAGCCCAGGGCTCACAATGGGAAGCTGTGAATTGGTTCCATCCACCATGAGTGTGTGTGCATGTGTGTGTGTGTTTCATATGGTGTAACAGGGAAAAATGAGTCCTACATTTTGAAATAAGAGGAAAAACAAATACTTTGTAACACAAAAATATTATATAAAATTCAAATTTCAGTGTCCATGAGGGAAGTTTCTTTGGAACCACATTTACATGCTATCTACCATTGTTCTCTTACTACAAGGGCCGAGTTGAGTATTTCAACTCCAAACCCAGTGGAAGAAGCTTAGAAATGGGTCTGCAAAAATGGCTAGTTCTTTAAATCTCCAGCCTGGCACAGAGTTCCTTGCTCCAGCGGACACGGGAGATGTGTCTTTACAAGAACTTTGCTGAATGCAAGGGCAAAAGGGCAGTTCTATTTTCAGCATGAAACCAGAAAGGAATCTGGATTACTTTTGCTGGAAAAAAAAAAATTCTGATAATAAAATAAGGTAATATATGTTTGTAAAAAAAACTATACTACAGTTTGGATCTAGAACATCTTCCAAAGGCCTATTTGTTAAGGGCTTGTTCACCAGCTTGATGATACTAGACAGTGATGGAACCTTTAAGAGGTGGGGCCTAGTGGAAAGTTTTATGTCTTTGAGGGTGTGTCTCTGAAGGGGTTGTGGGACCTGAGTGGCTGCTGCTTCATCTTTCTTTGCTTCCTGGCTGTGAGGTGAGGGACTTTGTTCTCCCATGTTCCCCTGACAATATGTCCTGCCTTGACACAGGCCCAAAGCAATGGAACAACTAGTCATTGACTGCAACCACCAAAACTCTGACTCCAAATAAACTTTTTCTCTTATTAAGTTGATTTATCTCAGTTATTAGTTACAGCAAAAGAAAGCTAACACTGCATAGTGTACCACAGAACACATTTCTCATTTATTACATTGGTTTTAAAAAAGAAATGATGCTTTCATCAGGATGGGAGACTCATGCTTAACCATTTTTGGTTGTTTGCACATTAGCATAGTATTCCTGGGAAAGGAATACACTTGCATGATCAGTCTCTAACGGCAGATGTATACTTATTGCACCAGTAAGGTAGGGCTGATTTGGAGGATTCAAATAATTCCTTCTGAATCATACTGTGGGGATTATTGTTCACCTATGCATTTAGAAATTAGGTCAGGGGTTAGTGAACTTTTTCTGTGAAGGGACAGATACTAAATATTTAAGGATTTGCTGTAACTACTCAACTGTACCGTTGTAGCACAAAAGCAGCTATAGACAATATGCAAACAAATGAGAATGGCTGTGTGCCAATAAAACTTTATTTATAAAAATAGATATCTGGTTGCATTTGGCCCATGGGCTGTATTTTGCCAATTTCTGGTCTGAATATTTGATATTTGATAGAAAATGTTCTTGGTATAATATTTTGCTCAGAATTTAAAAAATAATTTTATATGCTCACTTGTTTGTTTTGAAAAACACTTCTTTCAAAGCATAGTATTTTAAAGAATACAAGTTGGGAAAGAGTTTTGAGGTTCAGAATCATTACCTGAGAAGAGAGGCCATGGAAGCAACAAAGTGAATGTGAACTGCATCTAGGCAAAGGGTTCAAATCTCCAGGAGACTGCTCTGGTGGTCATGTAAGTTAAGTCCTCAGAGAACTGGTAGAGGTCCAACCAGGAGAACTGTTCAGTCCCTCATGATGGATGGGGCTTACAGAATGCAGCAACAGCACCATAGTCTCTTCATCTTTAGGGAATATGTTCCAAGATCCCCAGAAGATACTTGGAAGCATGGATAGTACTATATATCCCCAGAAGATACTTGGAAGCATGGATAGTACTATATATACTATGCTTCTAAAAAATACACACATACCTATGATAAAGTTTAATTCATAAATTAGGTACAGTAAAATATTAACAAAAACTAAAAATAAAATAGACAATTATGACAATGGACTGTAATAAAAGTTATGTGAATGTGGTCTCTCTCAAATATCTTATTGTATTGTACTTGCCCTCTTCTCATTGACTGGGGATAACTAAAACTGCAGAAAGTAGAACTGCAGATAAGAGTGGATTATAGTGTGGCTTTCCCAAAAGGATACATTTATTGAGTCAGTCACAGAATGTCTGCAAATAACCAAACTCACTTGAGGATCTTTCAAAAGATATGATAATATCAAAATCAAGAATATGGCCTCTCAGATCCCACTGCCTAGATTGAAGTCATTATCCCATACTTGTGTAAATTAGCTAAAATATCTAATGCTTCAGTTTTCTCAGCCATATAATGGGAATGTCTGACTCATGGTCAAGAGTTTAATGAATTATATTAAACATGCTTATAGCAGTTCCTGTCATAGGGAAAACCCTATAGAAGTACTGCTGCTAGCATTAATTTTCTATTTTTCTCATGTTAGTGTTACTTCAGGGCTTGTGAATTACCAACTTCACAAGAACTATGAGGTCATTCAGAAAATGTGGTATACATACACAATGAAATATTACTCAGCTATAAAGAAGAATGAAATTATGGCATTTGCTGGTAAATGGATGTAACTGGAGAATACCATGCTAAGTGGAATAAGTCAATCCCCAAAAAAACTAAAGACCAAAAGTTTTCTCTGATATGTGGATGCTAATTCACAGTAAAGGGTTGGGGAGTTAGAGAAAAGTAGAAATACTTTAGATTAGATGAAGGGGAATGAAGGGAAGGGAGAATGAGAATAGGAAAGATAATAGAATGAATCAGACATTACCATCCTATGTGCATATATGATTACATGACCAATCTAATTCTATATTATGTACAACTGGAAGAATGAGAAGTTATACTTCATATATGTATAATATGTCAAAATACTTTCTAACTATCATGTATAACTAATTAGAACAAATTAAAAAAAGAAGTTAAGAAGTCTTTATAAAAATTCTCTATTTGTATTTTTTCAATGATTTTCCTTTAGGCTCATTTGTTTTTCTTTCTGTATAGGCTTATTTTGTTTGTTATGTGTTTGGCTCTTCATGTCTGCCTTAAAATGGAAGCTTAAGTCCCCAGCAGCCAACTTCTTCTTGGCTAGCACCCCACTGCCCGCCGATCAGGTCTCCATGACTCAGTTGGAACAGGGGCCCACCACCCTGCCCCCAGGATCCTTGAAAGAGATGGTCCCTTCTGCTCCATAAGGTTACCCTTCCACACCTCCAGGCAGCCCCAGGGCTCCACAAAGTGAATATGGAAATGATGGATATGCCTGAGGCTGTGTCCCAAGGCTAAGTTCACCCCAGGCACACTGGACCAGGTCAAGAGAGCAGACACTGGCTAGACCTGAGTCAACAGGGAAGAGGGAGTTCTCCATTCCACCCAACTGTCTGAGTTTCTATTGACACAGGGCCTGGGCAAGACCCAGCACACAGGTGGAAGAATTTTGTAGCAGACTTTTGGGTGGGCCTGGGTAGCAACTGACAATATGCACAGAAATAACACATGGAAGAATTTGCTTATTTCCATCCATTTGCTCACTGTCAACAAATATTTAGTGAGTGACTTCCAAGTACTATGCCAGGGAATATGCATTTTAAAACATCTTATTAGAACAGAGTCTCTTAAAGAGATGAGGGATATTTTTGGAATCTCAGAAGTAATGCTCTCAACCCAGTCCTCTCTGTGAATAGTTCATTCATTTTGAACATTTCCTGAGGATACCAACAAATCTTATTGTCTTTTATTCATTATTCTTAAAATTAATATTGTTCAACAAACTTGCTATAAACCTGCAAAGCAACCATTTAGAAATTGTCAATGACATTTGCTATAGGATATTTCTTTCATTTATTAAGAAAACAATATGTGTATATATTATGTAAATATTAAATAATAAAATGAGATCCCATATATTCCCCACAAAGCTTAAAAAATAGAATAAAACAAATTCCTCCAAAGTCCCCTCTTGGGATAGATCCCCATCCCTCCCTTAAGCATAGACCACTCTACTGAATCTGATGTGAATCATTCTCTTGTCTTTCTCCATAGGTTAGATTATATGAGAAAATATCCCTAAAAAGATCACATTTAGCTTTGTCTACCCTGGAATTTCATGTAAATAAAATCATGTCATGTATGTTTTTCCCATATGATAGATAGACATTTAACATAGATATTATGAACGTAACATATATATCACACTATCAATATCATACTTTTAAAGTTTATTCAGATGAATAAAAATAGCTGGAGGTCAGTTACTTTGCTGCACAATATTCTACTGTATGATTGCATCAAGATTGATTTATTTTTCCCTATCACTATTTTTAATTTTTGCTATTTGAAAATATGGATCTACAAACCTCCTCCTAGCAGGACTCCTGTGTGGGTGGTTCTCCTGTACCTGGGAAGGGACTGCTGGGTCACCAGAAGTGTGCATCTTCATGTTGACCAGATACTGATTGACACATGACTTTCTAAAGTAATTGCACTGCCTTTCTTTGTAACCACCTTCTATATTACCTATTTTGGTGAATATAAAATGGGACATTTTGGTTTTATTTGACTTTTCCCTGATTGAATGTCTTTTAATTTTTATTGGCCATTTGAATTTTCAGTTTTGTGAATTACTGCTCCTGATCTTTTGCTTATTTTTCTAGTTTGCTTTGTTTGAAATACATACCTACATAATGTACACATGTGTATTTATGCATATGTACTTGAAAATGCATGCATATGTTATATGTATTTGATATAAATATCATCTCTAAATTTGTGGGTTTTCTCTGTGCTTTCACATTTTTTTGTGTGTTCTTTGATAAACAGACACTTAAATATATTGCGGTGTGATCCAATTTTTCTACCTTTTCCTTTATGGCTTGGCTTCCTTTGTCTTAAGAACTCCTTTCCCACAATAAAATATTTTTTTAAAAAACCAGAAAAACAGAAAGCATCCTAAAAGTGTTGAAGTTTTGCTTTTCTCTTTAATTCTCTAGTCCATCTGACAGTGGTTTTACATGTTATGTGTGGTAGTGATGTAATTTCATTTTATTTTTCATGAGGATAACAAATTTACTCTGTTTCATGTATTCCTAATTCATGCTTTTCCCTGAAATCTGCAATGCTATTTGCCATGTATAAGGTTTCAGTTTCTGCAATGGATGTATTTCCAGGCTCTCCCTTCCACTTTCATTGGGATTTTAACCTATATTTGCACAAATGCTGTACTGATATATTTGTTGCACCTTCTTCAGTTAGCCTGCATTCTGGTAGTACAATATCCCCACACAATCTCTTCTGAGTATCTAGACTGCTCTTGGCCTTTTGCTCTGGCCTTAAGTCCCCAGAAGAATTTGTCTGAATTGATAGATTAACCTGAGGAAAACTGACACAGATATTTATAATTTGGAGTCTTTCCATCCATGTGCATGGTGTATCACATTCATTTATATTCATTGAATATGTGGCTTATTTCCAGTTTTTGCAGTTAAAAAATCATGAATTTATTTAGATTTTCTTTGCCATTCTGTAAAGGAGTTTTATAATTTATGCCTTTGAGATCCTGCCCATAATGTATTCACTTTTTTCCTAAATATCTTGTACATTTTTGCTATTATATGTGGTAATACTTTAAAACGACAGAGCACAACGATTGAGAAGTTCATTGTGAATTACAGCCATGCACCCGACGATGCATTTCAGTGGGCAAATGGATCATATATGCCCCGGTCTCACAACATATCACCTAATGATACCCTAGCCATCTTAGTTTGTGTAATTGTGCTCTGTGACGTTCACCCAATGATGAAATTGCATAATGATGTATTCTCAGAATGTATTCTCATTGTTAAGAAGATGCAAGACTATGCATTTTTATTGTGATGTGTTACTTTTCAGTCACATTAAGGAAGATGAATAATTTTTCCCTCACCAAATAGCTCTGCTTTTCAAATCTTTGGGTTTGCTTTTTATACTGTTTTGTCTTTTTCAAAGCTGTTATGTTGTAAGATAAAGGTTCAGTTCCAACCCCAAGTATAATGTGCTCTTAAGTAAGAGATGACATTTATTAAAATTATAGGAAAATTAAAATTCTAGGCATTTATTCAAGCTGCTTGCAACTCTATTCTGTTCAGTTCCTTCAAGAACTATTCTCAAATAGATGGGCTTCCAAATAAAATTGTATCTATTCTTTTACTAGTTAATAGTTATTATATCTGGTTTCAATAATTATGTTATGATTAAAATAAAAGGATGATAGTGAAGTTGAAAAAGGTATGTTCTTTGAAATCCTAACTTGGAAAGCATTGTCCCATTGTTTCAGCTTAATAAAATTTTAGATGAAATTCTTAGGAGAAAATAATCTCAGAAGTATTATCCTTGAAAACTCAAATCAATGGAGCAGTAGTCACTCTCATATATTTAGTAGCAGTGAGGTTGCATTTATGGACATGGTATCAAAATTCTGAAGCCATTTAGCTAATATCTATAGCTTTATGGAATTCTAACTTTCCAATTAAGCTATGCCAAAAATTCAATATCATGAACAAATTTTGACTTTATTTGAGGTGTGCTATTTGACTATCTGTTGCTACCCTTTAAGCAAAGAACACTGCCATGGTAATTAATGTATGATTCTAATGGAATATTAGCAGTGATTATAAAGCTAAGGAGTAGTTGGGGGCTATCTCTGAAGAATGAGTAGTGATTCTGAATTATAAGAATGTTTATACAGGACAATGAAGCTAGACTTGTTTGCTTTTTCATTTTCAAAATGACTCAAAAGCATTATGGTAGTACTACTCTCTATGTTAGTCAATTTTCGGTTGCTGTAACAAAATACCTGACATCAGATAATTTATAAAGAGTAGGAGATTATTTGACTCATAGTTCTGGAGGCTGGGAAATCTAAAAATGTGGAGTTGACATCTGTTCAACATCTTGGGAGGAACTTCTTGCTGCATCATGACATGACATGACATCACTTGGCAAGATAGAATAAGTATGTATTAGCTCAGATCTCTCTTTCTTTTCTTATAAAACCACTAGTCCCATCATAAGGTCCCTACCCCAATGACCTTGTCTAAACCTAATTGCCTCCCAAGGATCTCATTTTCAAATACCATCCACTTATAAATTTGGGTAGGAAGTCTTCAGCACATGAACTTCAGGGAACAAATTTAAGCCATAGCACCGTCATTATCCTCTCCTTCTGGAAATTTAATTTCTTTAGTTTCTTAAAATTGGTCGTGACCATGTAACTTGCTTAAGTCAATAAAATGTGAGCAGAAGTGGCACTGTCACTTCCAGGGGCATTACTTAATGCTTCATCTCTTTCCTTGCATCGAGGGCATCAGGGAGCCACACCAAGCCATCACAGAAGACAGCTGCCAGGATTGTTCACCAGACTCAAATGAACCTGCCAAGAAAGAAGCAAAATTGTGTTAAAAAAAAACTTTAGGCTACTGGTCCTGTAGCATGGCCTAGGCACTTCTGCATGAATCTGAAAACAGATTCAGAATCTGAAAACATGAATCTGATCAGGATGTGACCTGAATCAAGACTTTGACACCCCAAACAAGAACAAGTGAAAGGGGGCAAGGGTGAGTTGGGATGGAGTTTTCACTTGAAGAACTTTTTGAGATAAGAGAGGAGGAAAAAATGTGCAGTAAGAGATACAGTTTTGACATTTTCTTTAGCTGAGGTGTCAAAAGATAGGTCCCCTAAATTTATAGATAATATAGAATCATTTATTTTTTAATTCCATGTTTTTAAGTACTTAATATTTTTCTAGAAATTGTATTGGAATTCAATACACCGTGAATATTTTCCCCAATGCAGAACTACTAACCACTATGTAATAATAATGACATGATCTAAGTTTTTGTTTTTTGAGGCCTTACGTGCTAGGAATTGTACTAAATACTTCAAACTCCCATAGAAATTTTGCAAGAGATGCTCCATTCTCTTCATTGCTCCAGTGAGGAAACAACCTTTAGGGACATTGTGGTTGGTCAAGGTTGACATTTATGACTGCATCAGTCCTGCCCTGCCCCACCTCAAACCCCACATGCACTTCATCCCCATACTCAATGCTTCCCAAGTGATGATGTCCCACTGTGACTCAGTACAGTAAGCACATCTGCTCTGATTCTGAGAATTTTTATACTTTTTGGAAGAATCTAATATAAGTAATGTAAGTATCTCAGATTTCTTTCTTGGTATGAAAACACAGGAGTAGAATTCAGGACCTCTTGATTTTATTCATGCACTTTCTATTGTTCCATGGCTTTTTGACCTGCCGTGTGATGGCAAAAAAGTGGATGTTCTCAACAGAACACAGAAAAAAGAGAACACTTTTGTGGGAAGGTGGGTAGCTATGGGCACATCTGTTGTGTTTCCTCAAACTTGGACTCCCTCATCAGTAATTGGTGAGTTTGGAGTGCTCCTGGGATATTTCAGGGGACTTTTCTAAACATGAAATTTGGTGACTGCCATGGTTTGAATCTGGAATGTCCTTCAAAAGCCCATGTGTTAAAATCTTTGTCTTCACCTTGGCTCTGTTGGAAGTTGGTAGAAATTTTTAAGAGGTGGGGCCTAGTGGAAGTTTTAGGTGATGGAACTGTGCCCTCAAAGGGGATTAGGAGACTCTAATTTCTTTCTCTTTTTTGCTTCTCAGCCACCATGAGATGAACAGCTTCTTCTGCCATGTGTGCCTCCAAAAGCTATGGGGCCAATTGACTGTGGCCAGAAACTCCAAAATTGATTCAAAATAAACTTTTCTCTTTTTTTATAATAACTTGATTATTGCAAGTACTTGTTATAGTGATGGACAGCTGACTTGTCGCTCTGCATTCTCAGTGCCTGCCTGTCTTTTATGTGGTCTCATGTCAGAATTCAGAACACTTCTGCTTCCTGCAGGCATCTCTTCTTGCCTCAGAGAACATCAACAACATTTAAAGCATTTAAGGGGCCGTTATAAGGAGAAGAGAGGAGTCCATTACTTTCAGTGGCCTAAAACTTTTTTTTTTTTTTTTTTGGCTTAACATAGTTTTTGAGCCAGTGAAAGTCTGCCTATCCCTGGAGTTTTGCGACTTCCTTTCTACCCTAGCTTGAGGCCTTTTGGAACTAGTAAATTAAGACCTTTGCCTTTGACATTTGGGCTGGGAAAAAGTGAAAACTGATCTAATAATAATTAGTTATGGTTTAATATGCAAGATTGCAACGTTCTCATTTTTCATTCTGGGGCCTGGTGAGAAGGAGCCAAAGAGAGAGGGAAGATTGATGGAGAACATAAACCTCTGAAACGTTCCCATGCCAAAAGAAGTAAATGATCCTCAGGCGCCTTCTTATATCATGTTAAGAGCCCATGACAGCCCTAGAAGAAATGGAGAAGCCTAGCAAAGGTGGAGGATAAAAGAGTTTCCTTTTATTGTCTCTTAAGCCAGGCATCTTGGCACATGTGTCACTGCCTGCTCACTTGCAAAGCCTGAGGTCTCTGGCCTGCCTCCCTCTTCAGGCTGAAAGAAGGAGGCTCTGGGTTCAGACGACTGCTTCTGACAAATAGTAGCTTGTTTTTACAACACTGGAAATATATTTACTTTTCACTTAGTGAAGAGGAATGATCTCTTAGATGAGACATGACCTGATAAAATCTCCAAATATTAAGCCCAAACATTATAGGATAAACCCTTCCAGAAATGTCCAATTTGTTATTATGTAAAATTTGTGGTGGTGGTTTTAGTTGCCATGGGGGTTTTAGCTGGTTGTACTTGCCAGCTCTCTGAAGGGAAACTACTGATTGTGTGTGTGTGTGTGTGTGTGTGTGTGTGCACTTTAATTTGATGTAAGGTAAGAATTTCCCCCCGTTTCTCACTGGGGGGAAATTCAGTGTGGCTCAGAAAGTTGCAGAGTGAGCGAGGAATCTGTGAATCAGCTGAGAAGGAAAGTGTTAAGTGATTCTTCT
The DNA here is from genome assembly GCA_020662805.1 of Glaucomys volans. Taxonomy (NCBI): domain Eukaryota; kingdom Metazoa; phylum Chordata; class Mammalia; order Rodentia; family Sciuridae; genus Glaucomys; species Glaucomys volans. The sequence goes on along the minus strand of JAJEJO010000255.1, from coordinate 798,326 downwards.
TGAAGTGTCACTCTGTCCAGGGAAAAAATGAAGATTAAGGAAGAAAAAAAGGTGATATAGGCAAGGAAAAGCAGATGGTCCCTGGCAAAGAATGGTCCTGCAGTTTTTTCTTTGTCTTCCATAGGGCTTTATATGTGAATGCAGAGATTGAACTGAGCAGAGAGCCAAGAACACACTAAGAACAGGCCATGAATGACCAGATGACCTAGACTTGTCCAAGACAGAGTCTGATGCCCAACAATGCCCTAGAGGAAAAACAAGGGAGGCCAGCAGGGACAATGAACCAAGTACCTGCTTTTACTGACTGTGACTGAGATGGCAAGAACCCAGTGGTAGGAATTTTAGCAGAGTGAATACTTACAAAGAAATAAGGATATAAATAAGAGGGTAAATAGGGCTTACCACAAAGCACCAAAAACAGAACAAAAAGTCAAAATTCTTTTTAAAGATTTTGCAAAGTTTTAAGCTTTCTCCCTTCTCAGCAATCATGCTGCTACCTACTCTTATTGCCTGTTCAAGATTTTTAGATGCTTACCAGTTCCCTATCAACCTTCAGAGATGAGACTAGTGAAATCAGAGACTAAGCCAGAGACAGGGAGCTAACTTTCCCGGACCTCTTTTCAGGACTTTCAGCAAGCTCCTCACTCTCCATGCTCTTGTGTAGAGTTGAAGGTTGTCGGGAGTCACTTACTTAAAAGCCAGGGTTTCTAGTTATATTCTAACAGATAGTACTTTCTTTTTTTTTTTTTTTTTTTTTTTTTTTTGGTGCTGGGGATTGATCCCAGGGCCTTGTGCTTGTGAGGCAAGCATTCTACCAACTGAGCTATATCCCCAGCCCCAGATAGTACTTTCACAAAGCAAGAACAAGAGTTTAGTATTTGAAATATGGGACTTCATTCAGTATTGTGATTTTTAACGTAAGGAAGGAGAGATGAAATTTTGTGGCATTGTAAAATGAATAGCATTCCTCTAAATGCCAAAAAATCTATAACTGAGTGGTAGAGAAAGGATTTCTAACTACTGCAGAGAGGTCATTCAACATTCAGTGTTAGAGGTCCCATGCAAGCAGGTAGGGAAAAGAACAACAATTTTGGGTTTTCTTTTTATGTTAATGTGAGGTTATGGGGGTGAACAGGTGGTAAGGTCTATTGCCATGGTTCACCTTGAAAGCTTGCTAAACACAGATTATGGCTGGCCTACAAGTTTCTGACACAGTGAGGTTTCTAGCAAGTTTCAGGTTATGCTGATGCTGCTGGCCCGGGGGAGTGCACGCTTAGAACCACTGGCCTAGTGTACTTAGGATAAAGTGTAAATTACATTTGTTTTTACCCACATCTGCACCTGTATCTTGGCAGCCAATGCTTATTAGATCCTTTTCCTGTCCAAGGACAGTAGTTTCAGGGAGAAGCTGAGCTAAGCAGAGGCTATTGCAACTCTGAGAACCGAGGTGTTCTGTACCCTTGGGGTGTGCTGAGGGCTGAAATAAATTTGAGATATGGAAAGAATCATGAAATATTAGAATATCAGAGTTGTAAAGGAGCAGGAGAGAGCCTGATGATTATGTTATACATACTGAGGGAGAGAACTTTAAATTCCAATTCCAGCTGAGACACTTGCTAGCTTTGAAAACTTTGTAAGCTACTTAACCCCTATGAACTTCAATTTCCTTTTCTGTAAAACTAGGAACCCTAAAAGTCTTATGTTTCAGTCACAAATATTAGTTGAAGTCACCTGAAGTCTGCATTGACCGATTGAAGCAGAAAAGAAATTTATTACAAGAATATTGAATTCTACAGGGATAATGAACTGTTTCACCAACAAATCAATGGTCTTTAAAGAAAAGCAAAAAATAAACAAACAAACAAATGAAAAGCTTGAGAGGGTCATTATTGCATGAAAGAAATTTAAGTCACAAAAACCAAGGTAATTGGTGGGCTTCACTTGGTTCATATGAACCCCTATGAAAAGATGCTTGGAGAAATTGGAATTGGCAATATGTTGATTATTGCTGCAGCTAGTTAACAACATGGGTATTTGTTTTGTGTTCTTGTGTATGTGCATGGGTGTATATGTTTGTATGTGCACTGAAATTTTCCATAATACAATGTTCAAATAAAACAAAAAATTGTCTCTCAATGAGGGCTGGAAAATAAGGTTCAGGTACCTCTCAGCAAAGCAGACTTCAAACCACATAATTGTTTTATGGGCTCACTGTCACCAAGACTTAGACTGTTGGCTAGGGAAACTAAGAGAATGATAATCTGTCATTTTTCAATTCTATAGATTCGCCAGCTAAGAAATTCCCCAGGGTCAGAAAAGGCATTCAGGTGATAGGAAGCTAAAAGAACTTAAAAATGTCCTAGAAATACATGGTAGATGTTCAACCCATTAGGTTCAAACCATTAGGTAGGTGTTAGTCTGTTTCCTCTTTCTGTCCCTGAGATGAGAATAACCCAAACTTCCATCATATGTCAGACTTTCTTCCTCAACACCCTGGAAAATTGCATCTCTAATCCCAATAGTTTGTCAATTTCCTTTTAAAAGATCAAATTTTTCCAAGTAATGGGAAGTTCAGTTACTACTTTAAGATTAACATCATTCAATTGTAGCACATTACCAATAAATAAAAGGAATTTCTTTTTTATTAATGTTTTTATTTGTTCTAATTGGTTATACATGACAGCAGAATGTATTTTGACACATTGTACACAAATGGAGCATAACTTCTCATTCCTCTGGCTGAATATGGTACTAAGTCACACCATAGTGTAATCATACATGTACACAGGATAATAATGTCTATCTCCTTCTACCGTCCTTCCCATCCCCACCGCCCCAGCCCTCCCCTCACTCCTCTCTGCTTAATCCAAAGTTCCTTCATTCTTCCTTACCCCCACCCTCACTATGGATCAGCATCCACTTATCAGAGAAAACATTTGGCCTTTGGTTTTTTGGGATTGGCTTATTTCACTTAGCATGATATTCTCTAGTTCCATCCATTTACCTGCAAATGCCACAATTTCTTCTTTTTTATATATTGTAGATGGACACAATGCCTTTATTTTACTTATTCATTTTTATGTGGTGCTGAGAATTGAACCCAGTGCCTCACACATGCTAGGCAAGTGCTCTACAACTGAGTCAAAACCCAGCCCCAATTTCATTTTTCTTTGAGGCTAAGTAATATTACATTGCGTATATATTCCACATTTTCTTTATTCATTCATCTGTTGAGGGGATCCAGATTGGTTCCATAGTTAAGCTCTTATAAATTGAGCTGCTGTAAACATTGATGTGGCTGCATCACTGTAGTATGCTGATTCTAAGCCAAAGGAGTGGGATTGTTGGGTCAAATGGTGGTTCCATTTCAATTTTCTTAGGAATCTCCATACTGCTTTCCATAGTGGTCGTATCAATTTGCAGTCCCACCAGCAGTGTATGAGTGTACCTAATAAAAGGAATTTCTTTATTCTGATTGTAAAAGCCTTTATTTCAAGTCATTTCTCTAAATATGTCTAATCTACTTTCCCATGGAGACATTTAAGAAATAAATCTCATGATCTCATGAACATGAATCTCATGCTCACCAGTACCCAGTCTGGCCCCCAATGTTACTTCTTCCTCATCCAAGTCCCTTTTCACCAGATTAAAATATATAAACAGGTGACAATTGTAATTCTAACTCCAAATGTAGGAGAAGTATTACTTCTTTCTCTAAAATTCAAATTAATTTCCACTCATTTTGGAAAGTTGAATATATTCAATCTATGGTTGCCCAGTACCTTCCCTTGAGGCTATGCTAAGTCCCAGATGCCCACAGAATGCTGAGGAATTTGGGAGCATGTGACCTCCACTCCTCGAAGCCATCTGTTCTAGTAGACAGGGGAAGGACATCCGTGTCTTCACTCATCTTTGCACATGGCCATTTTTGATAGCTCACTCAGTAACTGAATACTTTAAACCCCGACTGAGCTCCTCCTCTCCATTAACAAACAAAACACAACAAAATAAAACAAAAATAAATCTCGGCCTGGTCTAACAGATGTGTTTTTCCTGGACATTAAGTTCTACCAAGTTCCAGGGGGACATTCCTCACCTATTATTGATGGCCAAGTAATGTACATGTTAAAAGTTGTTTAATGTTCTGCCTCCTGTGAGGCAGTTTCAAAGTAAACATGGAGTTTTCTGTTCACAATAACCAAGTTATAGAACGAACCTAGGTGCCCTCCAACAGATGAATGGATAAAGAAAATATGGTATATATACATAAAGGAGTATCTGCCATTAAAAAAGACATTATGGCATCTGCCAGTAAATGGATGGGACTGTAGACTATCATGTTAAGAAAAATAAATCCATCCCAAAAAGTCAAAGGTTGAATGTTTTCTCTGATATGTGGAAGCTAACCTGAAGTAAGGGAAGGAGGAAAAACAAAACAATAAAAACAAAACAAAAAAGAGAAGAAAGATTGAAAAAAAGAGAGGGAATTTCATTAAAATGGAGGAAAGATCAGTAGAGTAGACACAAGGGACTGAGGAGGAAGATTGAGGAAGAAGGAACAGGAAAAGGGAAGAACAGTGGATTGAATCCGACCACACTTTTATATGTGCATACATGGATGTGGCATGGTGGGTCCCAGCATCAGATGCATCCATGGGACACTAATTAAAGAAAAATAATGTAAACTGTACATTGAGTTCAATGAGTACAGGGACGGGAGCAGGTGCAGAGGAAGTACTTCGGACTGAAGTGGAGCATGTTGAGTTCCATACCTTTGTGATAATGTGAGGGTGTATCCTGGTGTTGTAATAACTAAGAAGAATGAATGAATGAAAACTCTTGAGACCTGTTAGTTCCCTATTTGATCCACTTTCCTTGCCCCCTTCACTGCTTTGCATCCAACCATCTAAACATTCCCAGTGAACTAGGGAACCTACTCTGGCTTATCATTAACATCCCACATCAGTGGGTCACCCATTCATTAGAGCAAGACTGCACCAGAATATATTATTCATACTTCTTCATATTCCCTCTTCCACTCTATTTCTCTCCCAAAACTCACAGGAGTCCCTACCACCAGCATCCTATCTATGCCACAAGCTATGCTGCCCTGCTTGGCTTCTCATCTCACTTCTAGGTCCCTTTGTCCTTTGGTTGGGCAGGCGTCAGGAGCCTACTTATAGATAGAGATGTTGTACTCACTGGCTCATTATTTACAGCCTCTGCAGCTTTGCATCAGATTGTGTTCTTATGTTACTTCAAGCTTTCCTGGGAGGCTGCTGCTGGCACAACATAGCGTATTGTTTTACAGTAAACATTTTTTAGTAAGTAGAAGGAAAACACTCTAAAATCGCCATACAAATTTAGTTTAGTAAATACATAAACCAGTAGCAGTCTTTTATTATCATTATCAAGTGTCATATACTGTACATAGTTGTATGTGCTTTATTTTTATACAACTGGGAACTCAGTAGGTTTGTTTACACCAGTATCACCACAAACACATGAGAAATGCATTTTGCTGTGACCAAATGATGGCTATGACATCACTGGGCAATGGGAATTTTTCAGTTCCGTTAGAATCTTGAGGAACAATTATCATATATGTGGTTGGTTATTGACGGAAACAACCTTATGTGGAGCATGACTGTAATTTCATTCAACTGTTTTCCTTTTGGAACATGGTTAGTAGAACATTTATAAAGACAAATGTGGCTCTCTACTGACTGAGCTGCCTCAGAGGTGGGAGTGAGGCTTGGAGGATGGTGAGACAGGAGAAGAGTCAGCTCTAGCAGCTGTGAGGAGTCAGGCCAGGCTTGAAGGGAGCAGATCCGGAAGAGGAAAAACAGTCCACCTCAACTGAGTTCCTTTTGCACCTGAGGGGCCAGGTGTGTCCCAATGCTGTTGGCACCAGGCAACCAGAAGTTAGGATTCTGGGGACCAAGGCATGCCCTATACTGAGTTCTTTCCTGAATCTTCTTGTCTAGATCATGAACTTTGAAGGTTATCATCTGACTGCGTGTGTTCCCCTCTCAGGGAGCCTCTGCATTTCTAAAACCTTTTAAAATTAAAAAATAGAAAGTCTTCAAGGCAAACAAATTTAGAAAACAAAAAAGATCCCAGAGAAAATAATTAAATACTCATAATCCTATCATCCAGGAAAAATAATAGTGCATACTTAATATTGCACTTGGTATGCAAGTTACTATTTGAATTGCTATATGTCCTGTACTTCTTCAAAAATAAATCATCAGTGATTGTAAAATGCAATTTTTCTTTGTGGACCACCAAGGAGAAAAACTAGTGCTGCCAATTAAACTTTGACAAAGACTTCCTTTCCACTTAGCATTTCCCTTTTATACCTAAATCTTAAAAATTCTCTTTTCATTTCATTAGGTATGTAGGTATATTAGGTATACTATAAATTATTATTCATGTATAGAAAGAGAAATAAACTTTTTCAAATCCAGATTCTCAGTCATTTTTTGATTAAGTCATCAGCATTGTCCCCCTGACCCATAAGAGAATTGCTGATGCTGTATGCTTTTAAAGAAATAAAATTCATGACTGGGTTTTGTGCGTAGTGCAGAATGAGTCCACTTTTGGCTCCTGCTTCCAGAACTTTGCAAAACTCCTGATTCTATCCCATCTACCTCCTCTGACAGCTATAGCTGTTCTTAAGAATTAAGAGTGTTTTACTGTTATCTCCAGGATTTTCTTCGAACGTTGAAAACCTATTTGCAAATTTTGTTTGCAAAACTTTTGATGTTTTTATAGGTATGGAAATAACAGAATGCTGCCTTACCCACAGTGAACATGAAAGTCCATCAGTTGTGAGATGCATCTGGATTTTAGATTTGTCAGTATGTGAAAATGGTGTGTCATAGAGTCAACAAAAAGCATATGGTACAAATTCATTTCATGCTCACAGGAACACAGTGAGATGGTGGCATTGTGCTCATTTCCCCATTTTATAGTTGGGAGATTCAGCAACCTTCTCAAAGATGCAATATTTAACACTAATAAATAGGTCTCAGAAGTACCAATTTATTTAAATGTATGCTAATACTTATTACAGCATTTTCCTGACAACTTAGAAGATTGTGTTCCTTGAAAGAGTAAGAATAGAAGAATGTTATATTCAGAATTTTGAGTGTTCTTGGGAAATATTAGGTTTGGGTACAAAAGTTATGAATGAACATATATAAGCCTCTATAAATATTCCTTATAAATATAACAAGGAAGACAGGACTCAATCCTCAACAGATTTCTATTTTATTTTAAAATTTGCATATAAAATGCCTGAGTCACTTTTTATTCTAAGTGTTTTCTTTCATCCCAATGTTCATAGCTTGTCTGATTTAACTCTTAGAAATGTGGAAGATGCTCCCCTTTTGTACAATTCTATGTGTCTAAAAATTCAGAATAACCTGGATGTTCAAGATGTTTAAAAATAATCTGAATTTATATAATTCAAATTTCTTAACTCTCCCAATTAAAAAAAAACGGATTATAAAACTTTAAACCAGGTTTGCCTTTAAATTTCCTCTTCTCCTGTGAACACTTTGTTTCTGTAATTCTTTTTAAGTCTTGGAATGTTTTGCAGTATTTTTTTTTTTTCTTTGTGGTGCCAGGGATTGAACCAGGGCCTTGTGCTTGCAAGGCAAGCACTCTACCAACTGAGTTATATCCCCAGCCCCATGGTATGTTTTAACAGGGATAAAAACAATTAGTGGTGCCACAAATAGAATCTCTTGAAAAACATTTGACTGTGTGAGAATCTTTTTATTTTATTTTATTAAGAAAGGGAAAAATTAACAGAATATTAGAGACAATATGATCAATCTTGATTTTTCAAATCATGTGACACTTTTCTCTACATAGGCAATTACCTAAAACTCATCCTAGTATTACTTCACTTCAAACTCTTCATTTCATGTAACAGAAACTCAGTAGAGATTGTTCCAACTCTACTATTTCATTTATAACTTCTCCAAAGAGCGCCCATGACCTCTTGATGCTGGTCTACATGAGCATAACCTGAGCAGGATGAATCTATTTTTTTCCCTTCAGTGACAAAGTAAAGACATTTTACTGGTTTTGACTGGTCTTTTGCCATTTTTCTTAATGGCAACCTCTGCTCAAGAAGTTGACAGGTATTAATTACTATCTTTGGGCATGTTCCATGTGCAGCAATTATGGAAGATAAAAAACACATCCTCTGAGTTGGTCCTCATGAAGTTTATAATCTCAATAGGTACACTTGGTTAAAGTCACATGAGCTGCTGGGATTTGTGGAGGACATGTGGGAAGACTTGAGTCCACACTCCAGGAATGTATGGAGACATAAATACACCATTAATAATTATGCAAGTGCATCTGTGACCAAATACCACAACTGAGGGCCACAAACTAGAAGTGCTACAGAAACAGAGCACAGGGGACCCTCAGTGTGCAGAGAGTCATTGGAAAAGGCTTCCAAGAAGTGAGACAGCTTGATCAAAAGGGTAAGTGGTTTATAGAATGAGGTTCAGGAAAACATAGAATGGATTTCAGACAGATAAATAGGGATGATTGAAAGCAGCACATTCTGATGCAGGTATTGGTCTCAGCTCTCCCAGAACAACCATCTTAAAATATAAACATAATATTTTATTTGTATTAACAATTACTCTTTGCAACAGGAATTTATGTTTATCCAACTCTTGATTCTTGAACATTTCTCAGGAACACTGAGATCAATATCTTTCATATAATAAGATTTCCTACAAATATATAGGAAAAATATAAAAGGAGAGCTACATTAATGATTCTTAGAAATAATCAACAGGACTGGTTAAAAAAGTAAGAAAGACTAGGTGAGCTACTGAGGGTGATTTCCTGTATCCAACCTTTAACCCACATGGGGGATAATTACCCTCTCTCTGTTATTATTCTCTTAAAAACACAAATGCAAAAATCAACATAGTAGATGGCCAAAAATGCTCAACTATACTTATTAATCTCAAAAGTCACACTGACAAAGTTTGTATTATCTCAATCTTGCTGAGATAATTTGAAAAACAAACATAGAAAAGCTTATACCAATGACTATGCTTTATGACAGGACATTTTTATGACAGAATAATAAGCTTACTTGTTTCTCAAACTTCTCTTCCTACTAAATGCATTCATATAAATAACTAGGCATCGCAAAGATTAATAACTAGTTCCAGGCATTTGATCATTTGATCATTTTAGAAATTTTGATTTCTGTCACTTCTCAGATGAGAATACTAATTGTATTTTTCTGTTTTTTTTAACTAATTTAATTGGTTTATCATAATTAATTAAAAATGAAAGCAAACAAAATGATTTTTTCTCTATGCAGCAAATCTCCTTATTCCTAATATGTGTTGATACAGGGAGGAGAGTGAAGCCCTGGTTTGGTTCAGTTATATCTCAGGCTGGTTATGTTCCTCCCAACACAGATGTACCACCACTATCCCATCCCCTCATACCAATTCATCCAAACTGACCCCAGACAGTAACTGGTTTATCACCTTGGGTTTTCATGAGAGAAGACAATAATGACTATGGGGTAGTGTCCCCAGTCAGTGTACAACAGACAATTATAGTAGATCCTCTTGATAGGGAGTATGTTTCAAGACCTCCACTAGATGCCTGAAACCTCATATAGCACCATACTCTATGTATGCTATGTTTATTCTCATTCATAATACCTATGATAAACATTCATTTTTCATTTAAAGAAAACACTTAACAACTTTGTGTGTGTGTGTGTGTGTGTGTGTGTGTGTATGGTATGTCCAAATTGCTAGCATCACTACTCTTGCACATTGGGGCCATTATTTTTATTTTTTATTGTTTGCAGTGCTGGGAATTGACCCCAGGGCCTTGTGCTTGTGAGGCAAGCACTCTACCAACTGAGCTATATCCCTAGACCCTGGGGCCATTATTAAGTATAATAAGGATACTTTAGCACAAGCAGTATGGTGCCAAAACAATTGATCTGATAACCAAGATGGATACTAAATGACTAATGGGTAGGTAGCATCTACAGTGTGGATACACAGGAGAAAGGGATGATTCACATCCTGGGCAGGGTTTCATCACACTATTCAGAATGGCACACAATTTAAAACTTGTGATTTGTTTTTTTCTCAACTCTTCCATTTAATATTTTCAGACCATGTGGACTGTAAATAACTGAAACCTTGGAAAATGAAATCACAGCTAAAGGAGTACTACTGTACTCTGAGGAAGACAAAAACCTCCAATTAAATTTTGTATTGTTTATTCCTGCAACACGGCCAATCCTATTCTTGACTTTTGTATTAAACAGGGAAAAAGAAAATTTGGGGGCTCAGCTGAGTGCTACTTTGGCTAAATGGTCAGTGGGTAGTATTCTGGTTACTTGCTCTCTTATTCCTGTTCAGGATCTGGGCACTAAATTGTGCCTCTCACAGTGCCCTTCTGTTGAGAGGGTCCTTGTTCCTCTCTGCTTAGTCCCCATTAAGTTTAGCCTTTTGTCTCCCAACCCCACCTACCTCTCTGCTGTCCCCACTTTCCCTTCATCTTGTTCCATGCACTCCCCCACATTAAGCTTGGGGAGATCTTACATGTTCTGGTGAGGCTCCAGAGGCTCTGCTCAAAGTCGTGTGTTCCCTGCCAGAACTCTATGCATCTAGCTGAGCAATTAGGGTTTTGAAAACTAATTCCAGGAAAGTGACATTTTCCTCTTCTTAACCCCTGTCACTTCTCTCTCTGGAGGCCATGCACATAGAGCTACAAATCAGATGTTTGAACAGAAGACAAGCAACACCTTTTCTTAAATTTTCAAAACTACATTATATTGCCACTGTTTTTGAAAATCCTTGTTTGGGATAACGTCTATGTCATAGGATTTAAAATAGCCTTAGTTGTGACACATCTTTCTTCTTTTACATTGATTTTATTAAGACCACCAAATATTGACTTCTGGGTCAAGAAGTGATCATAAAGGGAACAAAAGTTTACTGGTCGAGAAGTGGATCAAAAATGGAATGAGTCATATCTCTGGAATGCCTTCAAAATTCTTACTGATGGCAATTTCATAAAAAGAGATACATTTAAAAAAACACACAACTTCCTCTGGTTGCAGATCTCCTGCCCTGAAGGAATTTGATACAGAAATACAGAGGGGAAAATATTACAAAATGAGGAAATATATATGTGCCAAATGAACAACTCAGAAAAATATAAGCTCCAGGGTAATATCATGCCTATTGACTTACTGTTAAACACCATGTACAGGCCTGGCACATAATGTGTGCTCAGTAAACCATTGTTGAATGAATAAATAAATAAGGGTTTCTGGAAGAGAACTATAAGCAAACAAATCAAGTTGACGCTTTCTCCCCCTTTAATCCATTTATTAGGCATAGCAGTTGTCAAGTATTTCAGGTTTATTTATGCATGTGTGTCTGTGGCCTAAATACAGCCCTGATTCAGTCATATTTCTAAGTATGACTCAATGTGAACTTCACTCCATGAATGCCTATTCTCTGTCCTTTCTCTGCTAGCATTGCCACCACATAAAGACTTGTGATGATTAAAGCATTGAACTCATTTTGTGTCTCTAATTTTGGGTTGGTTTACTGAGAACAATCTTGGTAAGTTTCCTTTATGACCACTGAAGTATTTTGTTTAGAAAAATCATACCTGTATAAAATTTTTATAAAATAAACTCATTGGGAAATACCCTATGATGAAATTTAATAATTTATCAGAGATAACATAATTCTAGTGTCAGTGAGACTATAAAATCTAATGTTTAAGAAATATTTTGCTGTGATTTGCTCTCTGACATGGCTAACCAGGCTAAAAATTCTTATTTTTTCCCCTCTTCTGTGGTGCTTTACAAGAAGAACCACACGGCCGCAATTTCACTTTTTAATTCATTATTTTCTATGTAATCTCTTTGAACTCATTTGTGTTTAAAGACAAATATTCAAAACTTTTAGAAAATGTTTACCTGTCTTGCAGGATTCAGTGCAACTATATGGTTCTATGTTTTTTTTCAAGAAGCAATAGAGATCTCACCAACTCTGAGCAACACTGAAGATTTGGCCTTACACTTGTAGCACTCGTCATGTGATACTTTAAATAGCTTTCCACATGTTGGCTGTAATGTTATCTTTCCCTGCTAAGACAATGGATGTGCCTAAAATTAGCTAGGAAAAGACAGCTGGGTAGGTCTATCGGGGTTCTTTAAGGAGAATGCCAGAAAAGTTTAATTAATACCATCATTCCCTCTGGAATTAATTTTCATTTCTCCCATCAGGTGTGTTGATGGAAAGAAGTCTTACAGTTCTAGTAATTGCCCCGGATTCCTTCGCTGTCCTTCATCAGGGCCTCTAATGAAGTCTGAGTTGTAGCCTGGGGTGGATGCCAGCCTGGAACACAAGGAGGCTGAAAGCTGACACCCGTTCAACAGAGCAAAGGGCCTTGTGCTGAGGTTGTCTCCATGACAACCTGGGTATTTTCCTGGTGATGCATTTACACAGCAGGGTTAAAGTTCTGTGAAAGCAACAGCTGTTGTAAAAACAGTATATTAAATATGTTTAGGACTGTAAAATGTGCATTCTTCTTGGTAGCATTTCATTTGGAGAAATTTCTGAAAATGACAATATTTTTTAAGAGCATAAATTGCACAATGGTGGCCTACCTCTCTTGACAAATTTGCTTTATTCTTGTTTTTGATAGGAAGAGTGAACGAAAGAATGTTTGATCATCTTATTTTTCTCCTGGTATTTCTTTCTTTTAAAATTATCTTTTCATGGCCAAATATTCAGTCTACAACCCTGACCCTTTGTTCTGATCAGGATGTTTGCACAAAGTCATTTGGCAAGTAGTTTGAGGAAAAGAAAGTAATAAGTGAGCCTCTGTAATCAAAATCATTTGTCATGCTTCTTATTTGATTTTGTCTTTTTTCTGTTCATAACATTTTAGTCTTTCATGCTGACTGATTATTCAGACAGGTATTTGAAGAAAAAAGAAACAAAGCTTTCTTCAAGCAGTTCAAAATCATGTTTTTTTTTTAATAGAAAATCTTTTGTTTGTTTTCTTTTTGAAAATCCTATGCTCCCAAATTAATAAGACTTATTCCAGACATTTTGATAGGCTGCTCAGACTCACAAGAGGTAATCTGACCTTAATTTAGAACTCAGCAAGTCTGTGAGCATCACTGTGGCACTGTGAATAGAGGGACTGACTATGTCCCAGTTTGACCTAGGTTTTCCTGAAACTCAGGAATTTTGCTTCCACAATTAAGAAATTCCAGGCAAACCAGAAGCAGTTGATCCTGTATATTCAACAAACATTGATCAGCAACTGTTGAGATATCAGACTCTAAACTAAGACAGTGAAATCCAAAGTCAACTAGTCTTTGGTCTGGTCCTATTATGGTTTAATGTCCCACAAAAGCTCATTTGTGAAACAATGCAAGAAAGTTTAGTGATGAAATGATTGGGTTATAAGAGGTTTAACCCTAATCAATGCATTAATCCCCTGAGAGAGATTAACTTGGTGGCAACTGTAGGAAGATAGGGTATGGCTAGAAGAGGTGGGTTCCTGGAATTGTGCCTTTGAGTATATATTTTGTTCTTTTCAGCAGAGCTCTCTCTCTGCTTCCTGATCATTATGTCCCTAGCAGATTTCTTCCACCATATCTTTCTGCCAACCTGGAGCCTTGAGGAATGGAATTGGCTTTCTATGGACTGAGAGTTCTGAAACTGTGAGCCCTCAAATAAATTTTTCCTCCTTAAAATTGTTCTTGGGTCTTTTGGTCACAACAGCTAAAAAGCTGCCTAAGACAGGTCCTATCTCCCTCAGTAATTAAGAGGGAAAACTGCAGCAAATCAGTTTTGTTCCTTTACCTGAGAGTACTCAGATTTATAACAAGGGATGATGAAATGAATTTTGTTCATTCATAAAATGCTGTGGGCCAAGGCACCACCAGGTGATGTATCCTGGGGACCCTGTTCTGCCCCAGGCTGACTGACTTCTTGGTTGGAATGAAGGGAATCTGCCAATGTTTTCTTCTGCCTGTATACCTGCAGAGACCAGAATTGGCCAGGAAAGGTCATTCATGTAGAACTTATTTTAGCATATAAGAGTCCTTGTATCTCAGTCAAATTAAGACAAACCCAGTAAAACCCATCATGTGGCATATCACCACTCCCTTTTTTTATCCTGAGGACAGATCAAAGAGAATTTTTTTAAAAATCTGCGGATTCTCTGGCCACAGAGATTATTTTTCAGGAACATTTTCTATAATCAAATGAATCGAGATGTACTGGTTGCCTGACTACTCTGCTAATGTAAGTGATTCTGGAAAATTCAAGGACCATGACACATTTTCTCTTTCCTTAAAGCAAGTGCCATAAAATTGGTCTACTCCCACTGTTTATGACTAGAGGAAAGTACGTATCAAGCCAAGTTTCTCAAGTTTATAGAAATACAGCTTAAAATTTTAAAAAGGTAGCCAAATGAATTTATACCTGGAATTGTAATATACCCACCAAGTTTTTCAAGAAGAAAAACTCTCAGTCTGGGTGCATTCCCTAGTTGTGAGATTCAACAGTGAGAATGGAATCCCCTAGTCAACTCCTTAGAGCAAAAATGTTGTACTTAAGCATTGATTGATTGGCCGATTCTTTCATTCATTCATCCACTAGGTATATATTGAATGTCCACCATCACATGTCAAACCCTGATCCAGATTCTAAGAGTGGGAAAACAAAAGCAAAATAAAATGAAACAAAAGTGATGAATATTCTTGCCTTCATGAAGCTTATGTTCTAGTGAAGGATAGCAAATTAAAATTTTGACATGTACATCTATAAATATTCTCTTGCAAATAGACTCAAATGGGAATACCATGGCTTCCTCATTTCAAACAATTCCTTCTGGTAAGTTCACATATCAAAGTTTCCTCTCAAATTCTAAATGATTTTATCTTAACTAATATCATAGATAGGTGAGTTTTTTTCCTTCCCAGAAAGCAAAAGCATGCATAATGTAAGAGTAAAGCTAGCAAGTAGGTATTAAGAACTGGTCTATTATAGTTGTCTGAACAAAAGTTTGTATGCATGTAAACATAGCATACAACTATTTACAGTCAAGCCCCTTTCAGGAAAGATGAAAACTCATCTGATTTCTTAGCTGAATGAACCAGTGTTCACAAATTGACAGACATAGTGACAGGGTGCATTGCTAAATTCTAGAACAAAGGTTTTGTAGGTAAACTACACCTGTTCTTCTGACTTAAACTTGAAGGTGGTAGAGATTGACTGCTATTTGAAAACAAATTCTGCCAGCTTGTCTGTGGCTGAAATTACCACTTACCAACTGAGGGCCACAGAGAACTGGGTGGTTTGATGAAGATCTTCATGGACCTGGTAGTCCAGGTGGAGAAGTGTTCTTTGGATTTGAATCACATGGCTGTGTTAAGAACAAACGTCTCATGGCAAATACATTTTTCTTTGTTTTAAGCCTTTCATGTCTTTAATGTGTGTTTCAATCAGTTTTTTTCCCATTGTTGTGGCCAAAATACCTGACAAGAATAACTTAAAGGAGGAAAAATTTATTTTAGCTTATGATTTCAGAGGTTCAGTCCATAGTCAACTCCATAGCTCTGGGCTAAAGATAAAGCACAGAAACATGGTGGAAGAGTGTGGTAGAAGGAAGCAGCATGGGACATGGCAACCAGGAAGCAGAGAGAGAGCTCCTGTCACCAGAGACAAAATATAAATCCCAAAGTCATGCACCCTACCTCCTGCAGCCACTTCTCACCTGTCTACAGTTACCACCCAGTTAATCAATGTCACTGGATTAATCTACTGATTAGGTTACACCTTTCATAATCTAATACCTTCACCTGTGAACGTCCTTGCATTGTCTCACATGTGAGCTTTTAGGGGATACCTCATATCTAAACCATAACAATATGATAATACAAATTGATCAACAATATTGGATTTACTGCTCAAATAGTTTTTCCAGATATTTTTGATAGGTTTTCAAAAGATTGACCAGAAACTGAAATCCATTGAAAATGTTAATTTACACGAATAAACAAATAGATCTCAAGGATAAATGTCTGTATTTAATACCAGATCTTCTGGATAAAAGATACTATAATGCTTTGTTTATAACAATGCTGTCCCTTGGAATATGCTTCTGAGAAAAGATAATGTATAACATTAAGAAGCACTACATTCCACATTCAATACTCCAGGTATTTTTTTTTAAGTAGTTTTCACTTTTGGCATGGATAGATGATAAGATTTTTCTTACTTCAAAACAAAGTTCTATTGTCAAGAGATTTCTATTTTGAGTTACTTTTCAGAAAGGAAAGAAAGGTTAAACTGTGCTCTTTATGAGATAAAAGAAAATTGTTTTGAGAAAAGAACAGCCACATCTTCTATATTCCCAGTAACACTATGGCATAAAGTTTGATTCTGTTTAAAAGTAAATTCATCTTGGAAGAAAATCTATAAAACAAATCTAGTAAGCACCTGCCAAATGTCTTATCCTGGACCATCTCCTCCCCAGCATTCATTATATTTTAAACATCTGAAAGGCCTAGATTATTTGCACATACAACTAAGAGGTCTAGGGTAAATGAAGAAGGTGTTATTCTGTGGCTTTATTTATTTATTTATTTATTTATTTATTTTGAATTTTGGTTGGTTTGGGTTTACAATTTACTCTTAGAAAATAGAAATAAATCTTTCAAAAACCAGTTTTTTTTTAATTGCAGTGGAGAGGAGTGGGAGTGGGGAGGACAGGGATGGAACATGAGATCCTGGATTGAAAAAACCTATGTCCTAAAACTACCCTGTTTGGGCGGGTTTCAATTTGGAAACTGGCCTCCAGAGGTGACTTCTAGACTTGCACCCCTGGGGACTATCTAAATGGATTCTGCCAGCACAACAGAATTGAGATGGTTTTGGACCAGAAATCAGAAATATTCTCCAGGCCTCCTCATTAGATCATGAAATGCTTCTCTAGGGAAAGCATTTACCTTGTGTGGGAGTTTCTGTTCTGAGTTGTGGCCCCTTGTAGACCTTTGCCTCTACACAGTGGGATAGGATGCTTGCATTCCAGAGCGATTCCCCAACTGTGGGATTATCCTGCTGCCTGTACCCTGGGCACAGAAAGCAGTCTGCCAGCTTCTAAGTCAGAAACGTCTTCCCTCTTAGTGAATTCTTTTAAAAGGTTAAAACCTTAGCACGTTGGGTGATATTTGATATCACCTTTCGATGACAGTTTTATTATCTTTCTCAATGAAGATTACAATGATTCTTTAAAAGCGATCCTAAGAAAGCAAGCTTAAAAGAATACAGGTTCCCCAAACAGTAACTTCTAAACCTTTTCTAAATAGATCTCTTTTATCTATGTAGCAGCTTGTTGATTTGAAACATACACAATTGGCCCCTTAATGTCTAATTTGCTCAAGAATTTTTGGATGTAAGTTTTCATAACTTTCCAGAAAGCTTTGTAGTATAGCCAGTTTCCCAGAACCTAAAACAAATTAGATTAATCATGCTAGAAGCTAAATAAAAGTGCCTTGTTGGGGCCTGTTTGGGCAAGCCCTAATATTCTCTCGGGTTGGCCAAAAGGGAAAAAATCTTGGAGGGCATAGCTGCCACCCACCCTGCACAAGAGCAGAGGTTGGATTCTTTGAGCTTCTGGAAGTATTGCTCTTCTAGTATTCAAACAATTGCCAAAATATTTTTCTGTTGCAGGAATGAATAACAGCAGTCATACATTTTTGTAATTTTTATGTATAAAGAAGTATAAAGTTTTGCACACTTAAGCTCAGGTCTATCAAAGTTTTGATTTCTTTATGATATTTATGGTCGTCCACTGAGCTACCTTTGTTTCTACCATTCTTCTACCCCCACACTAGTTTAGCCTACTGGCATCTCTAGATGTACAGGGGTATTTATAAAACTTGGAGAATGCACCTGACACTTGATTTGTCATTAGTGTTGATTTCTTCTTTAGAGCTGCATGAACTCTCCCTGCATGCCACAGAGCTGCCAGAGGAACTGAGCCCCAGCCATGTGGCACAAATTGGCCAGGCTCAGCAGAGAATATGGAACTCAGCCTGCTGCTGCATGGAGACTGAGCTTACTCACAAGCACAGTTCCTTGATCTCTCCCCAGCTCTCACCAGCATTTGGGTACCGAAAACGTTTACTTTGTGTTGACCTGACAAAACTCTGTAAATAGCATACCTTATAAGGGCCAGAACACAAGCCAAAGGAGCAGAGGGCAGAGGCCTGAAGAAACGCTGTTCTGCTTGCAAGTGGGGTTTTTCTGAGCTGAGATGTGAGTCCAGAGGCAGTCAAGTCTCAGGTTTCTTGCCTCTCTGAGGCCAAAATTTGCTGACCAGGGCTTTGGAACCAAATAAATTATGGTTGGCCACCCATTCTCATTGCTTAATCTTTTTCTGGGAAGTGTAGCAAAAACAGGTTTTCTGATTGTTTCTCTATCTTGATTAAAGATGGATCATTCACTTAAGGAATTATTTAACCCCTTTTTACTGAGCTACCAACAATTAACAGAAGAATCTCCAGCTTTTAGAAAATAAGTCAACAACATAATTACAGGTAGGAAAAAATAACTTCTGGTAGGCAAACAAACTAGGGGATATAATAGGGAATAACTGTGGATCCTTGTTATATAGGGTGATTAGTGTAGACTTTTCTGAGACACTTCTGAATTTGTCAGTTTTACATTATGTGTTAGGCATGTTTTTGTCACTGTGACCAAAATACCTGTCAAGAAGAACTCAGAGGAAGAAAAGTTTATTTGTGGCTTACAATTTCAGAGGTTTGGTCCATGTTGGTCAACTCTATTGCTCTGGACCTTAGCTGAGGCCCATCATCAAGGTGAAAGAGCATGGTGTAGGAAGGCTAATCTGCTTATGGCAGCTGGGAAGGAGAAAGAGACGGGGGGAGGCGGGGGGGGGGGGGGGG
>JAJEJO010000255.1:757790-777458 GCA_020662805.1 Glaucomys volans | reverse complement strand
AAGAAAGAAAGAAAGAAAGAAAGAAAGAAAGAAAGAAAGAAAGAAAGAAATGCTCTGAGAGTACTACTTAAGAGAGAATCACAGAAACTAAGCTGCTCCTGACTCTCAGGGTGAAGCTGACTGAGAAAATGGGGAATGTGGTTAGATACAACGAATTCAGCCAGGGTGCCAGGACTGAGCGATCTAATGAGTTTTATCTCATGGTCCCATCCATCTCTGGCAACTTTTGGTGGTATAGTCATGCCTGCTGTGATTTCACCATGGGGACTCCTTAAAGAGTCACTGTGGTTCCTGGTTTTATACATCACGTAAGAAACACACTGACAAATGCTAAGACTCTTGTAATCATCTGGTTCGGTGGGACTCAGCCTTATCTTCTATGAAGGAGTTACATTCCCTAATGGTTCACTCTAGTTCCTTCAAACTCTTAACTCCACATACTTGTATATGAGCCTGTGAGTGTACTATCTCCATGTAACACTTGTCCTACACAAGAAAACAGTCCAGAGCACAGTTAATTTCTCCTGCGTTTCTTGAGTCAGTCCATCAGAAATAGAACTTCCTTGAATTAAAAGACCAGGAGATATTCCTGTGTCTTCAAAACTTGACAGCATCACCCAAGACTATTTGGTATCTTTCCCCTGCTACAGTAAATAATTTATTAAAAATCAGAGGATGAAAATGAGGTGCTAATGTGGGTTCATTGGTTATAACAACTGCATTGCTTTGGTGGGGAATATTGATAATGGGGAAGGTTAAGCCCACTTAGGGGAAGGGATACATGGGGGCGTCTCTATTTTCTGCTTAATTTTGCTGTGAACATAAAACAGTTCTTAAACATTATTTAAGTGAATTAGATAATAAATTATTTAGTGACTAAATAGCATATTGGAATGATTTTATAACATTAAAAAGTTGTCAAGTTACACTAACAATGTCTATTTGTGAATCTCTGCTCTGATGCACAGGACGACCATTAGTATAGTTTAATAATAATTTTTTGTTGCCTTAGAGGACATGCTCCTTTCCTGATTTTAAGTATTGTCTTGGTTTGTCTTGCTTTCTTTTTTACCATAATTTGTGGATTTTTAAGGCAAATTCTATAAAAATGTTGCCTGAATTTTTATTAGCATTAAATTAATAGATTAATTTGAGTGCAATTTCCATATTCAGGATTCTACCCTATTCTTCAGGGTCCTGATACATTTTTTCATTAAATTTTCCCATAAAACAGAAACAACTTATTTACTAAAAATTGTTTTATGATTGTTTACCTTTGTATTATTATTTCATATTAAACTGAGGTAGACACTTCCCCATTGTTCCATTTATATTTGCAATTTCAATCTCTATTTAAAATGAATCATCTATATAAAATGATGGACCATTTTTTTAAGGACAGTGTTCTTTAAAATATGAGCAATGTCATTATAATAATGATGCTATCATAATATTTATTCCATTTGTTGCATTGCTGTAAGATTTGTCTTAAAGGCATAAGTTAGCCAGATATACATCTTTACAAATGCCAACACTGAAGTACTTTGCATGAAGTGGTAATTTTTCAGCACAGTGCTTTATTGCAAATATCATCACAGAATTGTGAATAGGAAAAAAATAGCATGTGATTCTTTAAAACTTTTAGATAATGGACAGTTTCTATCACCAAGACTTTTGTGGGCATGTTTCTGAAAGAGTTTGTCTAGAATTCTCTAACAGCAGTAGAAAGAACAGACCATAATCCACTGGCAACCTGGTCCTTAACCACTGGAGTCTAAGGAAGAGGCTGGGGCAAAAAGGCCATTTGTCATTGTTATTAGGAAATAAATCAACCTTTGTTTTCCTGGCCCAACTCAAGGAATGTCATTATTACCAAATAAATTGTGTCGTTACAAATCAATCGAGCCACCTTTCATTTAAATGTGAATCACTTTAATTGTCTGGGCTTCAAACTTGATTCCACCCCAAGGAAACAAATGATATAGATCATTCAAACTCTACATATGGTACAAATTTTTTACAAAAGCAAGCATTTGTATTTTTTTAGATTAGTCAACAAACTAATTATCCTATATTCTTTGTTATCATAAAGCTTTCCTAAAGATCAATTTGGCAAGAAGTTAAAGGTTGTCTTTCTCAGAATATGGCAAAAATGACTTGAGATACCATGCATGAAGTATTTATGTCTGAATACAACCTGCATATTTTAAGATCTATCCTTTAATGAAAAATAGGAAACCAGTATAAGCTTCTTGTCTATTTGGAGGCGGTTTCTGAAGGATTTTGGGGAGATTGAAATTTGCATACTTTTAACCATGTTTCAATCTACCTGTTGCTAAACAGAGACTTAATAACCAAAATGATCCTAGGTTTTACATTCTACTCTAGGAATTTTTTTCATGTGGCTATCATTTTATTAGTGTACAGTTAGAAGCAGATTAGCCAAGATTTCTGAATTAATGATGCTACTTAAGCAAAAGATCACCCTATTTTTCCTCTAGTTTTCACTCTAGTTTCTCACACTGTCCTTTCTCTGTGGCCTCTCTCCCACCTCTGACCTCCTCCCCAGTTTTCACCCTTGCTTCAACAATTGATTTATGATGGGCCCATGGAAGGGTCAAGCCCACTTTTATGGTTTGCTTAAAATATTTCTTTTAGAATGAGCATCAGAAGTGGTCTTCAAGCTCTGCTAAACAGTTTCACCAAAGACCTTCTTTTACTAGCCATTGCTACATCTTATTTATATCTTTTGTACTTGTGAAAAAAAATTCATTAAATAAGGTAATTTTGAAACTTTTGATAAAATGAATTATTTATAAAACATGTGAGATTTAGATGTTCCCCCATAAGAGTGTCTGCAGAAGAAAATATGTATATAAAATTCTATTTATTTATGCCAAAATGTATATATATGTATATACATATGTAAATTCAGAGGTAGGGAAGTATGAGGAAGAGTCAGATCATCACTAAGAATAATTATAAGCCTTGGATTATTTCTTTAATGAGATCTCTTTTCCTTAGGGTTGGCAGTTCGATCTTTGCTAGCACTGAAGCCTCAACAGTAAATTTCACCCTTTTGTTTAATTTGAGTTCCTTTCTTATACTATAATTGACAAATTTAGGAATGCTTTTTAAAACACTGGTTAATAAAATTGGTGACGGTATCCTTTTCCCATGTTTTGAGGATTCTGAAGACAGGAAAAAATTGTTTTGAAAAGTATAATGCTATTTATTTAAGTATGTTCACAATCTGAAGGATCAAATAGTGCCTCGAGATTTCTGGCCTAAAAGTTAATACAGCCTTAATGTTCTAAGGTGGATCTTAACACTGAACTTTAGCTTGTTGTGAAGTATTTGCCACTTTTGTGATCCTATGTTAAATAGTACCACATGATACTTCTATAGTTGATTTCCCCAAACTTATTGATCTCCTCCCTTCTCAGTCATTAAAGATGTGATTTATTAGTCTGACATTTTTAACAGGGCAAAGCTCAGAGGTTTATTGTGATGGCTTTTTAGCTTCCATGTTGTCTTTGGCTGCTACCAAAGTGCAAAAGTTGTCAGAATATCTAATATTCTAATAAGAAGACAACTTTTTTTTTCTTTTCTTTTCTTTTTGAACCAATGACAACCTCCACATATTTAAGGTGTTTTACACGTATTACATAGCAATGAATTAATTCTTCCCATTTCACCCTTCTCTTTCATGTAAAGCGAGGTGTTCCCCCCTAATTAAATGCCATCATTTTCTTGGTGTGAGGCTTGGCAGGACTCCAGCAGCAAGCAATTCTGAACTGACGGGGGTCTGCTGCCAAGACTCTGCGTGACCTTAGACAAAGACCCTCTGCCTTCTTCAGCCCATAAGGCGACACTGCCATGAACCAGCAGTCTTTCAAGCATGAAATCCCAAATCCAGTCATCTAAGTATCTCCAGATTGGTGTATGAAAATAGTTCAAATTAAGTATCTGGGGTTTATATTCTAACTTTCTAGTCTTAATGTTCATGGATCCTCATGAATGGGAACAAATTTGAATGTTCAACATCAAATTTAAATTTGTACCTTTGAATTCTGGCTGGTGCCCAGCAGAAATTTGGGGGCCTGGAGATGAGTAGGATGTTTGCAGCAGGAGGTATTCAAATGAATGAATGGTGTGAGACTGGATTCCTTGTATTTGAACCTTCTGTCCCACGAAAACCATTAGCTCCTCTTCCTCTGTATTTTTTTCCAGCAATGCATGTCTAATTTGCATGTATTTTACTGGTATGAACTGAATAAGAGAAGTAGGAGGAGGTGAAACAGAGTTTTGTGGAAAAAAAAGAGCTATGTTTCTTTTGATTTTAGTCTGTTTGATTAGCCACACCACATATATGGCATGAACCCAGGGTGTGAGTTTCATAGCTTCTAGAGGCTGTTAAAATAAAGTATGGGGAATCAGAATCCTTTTGATCACATCTGCACACATATGGAGACAACCAGAAAGATACTCTGGGATTAGGAGAATCTGACATAGATCTGTCATTGGAAGCTCTTCTGTGAATGATAAACTAGTGATCTGAGATTTGCTATGATGTGCATGTTTTTTGATAAAAAGCTCTTGCTGAAATGTTGTGACTGATGCTTTTCAAGCAACAAATGTGGAACTAGCACTCATTTTCTGATGAATTGCAAAATTCATTGCTTGATTTATTTTCCTCTCTCCTTCCATTTCACTTTTTTCCAAGTAAACAGAGTGGATATGTCCATGGCTACCATGATGAGGCCAGTGCCTCTATTACCACAGCATGACTCAAGGGAAACCTCCACCAGGACGCTTCCTGTGTGCTGCTAAGGGACCTCCATCCATCAGAATCCAGGGCATAGATGACCATGGTAGGTTCCCAAGTCACAGGAGCAGTTACAGTTAATACCTATTGTCATTTCCTTAGTATATTGTTTAGTACTTCCTTATCCTCAAAAAGATGTTTTGGTTTGAACTGGCAATACGGTTTCCCCATCAATGGGATGCTTCACAAATGTGGAATGGGAAGGCAATTTCAACTGGAAAGTACACATTATCACCCACCCTTAGGTATAAAGTATGGCTGCAGTTGGGACCAGTCCTGTGCCAGAGGTTTCAGAGCCATGTGAACCTGAATTTGAGTTTTGGCTCCGTCTGTGTTCTTTAGAAACATGACCTTAGATGAGTTGCTGGCTTTCACTGAGCCTAAAAGACTGCTTATAAAATGGGATTCATGATAATCATTTATAGGAAGTGACTGTAAGATACTCCATGTCAATATCCACAACTCAGGAATTAAATTGTTTCCTTTCCCTGATACTTGCCTCATAACTTTAATGGCAAAATTTTTCAATTATAAATTATGCCTTTCTAGCTACATAATCAATTATGGGAGAAAGAATAAATCTACAGTGTGACAAAGGTCAGAGACAAGATTTTCTGTTTTTAGCTCTGCCTCTGACTTGAACTGAGCTGTTGTTAAGTTGTACAAGTTGTTTGTTATGCAAGTCGTCTGCATAACGAGGATATGATAGTAACAAACATTTTTGAAAAAGTGTTCTTTTATTCATTTAAAAAGTATTTATTGATCATATTTTGTTAAATCCCACCACTTGTACCGGGAAGTTTACTGGATGCAATGTGAGTTAAAAAGAAATGTTGATGAACTAAAGGATTTAATATCTAGTTGTAAAAGATATAAGTGAACCCAAATACTACAGGGTTTCTCAGCCTGGACACCCTGGACATTTTGGATCAGATAATTTTCTGTTGGAGGAACTGCTATATGCGTTGTAGGGTATTCAGTAGCATTTTTGGCCGTTACCCATTAGATGTCAGTAGCATCTCCTTACCCCAATTGCGTGGGTCAAAAATGTTTCCACTTAGCATGATAATCTCCAATTAAACCCATTTATCTGCAAATGCCATAATATTATTCTTCTTTATGACTGAGTAGTATTCCATTATATATATATATATATATACCACGCTTCTTTGTCCATTCATCTGTTGAAGGGCATCTAGGTTGGTTCCACAATCTAGTTATTGTGAACTGAGCTGCTATAAACATTGATGTGGCTGTGTTACTGTAGTATGCTAATTTTAAGTCCTTTATGTATAAACCGCTAAGTGAAGTAAGCCAATCTTAAAAAAACAAAGGCGAATGCTTTCCCTGGTAAGTGGATGATGATGTCGATGATGTAGTGATGATGGGTTGGGGGCGTGGGGGGGGAGGGAATAATGAAGGAACTTTACATTACATAAAGGGAAATGAGAGGGGGAGAGGGCGGGGTATGAAAATGGTGGAATGAGACAGACATCATTACCCTACATACATGTATGATTAACAAGAATGGTATGAATGTACATCATGCACAACCATAGAAATGAAAATTTGTACCCCATATGTGTACAATGAATCAAAATGAAGTCTGTAAAAATTTTAAAAAAAAAATCTCAAAACAGTGGTTAAAAAAAAATGTCTCCATTCAGGCTAGTGACATAATTTGCATGGTCTACTTCAAAATGAAAAAATAGGCATCTTGTTCAAAAAGCAGGGCAAAAGTGGCATTAAAGACACTAAAATATCAAATTTTTTCTTTCTTCCACTATCTCTGTCTCCGTCTGTCTCTCTCTCTCTCAACGTATCGTGGTATTTTTTAAATATCCTATTTAATATCAGACTATACAAAAAATTAAAACTTCAAATTGTTAGCATGAATTTTACTGTTTATATTGCAGAATGCCAATTTTAATTGCAAATATAAGAGTATTTAGCTCATGTTCTTATATGACTGAAATTACACAATTCAAATCTCATAGCTCCTGCATGCATATGTGTTTCAGTGGAAATGTTGCACAAAATATGTGCACATACTCCCAACAGTCTATCTTCAACTTATTGCTAAGTAACAAAGGACTGAAAGGAAAAAAAACCATGGGTTTTCCTGTTTCTCCCTTTCCCCTTTAGGGTACGATTTCAGGGTAAGTTGTTGGTATTGACTGATACATGAAGGTCACATGAATGAAAAAGATATGATAGGGTTCCTTGGTTGTTTATGCTTCTTAAAACAACATTGTTTTCCTCTATACTCAAAGAAAGTTCTAGTTTAAATAGAATATACCCAGTTGGGATTAAGCATGTTCCTCCTTACTTAGTCATATATGGAATGTTCTTGTTTGTACTACTTTTGAGTCTTACTGATGTTTCACTCATAGTAGGCCACCAGAGTTCTGTGCTCATGGGGCATCATGACTTCTCTATACAAGTGGGGTGGCAAGAAATGACATCACCACATATTATGTGTCTCCTTCTTAACCACATGTGCCATTGTCCTATCAGACTTCACTTACAAAGTGCAAAATCAATGATAAAATTATTAAGAATTTTAAGAGGGAACTGCAGAGGAATAAACCAAGCACAGGACCCATGTGAGCATGCAGCTTTGTTAGAATTCATAGGCTGCACTTTCATTAGACAGGCCCTAGTCTCCAGACATTGCCAGTAGCCCCTGAAGAGCAGATCACCCCTGATGGGGAACTACTGTGTATAGTACACAGTAGGCTATATTTAGTGCCATGGTGGAAAAAATAATATAATCATAATGGATTTGAAATGTGCTATTTCATATTGAGAGACACAGGAAAACTTGACTAGAGGTAGAATGTGGATGGGACCTTGGGACCTTACACACCCAAAGTTTGGAGACTACCCTTCCTTCACTTCTAATATTTCATTTGCTCTCTTTGGTGAAACTCTGTTTTCAAGGTATTTAGTTTCCTTCCTTTTTTCTTTTCTTTCTTTTCCTTCCTTCCTTCCTTTCTTTCTTTCTTTCTTTCTTTCTTTCTTTCTTCTTTCTTTCTTTCTTTCTTTCTTTCTTTCTTTCTTTCTTTCTTTCTCTTTCTTTCTTTCCCTCCCTCCCTCCCTTTCTTCCTTCCTTCCCTCCTTTCCTCCTTCCCTCCTTCCTTCCTTTCTCTCTCTCTCTCTCTTCCTTCCTTCCTTCCTTCCTTCCTTCCTTCCTTCCTTCCTTCCTTCCTCTTTTCTTCCTTCTTCTTTTTTTAGTGTATCATATTCATAGAATATTTTTAATCTTCATCATAATAAAATAAAATTTTTGTTTGTACATTACCAATTAAGAAAGAAGCTACAACAAAACTTGGTGGATTATACTTATATGCTCTGTCTTTTATTTTATAGATTAAAAATTCTGAGAAATTCTACACCTTACCAGGAGATATATTGCACTGTGAAAATCCAAATCTCTGTCTAAATCATCAGTCATATGGAGTAGACAAAATTGTACAATCCCTCTCTTTCAGAAATCTAACTAAAAAAATAATAACTAACATAAGCACAAGAACCTAAAGCCATACTGAAGAATTGGCATGAATACTGAGTATATATTAAATTGGAGTATGAGTAAGTAACCTGATAAAGTTAAGTATCCTTTATACTTCTTTGGGGATTATTTGCTAAACATTAACAGTGATAAATGGTCAGTGACTAAATGAGGACTGGAAATTCCCAGGTTTAAATCCTACCTCCTTCCATTTGCTCTTCTGCACTTCTGCCTCCGGTCTGTACCAACGGTGATGAGCCCATTCTGTGCCCTTACAGGGTTGTGTCCCAAGCCTTAATAAAATAGTACACAAAGCAGCTCTGTTAATCATGAAAAGTGTGTGATTCTTTGATAATCTGTAGTTACTACATCAGAAGAATCTGAACCACCTACCTACGGTGCTTTTTCTAGAGTATCTCTGAAAAGGCACAGGTCAGTGATGCTAGTTGCTAAAAAGAACTGCCTTAAATCTGTGACTTAATGTGCTTAGTGTGTTTCTTCCTCAATGTTCCAGTCTGATACAGGTCAGATGGCTCTCCAGTGTCAGAATCTCTCCTGTGTGACTCCCCTTCAAGTTGTCACTCAAGGACCCAGGCTCCTTCCTTTCTCAAAATGTAGTCTCCACAAATACTGTATCATGAGAACAGAAAGGGTATGGAGGTTCATGCAGGGGATTTTTATAGCCAGTGCTGGGAATAACATATATACATCTGCTTACAGTCTGTACCCAGAATGTAGTCTAGTGACTTCCAACTCACTGAAGGGAGACTGGGAGAGTAGCCCACAAAGAAGGTACAATATTTGCTAAGAATATATCCCATTTCTACACATTTCAGAAAGCATATGATTGATTGCCCAATATAGAAAGCCATCTAATTTTACTTTCTCATAGACCAGATCTGGTCAAGAAAAACCCAAGGGGTGCTTGCCGTTTTAAGCAATGTCTTAGAGACTTGAGTTTGACTCTGAGCTATTCCCATCATTGGGTGACGTAGTATGCATATTTGAGCCAGTCTTCATGGCAACATTTATTGATGATATTTGATTATATTAATGAATAATATTGACTGGGCATTTGTAATATGTATTTGGTACAAAGCTAGGCACTGTGTTGAGGTTGGCACACACACGCACACACACACCACACACACACACACCACACCCCCCCACACACACACACACACTTATCTGGTCCATTACCTACTCCAACTTCTAGTTCCAGGAACTGTAAAGAGTTGAGGAGCCCAAATTATCTCAAATAAAACAATAATGAACAAAACTAGGAAATCCACAATTAAGTGTTGAGATATAAGGGTCTGAGCACAATTCAAAGGTTGCAAAATGTCAACCCATATACTTTGTACCATACAGTGTCTTGTTTTAATAGTCTGAACTCACATTTTAAAATACAGATGATTTTATCTAAAATTCTATTGGACGAATAGGTAATCTGGCAACACCTCCCCCGTGATAACAACCATTGGAGCTGAGCGGTAGCTGGTCCCTTGAAACAGGAACCATGTCTCTATTAAAATTAGGAAATAAAAACTAGCACAAAAAATCTTGTGTTTCACAAAATATGGGGACAGTTATCTCTCTGTGGTGTTGAAGGATGTTTTAAAATATTTACTGTTCAAAAAGAGTGTGTCTATATCTAAAACATATGACTTGTGACTGTCTTTATTACTATCCTGGCCTGACAGACACTTAAGCTTTATTGAGGTCTAATTTACATATCATAAAATTTACTCATAATATAAGCATATGATTCAATTTTAGCAAATTAATTAAGTTGCACAACTATTTCCACAATGTAATGTTTTGGGAATATTTTCATCACACCCCAAATTCCCCTGTGCCCAGTTTTTAGCAATTTCCTGCTCCCACCCTCAATCCCAGGCAATCACTGATACCCTTTCCTTCTCCATTCACTAGACATGTGAGTTCTCAAATCTTGCTCAAAGCTGTTGATTCAGAGGAGGACTTTGTTCCAATCTGGCATAGGAAGGAACTACTTACAGTATTTCTTTGGTGGTTTGTATGGATAGATGCTACTAAAAAAGGAAGGTGTCCTAATGGTACTCTCATTTTTTGCTAAACAGTTATTTTTTAATGGTACTAAGAATTGAACATAGGGGCACTTTACCACTGAGCTATAGCCCCAGTTCTTTTTATTTTTTTAATTTCAATAACATATTCTTCCATGGAATAATTTCATTAGTGACCCTAGGATTGATCCTAACATTTCTTTGTATTTATACACAATAAGTTGAAATTTTAAAAAACACAAACCATATACTACTGCATTGATGTTTTTCATTGTTTTTGATACATAAAATAAAAATGAATCATATGCAAATCAAATGCCTTCAAATCATTTTCTCTTCCCCTTTACCTGTTGGGGAATCAGAAATGTTTGAATACTCAAAGCATCATCCTCCACAGATCTAGCAAAAATTACTTTAACTCCAAGTAAATTTCTATTTTTCAGATGTCAAAACACATACAATTTGTACCCCTCAGTAAGCAATTGATCAGCATTTACTCCTGTACCATATCTTCTTTTGTTTCTTGTGCTATTAAGTTTTTGTCTTTATAAATGCTCAGATCATACTGAACATCTATATGCTAAATGTTTAAGAGTTATTGGAGTTTTTACCTTTGTATTCTTTGTATGAAACCTTAATCCTCTGCCTTTCCTATAGTAAGTGTTTAATAAAACTTGCTGAAGAATAAACATTATTTATGATTTGTATTTAAGGATTGTAATTTGGTTATTCTTCAGTTTTATATACAATAAAAAAAAAAGTTGGTTGAGTCAATTCAGACAGGATTTAGCAAGAGTTTTTTGTTTGCTTTTGTAATCATTGGAGTTAAAACCATTGAAACAGCTCAATGACAAGAGGGTAGTCTGCTTATTTTAGTGTCTGAACAATTGAATTAGATCAACTATTCAATTTAATCTGTTGCTCACAGCTGAACCATTTAAGAAATTAAACAAGGAAATCAGGGGCCAAACTAGAAGCAGTATTGCTATTTGCTATTTTTCTGCTGCTTCTGCTTTATTTGTTTTTGTTTTGCTTTGGTTTTCTCTGCAGCTTTATTTGTGTCTATGTTTTCCATCCTCCTCTGTCTCTCTCTCTCTCTTCTCCTTGACCCCTTTGTCCATTTGCATCTGCTTGGTCTTCACCTGGCTCTTACCGTGTTAGCATCTCCCAAGTTCAGAGACATTTTCAGAGTGCCAGCAAAGGGCACAGGGCAAGATCAGGAAGGCATTTGTGTGTTCATGATGGGTCATAGGAGATATGTAGGCAGTTTTTAATTTCCCATACAGTTATTTGTGCTAATAAAAATATTTTTTTAAAGATGAAGAAGGAACAAAAGGAAAAATAGCAAATTCTCCAAATAGGAAAAAGAAAAATAAAACCTGAAAAATTTTTGAACATATGGAAATGCCACATCATAAAATCTTCATCTTTCATTTGACTCCAGTGGAATTTATTTAGCAAGGGCCATGTAATAGGAAAGCACCAATATACTTAAATGAACTGCAAATCTGTATTAAAGGGATCTAATTCATCTTCTTTTTAAAATAGCATGATGTGTCTCTCTCAAAATACATAGACAATGCTTTTTTTTTTTTTTAAACTGCAAGATCATCCTTTCAGGCAGGATTATAACTTGATGAGAGAAGTTACAATTTGGATAGGATTTTTTTTCAAATGTTTGTGTGCATTTGTGTGTGTGTGTGTGTGTGTGTGTTTACCCACATCTCATATTCTCAATTAAGCCATTTTGAGATCTTGAAAAAAAAAAAAAAAAAAAAAACCTTTGTAAATAAGTGAGCATTCCTTCCTGGAGGAAAAGAATTCCACGGATGTCCCATCCTCACCCCACAACAAGACTGTCCCCCCAAACCCTCTGGTTTTTCCCACTGCTCCATATTCATTAATTAGTCTGAGGTTTTCTTCGTGTTTCATTTACAAAGCCACTTAAACCCACGCACCCATTTAACATATTTATGACCCCAGTTTTCTTTCTGTTCTCTGAGACTGTACCGTAATTGTTCTCTGGACCCAGGGACTGCAGAGAGCCTTCCCTGCTGAAAAGAGACAACATAAAGAAGGAAATGAATGTGTGCGGGTTGAATACCTTCAACAAAACGACTGGGTGCAGTTTGGCCCCTGCCACCCCCCCTCCCGGGGTCACTTTAATTGAGTGGAGCCTCAACCTCTATTGAGTGTATGGGAGACTATTAACTCTTAACAACGCTCCGTCTCAGGTTATTTATTTATTACTTAAATGATTTGTTATTGCTACTTGAATTTAATACACCCTCTGGGAACCAAGATGGCAGCATCATGTTACAGAAAAACTACAAGTTATTTTAAAACTGTAATTGACGTTTATGAGAGCCATAAAATCTTTCTGAACAAATAACTTACCATTAGTCAGAACCTTCAGCAGGAGATCTGTAAAATTAAGGATATGGTAGAACAGTACTATATTTGTGTGTGTGTGTGTCTGTCTGCTGTGTGCTAGGAGGACTGAGCAGGAGATAAGCAGGGGAGCAGCAGAGAAATTGCAATAGATTCTTTTTCTCATTGCTTCCAGTGTCTCGATTTAAATGAATGCATGAGTCAAAGTGATCTGAGTAATGATGCAAAGGATGACATATATTTTAGGTGGCTACTCTCAACTAGAGAGCTGGTGTATGGTGGTAGTTTTCCCAGCTTAGCTGATTGAGCAGTTACCAGTTAGAACAGCACATCTCTTTAGGCTAGTAGATCTAATCATATATGGATTCTTAGGACTTTAACAGGAGCTGCAAGAACTTATCATTGACAGTTTCAGACCATTGCATTTGCTAGTCCAACAGAGTTTATTTTTTTAATTTGTTCTAATTAGTTATACATAACAGTAGAATGCATTTTGACACATCACATGTGAATAACTTCTCATTCTTCTGGTTGTACATGATGTAGAGTTACATGGGTCATGGAATCATATATGTACGTGGGGTAATAATGTCCAATTCATTCTACTATCCTTCCTACCCTCACAACCCCTCCTCTCACTTCATTCTCCTCTGTCTAATGCAAAATGCCTCTATTCTTCCCCAGCCACCCCCTCTTATTGTGAATTAACATCTGCATATCAGAGAGGACATTTGGCCTTTGGTTCTTTGGGATTGGCTTATTTATTTCAGTTACATGATAGTCTTTAGTTCCATCCACTTACCTGAAAATGCCATAATTTCATTCTTCTTTAAGGCTGAGTAATATTCCATTTGTATATATTCCACATTTTCTTTATCCATTCATCTGTTGAAGGGCACTTAGGTTGGTTCCATAGTTTAGCTATTGTGAATTGAGCTGCTATAAACATTGATGTAGCTGCATCACTGTAGGGTGCTGATTTTAAGTCCTTTGGGTATAAGCCAAGGAGTGGGAAAACTGGGTCAAATGATGATTCCATTGCAAGTTTTCTGAGGAATCTCCATACTGATTTCCATAGTGGTTGCACCAATTTGCAGTCCCACCAGCAATGTCTGAGTGTACCTTTTCCCCCACATCCTCACCAACATTTATTGTTGATGATTGATATTCTGACTGGAGTGAGATGAATCACAGTGTAGTTTTGATTGCATTTCTCTAACTGCTAGGGAGTTGAACATTTTTTCATACGTTTGTTGATGAATTGTATTTCTTCTGTGAAGTGTCTGTTCAGTTCCTTAGCCCATTTATAGATTGGGTTATTTGGTTTTTGGATTAAATTTTTTTAGTTCTTTGCATATCCTGGAGATTTATAGAGATTAATATTTTTATTTTTTAAAAATTTTTATAGATAAGTGGATGATGATATAGAATCGGGTTGGGGGGGTGGAGGGTGAGAGAAGAATGGAGGAACTTTAGATTATGAAGAGGGAAATGAGAGGCAGAGGGGGAGGATATATGAAAAATGATGGAATGAGAGCTTAATATTTTTGATGTTACTTTGAGATAATAGGATAGATTTTGGCTGTAAAATGCATAATTCCAAAAATAGTATATGCTCGCTTTTATTTTTCATGGGTTACTATACTGGGTGTCACATAGATTTCTACCAGGATTGCATTACTCATTCTTCACATTGTCCTGAGTGTCAGCTGCTGAAACTCAAGGCTTCACACTAGGCATTGCCTTCAGCAGAAGTGAAGCTGTCTCATCCAAATTACACAACCTCCTCCAAAGTAGTCCAAAACCACTGAAGGGGTGGAAGCCCAGTTTCCTTGCCTTGATGCTGGACATCTCAGAATCACCACCCTAGTTCTAGAATTGCATCACAGCTTAAATTCTCCTTCTGCCCCATCCTGCTTGCTTGGCTCCCTTCCTGATGTGGTTCCTGAGAAAACTTCCCAATAAACCTGTGTACCCAGTGTGTGTTTCCAGGTGACATAACTTGAGAAAGGTGTTCACTCTGCCTTCACTGACACTTTCAGTCATCTGGACTCCCTCAGGAATCACACACTCACCGGTCAAAGGAGCCCCAAGGTTGTTTCACAAATGGCATAGGAAGTTAGCAGGCTTCTAGCCTATTTTTCCAATGATCTTGTCCCTAGTAGGTTCCAAATGCTCAGCTCTGAAACCACCAAATCTCATTCTGGATTCTGAATTTAGGTCACACTCTTGTCTTATTTGTATCTTGACTTTCCAATTGACTTTAACTTAGTCTCCATCCTGTACCTTCTAGGTGATTTTTGTAACCAATAATAAGAGGCTCCTCACAACAGATGAGAGAGGAATCCAATCCCTGATGCTGATACCTGTCAGTTAATGATGGCATCTGTCCCCAAAGAGGCCTCCATACCACCTTCCCACCAATATTCTGAAGCAAGCACATCTGAGAAAGATTAGGAACATTCGAATATGATATACTATATGGTCTTCATGACAGTTGAGCATGATATTCAGATTTTGCTGGGTTTAATATTTAAACTATGCATTAGGAAGTGTACAGTACATAGTACACAAAACTGAATATAAGTGCACAGGCAAAGAAATAAGTGCACAACATTGGGTATATACTTGATGTGCCTAACTATGTAGACTAGTACATACAAGAGGGAACTTCAAGGACATCTTGGACATTAACTTCGTCCCCTTACACAACATGCACAACATGTCCAATTTTCTTCTTTGGACTGTTGACATCCAATTATTTGTATGACATGGTATGACACAACCCCCATAACCTAACTTCCTCCCACTAGGCTCCACCTCTTAAAGGTTCTACCACCTCCCAATAGCACCACCCTGGGGACCAAGCCTCTAACACATGGGCCTTTGGGGAACACTCCAGCGGTATGTCATAAAGAAAGGATGTTGAGGAGGAAAGTACAGTGTATTTAACCTCCCTTAAGACTTTAAAGTCCATTCCCATGATTCCCCAAGACCGACACCTCAACATCATCTTTGACTTCTCCCTGGATGATTATCAGTCTATCTGTCTCAAACTTCCACACAATCACCAGGTTTTTAAATGCCATTTGTCCTTACCATTACAATGAATGAAGTTCTGTCTTCTATGCTCTCTTGGACTTTTGGAGGTGTCTCTTCTTCCCCAGCACAGCTTCCTCCAAAGCAAGTTTCTTGGTGTTCATATCACTTCCCTGCCGTAAAGCTTTCAATAATTTTTGACAGCTTATTAGTTAATGCCATTAACTACTGGCCATTTTTTCTGTGCCAGACATCACCTTAGTCAACCTCACAACTATTTCTCTGAGATGAATAGATTTCTACCTTAGTTATAAAGGTGGAAAATGATGTTACCCAAAGTTAGAGAGGCAGAAAGTGCAAGCACTAGACTTTGGTCTCTCATTAAACTGATATTAGATATGAGAGACAATGTTCTTAATGAGTATACTCTACCACCTTCAGAATGCTACTGTAATCTTCTAAATCCCTCATTTTGGAAGCTAAGTTCCTGAAAATTCAAAGGCTCAAATTATTTCTCTTCACTTGAATTCTCAACTTCATCCCAAACTAAATTATTTCTCTCCCTGATGAGCCTCCTGAGTCTCTGTTTCTATCTAGTCAGAATATTAGCTCCTTCAAGACAGGTGCTCTATGTTATACTTCCTTCTATCCCCCACAAGCCAACTCAAAAAATACTTGCTTTTTAGGAGGAGCTTGTTCTTTCTTCAAGAGATTCAGCATATTTGGTTTTGTGTTTTCTAATGGCTTTCACAACTGCAGTCTTGGGTTCTGTCTCCTGTGGAATGTTAGAGATGCTTTCTTCTGTTGAGAAGTGTCAGAAAAAAGGCACAATGAAACTGCATGCTAGAGAGGGTCTTAAAAGTATGTAGATTTATGCCATAGCTTGAAGCATTTCCCCACATGCTTTATAAAAGAAGATGAAAGATGTTTCTGTGAAAATATGTGTGTAGAATGCCTATGTGTGGGACATATGAACACAGGATTGTGCAGAAATAGCAAAACTGCTCACGGGGTCTTGAATTGCTTATGTGGACACCTTCCAGGTCCAGTTGTACACTTTTAGACAAAGGAAGGGAAATATTGCCATTGTCATCTTTGCTGAGAGCTTCTGCATTGCAAGAAACAGCAGTATGTTTGGGCTGATTGGCATGATGATGGTGATGAAAACAAGTGGATGCCTAATGGGAACAAGAGAGCATGTTCAAGACATGCAGCCAAGGGCAGTAGTCATGCCCTTGGAAGCATTCACCTGCTGCTCCTTTCTGGGACTCAGTGATGGGTGCCAATCAGCATTGACTGCTTCTCAGCCGTCCACTGACTTTCCTCCAGGAAGTGATTTTCAACCTTGGCTGCACAGTGGAGTCCTCTGGGGTTTTAAGAGACTGATGCCCAAATTCCACCCTCAGATTTTTACAAATTTCCCAGGAAATCCTAGTTCTCAGTCACAGGCTGAGATTATTGTCTCCTTGCTACCAGGTATGACTGGTAATCCAGAAACTCCCTGTAGTATCTAGAGCTTGTTAGAAATGTAGTCTCAGTCCTCATCCTAAAGCTATCAAATAAAAATCAGCATTTTAACCAGATTCCCATATGATAGGTAATTATCTTAAATTCTGAAGTGCATAAGTCTAGATTTTTCTCTTCCTTTATAATTTCTGATCTCTTGAGTCTTTGGAACACTCATGGCTTCCAATAACTCCATGGGTTTTACAATGTTTCCCTGCTCTGGATTGAAAGGTGCACTGTCAAGTGAGTTACTTGCCTTCACTAGGAATTAGCCAGCCCTGGGAAGGTAGGCCCTGCTTTGTTCCCTGGATTGCTAACTGTCTGCAAGTTTTGGATGTAAATCAACCTCTTACCATTCCCTCCACATCCCCTCCCCACAAGTTCTAACATCCTATTAAACAGAACCGTTTATCCCAGGAAGGCAGAGCCGCCTCAGGCCTGCTGGTCAGCCTTTGGAGGAATGCCATGAATAATTTCCTCCTGTCTAATCCACTTTGGACAAATCCAGAAACAATGTTACAATGTATAGAAGCGAGGGCTTCTGGGAAACTGAGGCATGAGGAAGATCCCATTTTAAAACCCAGAATCTTGCAATCTAGCCAGAAAGATTTCAGACATGTTGCTCAGATTAACAGGCAATGAGTTTATTAGAAGGGATAGGAAAGGAGAAAAAGGGACATTATCAAGTAAGAAAGTATGTCCTCTCAAAGAGGACAAGGACAGTATGCCTCTCCTAATCCAGTTTAATTGGGGATCCCAGAGATGTTTCCAGAATGTCCCACTCAGTTCCACCTCTTGACTTTTGACTGACAGCAGGAAGACATCAGACTTTCAAGTCCCCACTGCCGTGACAACTCTAGGTAGCTTTGGCTCATGCTGACTGGTTTTAAGTGGCTTCTTAACCACAAATTCTTACAGATTTTATGGTTAAGAGGAATTATTCTTATCTCCCCAAGTTTCAGGATCTGGTCTGTGGAAAGGGTTACAAAAATCTCCCCCTTCAGGATAACCTGGGTTCCTCTCATCAACATTATTTTGGGCCTGCATCTCTCCCGCAGATAACAGGTAGTTGGCTGAGGAATGTAACATATCCTATCCACCTAAGCCAGGCAGGGCTGCAGGTAAATTGCTTCTTGGAAAAGAAAGCATGTGAGGTCATGAACCAAAACTCACATGTTGAAGCCCCAGCCCTCAAGGTAATGGTATTCAGAGGTTTTGAGGGGTGACAGGGTCATGGGGCCAGAGCCTTTATTAATAGAATTGTGCCTTTATAAAATAGGCTGAAGGAAGCTCCCTATCCCTTCTGCCAAGCCAGGATGCAGTCAAAAGACAGCTGTCCACGAACCAGCAAGCAATCCCTCATTATATACTGCGTCTACTAGAAACCTAATCTTGGACTTCCCAGTCTCCAGAACCATGAGAAATAAATTTCTGTTGTTTCTAAGATACTCAATTTATGGTATTTTTTTTATAGCAATCCAAAAATGCTGTTTCTACACCCATATATAAAATGGCATTGATGTCATCTTTATTAGTGTGTTCTCTTTTCATCTTTTTCTTTTTGTGTGATTTATGTTAGTCAGTTTTTCATCACTATGATCAAAATATCTGACAAGAACAACTTACAGGAGGAAATGTTTATTTGGGCTAATGGTTTCAGACATCTCAGTCCATGGTTGGCCCTCTCCATTGCTCTGGGCCTGAAGTGAGGCAGAAGAACATTATGGTAGAAGGGTGTGGTGAGAGAAAGCTGCTTAGCTAATTGCAGCCAGGAAGCAGCAGAGGGGGTTGGGTATTTTTCTTTTTTTTATATAACTAAAACATATTTTTTATTTTTTTATTTTAAAATTTATTTATTTTGAGTCATTGTACACAAATGAAGTACAGCTGCTGTTTCTCTGGTTGTACACAAAGTAGAGTCACACCATCTGTGCATTCATACATGTACACAGGGCAATGATGTCTCTCTCATTCTGTTGTTATTATAACCCCCCACCCTGACCCATCCCCTCCCTTCCCTCTATGCAATCTATCCTTCCTCCATTCTTGCCTCCCTTCCACCCCGCATTATGCATCATCATTCACTTATCAGAGAGACCATTCGGCCTTTTGATTTTGGGGATTGGCTAATCTCACTTAGCATGACAGTCTCCAACATCATCCATTTACCTACAAATGCCATAATTTTATTCTTCTTTATGGCTGAGTAATTTTCCATTGTGTATATATACCACAGTTTCTTTATCCATTCATCTATTGAAGGGCATCTAGGTTGGTTCCACAATCTAGCTATTATGAATTGAGCAGCTATGAACATTGATGTGGCTGCATCACTGTAGTAA
>JAJEJO010000255.1:742404-757690 GCA_020662805.1 Glaucomys volans | reverse complement strand
ACCCCACATTATGCATCATCATTCACTTATCAGAGAGACCATTCG
Source organism: Glaucomys volans (assembly GCA_020662805.1). NCBI lineage: Eukaryota > Metazoa > Chordata > Mammalia > Rodentia > Sciuridae > Glaucomys > Glaucomys volans. The sequence continues at coordinate 757,645 of JAJEJO010000255.1, read as the reverse complement.
GCCTTTGGATTTTGGGGATTGGCTAATCTCACTTAGCATGACAGTCTCCAACATCATCCATTTACCTACAAATGCCATAATTTTATTCTTCTTTATGGCTGAGTAATTTTCCATTGTGTATATATACCACAGTTTCTTTATCCATTCATCTATTGAAGGGCATCTAGGTTGGTTCCACAATCTAGCTATTATGAATTGAGCAGCTATGAACATTGATGTGGCTGCATCACTGTAGTAATCTGATTTTAAGTCCTTTGGGTATAGGCCAAGGAGTGGGATAGCTGGGTCAAATGGTGGAACCATTCCAAGTTTTCTAAGGAATCTCCACACTGCTTTCCAGAGTGGCTGCACCAACTTGCACTCCCACCAGCAATGTATGAGTGTACCCTTTTCCCCACATCCTCGCCAACACCTGTTGTTGCCTGTGTTCTTAATAAAAGACATTCTAATTGGGGTAAGATGAAATCTTAAGGTGGTTTTGATTTGCATTTCTCTTATAACGAGGGATGTTGAACATTTTTTCATAAATCTGTTGATTGCTTGTAGATCTTCCTCTGTAAAGTGTCTGTTCATTTCCTTGGCCCATTTATTGATTGGGTTATTAGTGTTCTTGGTGTAAAGATTTTTGAGTACTTTGTATTTTGGAAATTAGTGCTCTATCTGAAGTGTGTGTAGCAAAGATTTTCTCCCACTCTGAAGACTCTCTCTTCACATTGCTGATTGTTTCCTTTGCTGAGAAGAAGCTTTTTAGTTTGATTCTATTCCAATCATTGATTCCTGCTTTTATTTTTTGCGCTTTGGGAGTCATGTTAAGGAAATCTGGTCCTAGGCCAACATGATGAAGATTTGGACCTATTTTTCCTTCTGTTAGGTGCAGGGTCTCTGGTCTAATTCCTAGGTCCTTGATCCACTTTGAGTTGAGTTTTGTACAGGGTGAGAGAGATGGGTTTAGTTTCATTTTGTTGCATATGCATTCTCAGTTTTCCCAGCACCATTTGTTGAAGAGGCTATCTTTTCTCCATTGTATGTTTTTGGCTCCTTTGTCAAATATGAGATACCTGTATTTATGTGTGTTTGTCTCTGCGTCCTCTATTCTGTACCATTGATCTACCTGTCTATTTTGGTGCCAATACCATGCTGTTTTTGTTACTATTGCTCTGTAATATAGTTGAAGGTCCGGAATTGTGATATCCCCTGCTTCACTCTTCTTGCTAAGAATTGCTTTAGCTATTCTGGGTCTCTTTTTCCTCCAAATGAATTTCATGATTGCTTGCTCTATTTCTATGAGGTCTGTCATTGGGATTTTAATTGGAATTACATTGAATTTGTATAGTGCTTTTGGTAGTAGGGCCATTTTGACAATATTAATTCTGCCTATCCAAGAATATGGGAGATCTTTCCATCTTCTCAGACTTTCTTTAAATTCTTTCTTTAGTGTTCTGTAGTTCTCATTGTAGAGGTCTTTCACCTTTTTTTTAGATTGATTCCAAGTATTTTATTTTTTTTTTGAGGCTATTGTGAATGGTATAGTTTTCCTAATTTCTCTCTCAAAGGATGCATCACTTATGAATAAAAATGCATTCGATTTATGAACATTAATTTTATATCCTGCTACTTTACTGAATTCATTTATAAGTTCCAGAAGTTTTCTGGTAGAATTTTTAGGGTCTTCTAAATAGAGAATCATGTCATCAACAAATAGGGATAGTTTGAACTCTTCTTTTCCTATTCATATCCCTCTAATTTCTTTGGTCTGTCTAATTGCTCTGGCTAGAGTTTCAAGGATGATGTTGAATAGAAATGGAAAAAGAGGGCATCCCTGCCTTGTTCCAGTTCTCAGGGGGAATGCTTTCAATTTTTCTCCATTTAAAATAATGTTAGCTGTGGGCTTAGCATAGATAGCCTTTACAATGTTAAGGAACGTTCTTACTATCCCTATTTTTTCTAGCGTTTTGATCATGAAGGGGTGCTGCATTTTATCAAATGCTTTTTCTGCATCTATTGAAATAATCATGTGGTTCTTGACTTTAAATCTGTTGATGTGGTGAATTACATTTATTGATTTCTGGATGTTGAACCAACCTTGCTTCTCCGGGATGAAACCCACTTGATCATGGTGCACTATCTTTTTAATATACTTTTGTATGTGATTTGCTAAAATTTTGTTAAGAATTTTTGCATCTATGTTCATTAGGGATATTGGTCTGAAATTTTCTTTCCTCGATGTCCTTCTCTGGTTTTGGTATCAGGGTAATATTAGCTTCATAGAATGAGTTTGGAAGGGTTCCTCCTCCTCTATTTCATGAAATGATTTGAGGTGTATTGGAATGAACTCTTCTTTGAAGGTCTTATAGAACTCAACTGTGAATCCATCTGGTCCTGAACTTTTCTTTGGTGGTAGGCTTTTGATGGCTTCTTCTATTGATCTATTTAAGTTGTGTATGTCCTCCAGAATCAGGTTGGGTGGCTCATATGCCTCTAGGAACCTGTTAATGTCTTCCAGGTTTTCTATTTTGTTGGAGTATAAATTTTCAAAATAGCTTCTACTTATGTTTTGTATTTCATTAGAGTCTGTTGTGATATTTCCTTTTTCATCATGAATTTTAGTAATTTGAGTTTTCTTTCTCTTTCTCTTTGTTAGTATGGCTAAGGGTTTATCAATTTTGTTTATTTTTTCAAAGAACCAACTTTTTGTTTTGTCAATTTTTTGAATTGTTTCTTTTGTTTCAATTTCATTGATTTCCGCTCTGATTTTAATTATTTCCTGTCTTCTACTACTTTTGGTGATGTACTGTTCTTCTTTTTCTAGGGCTTTAAGTTGAAATGTGAGGTCATTTATTTGTTTACTTTTCATTCTTTTATTGAATGCACTCCATGCAATGAATTTTCCTATTAGCACTGCTTTCATAGTATCCCAGAGATTTTGATATGTTGTATCATTATTCTCATTGATCTCTAAGAATTTTTTATTTCTCCCCTGATGTCTTCTGTTATCCATGCATCATTCAACAGCATATTATTTAATCTCCAGGTGTTGGAGTAATTTCTGTTTTTTATTTTATCATTTATTTCTAATTTCATTCCATTTACGGTCTGATAGAATACAAGGTAGTATCTCTATCTTTTTGTATTTGCTAGGAGTAGCTTTGTGGCATAACATATGGTCTATTTTAGAAAAGGATCCATGTGCTGCTGAGAAGTAAGTGTATTCACTTCTTGACGGATGAAATATTCTATATATGTCTGTTAAGTCTAAATTAACAATTGTGTTATTGAGTTCTATAGTTTCTTTGTTCAGTTTTTGCTTGGAAGATTGTCCAATGGTGAGAGGGGTATGTTAAAGTCACCCAATATTGTCGTGTTGTGGTCTATTTGTTTCCTGGAGGTGAGAAGGATTTGACTGACATCCATGGATGCGCCGTTGTTTGGGGCATAAATATTTATGATTGTTATGTCTTGCTGATTTATGCTTCCCTTAAGGAGAATGAAATGTCCTTCACTATCCCGTCTAACTAACTTTGGTTTGAAGTCCACTTTATCTGACTTGAGGATGGAAACCCCTGCTTTTTTAATGAGTTCGTTTTTCCCCCATCCTTTTACCTTTAGTCTGTGGGTATCTTTTTCTATGAGATGCGTCACTTGGAGGCAGCATATTGTTGGGTCTTTCTTTTTAATCCGATCTGCCAGTCTATGTCTTTTGATTGATGAGTTCAGGCCATTAACATTCAGGGTTATTATTGAGATATGATTTGTATTCTCAAATCATTATGGCTTATTTTTGGTTTTTAACTTGACTTGGTTTCTCCTGTATTTGGCTATTCCTTTAGGGTAGTTCCTCCCTATGCTGTTTACATTGTTGATCTTCATTTCTTTGTCATGGAATATTTTGCTGAGAATGTTCTGTAGTGCTGGCTTTCTATTTGTAAATTCTTTTAGCTTTTGTTTATCATGGAAGGATTTTATTTCATCTTCAAATCTGAAGGTGAGTTTTGCTGGGGATAAGATTCTTGGTTGGCATCCATTTTCTTTCAGGGCTTGGAATACATTATTCCAGGCCCTTCTTGCTTTTAGGGTCTGTGTTGAGAAATATGCTGATAACTGTATTGGTTTCCCCCTGAATGTAATCTGATTTTTTTCTCTTGCAGCCTTTAAAATTCTATCTTTATTTTGTATGTTAGGTTCTTTCATTTTAATATTCCTTAGTGTTGACCTGTTGTAGTTTTGCACATTTGGTGTCCTGTAAGCCTCTTGTATTTGATTTTCCATTTCATTCTTCAGATGTGGGAAATTTTCCAACATTATTTTATTGAATAGATTATTCATTCCTTTGGTTTGTATCTCTGTGCCTTCCTCAATCCCAATAATTCTTAAATTTGGTCTTTTCATGATTTCCCATAATTCTTGTAGGCTTTGTTCATGAATTCTTACCATCTTCTCTGTTTGGTCAACTTTATTTTTAAGATTAAATATTTTGTCTTCAATGTCTGATGTTCTGTCCTCCAGGTGATCTAGCCTGCTGCTGATGCTGTCTATTGAGTTTTTAATTTGGTTTATTGTTCCCTTCATTTCAAGGATTTCTGTTTGGTTTGTTTTCAACATCTCTATCTCTTTATTGAAATGATCTTCAGCTTTCTGCATCTGTTCTTTAAACTTTGATTGGTGCGATCATTCATTTCCTGCATTTTCTCTCATCTCATCCTTTGCTTCTCTGATCATTTTAATTATGTACATTCTGAACTCCCTTTCTGACATTTCTTCTACCATGTTATCACTGGATTCTGTTGATGAAATTTCTAGGTTTGTTTAAGACACTTTCTTCCCCTGTCTTCTCATGTTGTTCATGTATCTTCCCTTCTATTTGTGAGAAATCTGAGGTATAGCAGCTTCACCCCTTAAAACAAGTGGTGTCCCTGCAGGTTTCCAATTTCTCACCTCCTAGTCTTCAGTAGCACTAGACTGAGGGCTCGGGTGAGGCTGGAGTAAGACTTGGCCTCTGGGCTCGGATTCCCAGCGTGGGAGCCTCAAGTGTGCACTCTGTGCTCGCTTCCCCCACGCTGAAGGCTCCCGCTTCTACACTGTGCCTGCTGCCCCCTCAGAGGTCTCACGGGGGCACTCTGGGTCTACGTCCCTATTGGGGAACTCTCAGCCTTCTGTGCACTGGGCTGCGCCTGATGCCTGTTGCTGGTTGGGCCTCCCCAGACCTGGAATTCTCAAAGGACTTGTCTGAGCTGAATGCCCTCTGGGTTGGGCCCCCAGGAGAGGATGACCCAAGTGTCCTCTCCTCAGTGCCCACTTCCCCTGCTGAAGACTCTTGCCTCTGGGCTGTGCCGGCTGCCCCGTGAAGGACCCACGAGAGCGCTCTGGGCCGATGTCCAGAGTGGGGAACTCTCTGACGTCTGCGCGTTGGGCTGCGCCTGATGGCTGTCTAGGAGTTGGGTATTAAGGGAAAGGATAAACCTCTCCAGGGCAAGCCCCACCTATGACCTACTTCCTCCCACTAGGTTCCAACTTCCAGTAGTCCTTTCAGCTATCAATGGATCAATCCATCCAATGAATTAATCCACTGATGAGGTCAGAGCCCTTCTGATTCAATCATTGCCTAAAATCCTTGCTTCTGAACTACTTCTTAGCTACATTGAGGACCATGCTTTCCACACAAGCTTTTTGGGTTATGTTCCAGATCCAAACCATAGCATTATATAAACCCAAACATAAAATATAAGAAATGAGTTCACTTTGACCAATTCTAGTTTGACAGGCCTCTCTCATTCATTCTACATTACAGTCGGTTCAATCTCGGTCATATGAGGGTGTGGCAGATTGTATTTTCTAAAAGTGGTCAAAGAATACATTCTGTTCCATATGTCATACTACAAGTGTGGATTTGACAGTGCTCTTGTAATCTTATCATGGAGTGATGAGATATCTCCCCTTGAACCTGGAAAGGCAGAAGTGCCTCCATGTTACTTCTTAGACTGGGTCTTCTTGAATCTCTTGGTATCCAACCCCTGCTGTTGGATACTAGCCACCATGCTATGAGAGGTAACCCAACTAGCCTTTGGAGAAGCCTGTGTAGAGAAGGTCTGAGATCCTCCCACAGCCCCAGTGGAGCTCCAAACCAACAACCAGCATCAACTTGCCAGCCACGTGAATGAGCCATCTTCAAGATATACCAAGTTTACATTTTACACAGCTAAATACTAGAAGGAAGGAGTTTTGGTATTGAGGTTTCTGAACAGAACTGAGGTCCCATTGGCAAAACTAATAAGGGATCCTGAAATCTAGAATCTTTTGTTCCTCCTTGATAGGAAATTAGCTAGGAGCCTTGTCTACCTCCCAGGACTGCTCATAGCCATCCTTCCACTGCCTGCACTCTCCAACACATGACATCCATCTCTTTCTCCATCATCCCCATCTCTTTCTCATTTGGGAGACCCTTTCCATTCTATCACCCTCTCTTTCCTCAGGGTTCCTGAAAACAAAAGAAACCTCTCCTGTGGCAAGGGAGTCAAAGACTGTCTTAGTACAGAAAAGGAATGATAATGAGATGGGAACACATACACATATATTAGCAGCTTAATAATTTACTTATCATCTTTGCATTTTGTTTAGGAGATCAGCAAGAGAACACAATGGCTATAAGAAAAAAATGGTATTGAGAATTATAAGGGTAAATGTATTATAGCCCAGGTGATTTAAAGTACCCATAGGGTCCAATGTTTCTCAAAATTAATGCAACTACACAAACCATACACAAACACTACACGACATAATACAGAAACCAACTAACCCTAGGAGAATAAAAATATCTCAAGTAAAATACAGTCAATCAAATTTTTTAAAAAGCAAAAAATACTGAACTGGGATTCAGGAAGTAGGAATTCTTTTAGCTTTTCCATCTTATCCTGGGAGGGTAACAATCTGTTCAATGGCTTAGTTTTCCCAGCAATGAAATAAAAGACAGAATGAAGTTCATCTTGAAACTCCCTAGAACCCCACAATTCTGCAACTCCTGTAAAAGTCATGCTAAGACAGGCTGGTTCAATTACCAATCTGTTGTACCTTGAGAAAATTAGTGGAAATTTTGGTGAAAATATCAGAATTTTCTCCCACTCTGTGGAACATTGTGTAATATTAAATTACACTTACATAACTTTGTATGTAAAGTTACTCTGAAGTAGCCAGGACTGCACAAAGAGTCATATGAAAAATGAGTGGTGGACACATAGACACATTCTATGAATATTCATCTAGTGATAACTAAAATAGTCAGTGATAGGATGTATTTACTTTATTATCTCATAGACCTCAGTCCAGGGGGTGCATACTATTTACATGCATTCATATTCACACGCATATTATTTACTTGCATTCACACATGTCCATATGCATATTGTAACAATAGTTATTGTCATGATGAAGCAAATAGTTCATCAATGGTTTTATAATACATATGTCCATGTATAGGTAATAAAGGAAATCACAGTTGTTTATAAGTATCATTCTTAACATTTTTATATTAATTTTTTACTTTTGCTTAGGAATACTCATGTAACTTACATGTCATAACCCCAGGAGGAAGGCTAGTGAAGAATTTAAATCTTAGGAAGTCTGGTGATAGGGGATGATTTTGAGAGAAAATAACTAGGGACTGTAGGTTTAGGAGGGTAATTTTGTATAGCAGAAAATAGCAATCAAATTTAAGGTGGCATTGAGAAAGCAATATTTTCTCTTTCCACACATACAAAAATGGCCATTTGATAGTGTGTTAGAATAAAGTTTACATGAGAATCCCTAATCAAAAAACTTAATACTTTATGGCAAAATATAATTTGGGGGGACTGAATTTGATCAGAATTCAATAAAATACTCAAAAATTTTTTTAGCATTTCTTAACAATTAAAGCTAGTCCACTGGCATGATCACTCTAAATGACATTTCTAGTAGAATTGCTTATAATAATAAAACATTGGATATAATAGAAATATTTATCAGAATATTATATAATTAAATTATGATTCACTTATACACTAGAAAATGATGTTGCCTTTAAAAAGAATAAGAAAGCATTATATGTATACTGTTGAAATAAAGACAGCATGGAAAAGAACAGTGTGATTAACATGACCCAGGGTTTTCTCAATGGCAGGTGCTGGAAGGATGTTCTTAGGAACCTTTAAGCACAGATGCCTCTGGGATATAAGAAGGATAGGTACTGCAGCAAGAAGAAGGTGAACCTTCGTATTTACTGTGCACTCTTCTATAACTTTGGGGTTTATATAACATGTGCAAAACAGAAAAATTAAGCTAAAATGGGAACACAATAAAGATCACATCAGTTCTGTTTTGCATACATGGAATCATTAAATTTCATGCATTAAATTTCATATATTCTTTTCACTTTCTGTATTTCCTCATTTTGTATTCCCATTCTCCAGCTTTCTTCAAATATTCCCAATAAGATTAACCTGAAACATGCAATGTGAAAAATAAAGTATTCCTCCTAAAACAAGAAGACAAATTAAAACAAGAAAATATATTGTCATAGTTAAGGAAAAGTTAGAAGTCAATATATTTACAGATTTAATTAAGGGAATGTTGAAGCTAGGTGAAATGAGTCAGAAGAGTAGCAAACTGTCATTAATCTGCATATACCTGATTTCAGGAAAATATTTTATAGTAAGGAAAGGATTACTGTGCTGCCTCCATTATTATAGCTTTTCCCCTATAATTTTATATTGAATGATTACACAGAGGTAGGGTTTCAATGGGCATGAAAGCAGGTGATTAAAACCATGCCCACAGAAGAGTTATTTTCAGGAATAAGAAAGAACTATTTATACACTATTAAATATATTATTATATATTACAATATATAATTGGGTTGGAGATATAACTCAGTTGGTAGAGTGCTTGCCTCACAAGCACAAGGCCCTGGGTTTAATCCCCAGCACTGCAAAAAAAATAAAAAAATAAAAACAAAATAAAAAATATAACATAATATATTTATTATGTTTTCAAATAACTAAAACTAGTTATTTATATAAGGATGCTGGGGATGTATTTGCACTTATATCTTAGTGCATTTTGTGTTGCTATAACAAAATACCTGAGATATATGTTCATAATTATGAAGAAAAGAAGATTAGTCAGCTCATTGTTCTGGAGGTTCTAGGGTGAGCATTTGCTTGGCTCTCGTGAAGGCTTCATGAGGGATGGTACCACAATGGCAGGAATCTATGTGAGAGTAGTAAGCAGTGCAGGTAGAAGACAGATTCAACAGAGGTGCCACACTTGCTTATACCAACCCATTCTTTTAGAAACTAATCCAGGTCCATGAGATCTGACCTATACTCATAAGTCAGCATTATTCCACTCATAACGGTGGAGCCTTCATGGCCTAAGAACCTTCCACCAGGCCGCACCTCTTAAGGTGCCACCACTTCAACACCGTCACACTGGGGACCAAGTTTCCAACACAGGAATCTTTTGGGGACAAACCACATCCAAACCATAGAACCCCAGGAGAAATATAATAATTTTCAATAGGGAGGCAGAGTATTGTATGACTTTGGGATGATAGAGAAAAAATAGCTACAGTTTTGAGGGCTTTATTATATTGACTGTATATTTAAGGGAATGTTGAAGCTAGGTGAAATAAGGTAGACTTAAGAGTACCAAGCTTTTACCAAAAAGAAATTATGATTATGATGATACTGATAGTGATGGAAATGGTGATGATAATGATGGTGCTGATGAGGGTCAGCATGATGATAGTTCTCTTTTATTGTTCCATATGTATCAGGCATTGTACAAAAAGTTTTACTTACTATTTCATTCAGTTCTCAAAACAGTTGTGCAAGACATAAGTTACCTCATTTTCTAGACTGGAAACAAGAACTCAAAGATGTTAAAAATAAACTTGAAGAAACCCACCACATTTTCTCTCTGGTATAAAACTAGAAATGAAATTAGTGCTAATGTCAATCATGCAACATATCTGAATTCACACAGATGTCATATATGGTACCCTTCCCTTTCAACTAAATGTATTTTCAACAGTCCTGACAACTCTTCTTTGAAGCCATGAATGTGTATACACCAGATGATTTCTTGTCAGCAGTTTCAGTGGTCAAAAAAATGTGTTTCCATCATTTTGTTTATCGTCAGGAGGTCTAGCTAAAACCTAGTGTCACATGGTTCTCTAAAGTAGTGGTTCTAATATACTGGGATTTTAGTTAACACTGGAAACTGCATATAATCCCCAAACTAACTCATTCTTGCTGCAGAGTATAAAACATCTGGGTTTGCTGATGTTACCCAAGCAAGCATCACCATGTTAATATATCTTGGCCCACAAAAACTGAGGATACCTTCCTATTGTTGAGATAGGAGGAACCTCTTTGCTGCTGATCAATAGGGTGGCACAAATGGTTCCACTTACTCTTAGGCCCTATAGCATAGGACCTTTGACCTCAATTACAGTTTTGGAACCCAAAACTAGCATGTGTCCTAGTAAATTGGGGAAAGAATTAAGGTCATATAGCAGCACCCAGAATATTTTGTTAGCATTGTTAGGAAAGACATTAATTGAAGGCATCTACTGATTAGTAATTGGCCAAGACAAACAGCTTTTGCTTACCCATTACAGGAGTTATAGACGTCTAGCCAGAGTTGGTGGATTGTCTGCATCAACCATTTGTCGGGGTATTCCGGGTACCCCCACTCTATGCTAAGATGGCGCCTGGCGGTATGCCAGTTTTGCTGTTGCCACGGAGTAAACAGGTGTATCTTTGCGAAAGTTATTTCTATCAGTTGGTTGTAAACTGGCCACACGTGTGTCTGGTTCGTGCTTTAAGTCTTTGTCTGCTTGCCCATGCTTCCTTCATGTGGAAGTTCTGTGATTGGTCAACTGAGGGTATAAGAGAGAGAGAGAGACACGGAGACAGAGACAGGGACACGGAGACGGAGACACTGAGGGACTGAGGGGGGAAAGGGAAGAGGGAGGAGGGAGGAAACGGGAGAGAAAAAGAGAAACGGGCGCGCAAGATAAAGAGCTGCATACACATTCCTGGGATCCAGTCTTTGTTGCGGGCGACAAAGACGACGATAACCATTCACTTCAAAATAGCCCTTATACTCTTTATTATCCCTTTGATCATTTAGTTGGGAATGAGAAATCTTGGTGAAACTCATCCAAAAGATATGCCTGTCCTTAAACCCACATAAAGTAAAAACAACTTTACAGTGAGAGGCATTGGGATTTATATCATAAATAGCAGATCTGAGCTGTTATTTTCATGGTAGGCCTCAGGAAACTTTGAATCCTTTTGCAATAAAATTCACTCTACCCCCTGTTCTTCTACAGTAGGCTCTCAGGACACCATGACCTGTGCTTCACTGAAGATTAGAGTTTGACTTAGATTTTATTGCTGTTTAATAATTACCACAAACTTGGTGGTTTAAAATAGCAGCTATTTATTATCTCACAGCTCTTAGATTAAGAATCCTGGCACAGTGTGTAGGTTTTCCATTCAACTTCTTACAAGAACCCGGTTGTATTCTTAACTAGAGCTCAGAACTTGTGCCTTCTTCTAAGGTGACATCTGGTCCTTCGAAGTTATAGGATTGAGTTCCCAGTTTCACTGCTGTCTCTTACTGGGCACCACTCTTACAATTCCAGCCATGTTGCCCCTTCCATTTTCAAAGTCAGCAACAGGAACCCTTTTGTGTCAATCCCTGTTACAGTTTAAATCTACTTCACTTTTCAGAGGATCTCTCCGTCAGGGCAGGATGATCAAGGATAGTTTCCCCTTTAATTATCAGCTGGGTCATGAAACATAACCTAATCACAAGAATAACTATTTTCATCATAGTCACAGGTCCCAGGACGTTATGCTTTATTTATGGTTTGAATGTGTCCCCCTAAGGCTCATGTGCTGAAAATTTGGTCCCCAGTGTGGCAGTGCTTAGGTGGTGGAAACTTTAAGAGGTGGGGCTCAGTGGAAGGTAAATTGCTTATTGGAAACCTACCTCTGGAAGGATTAAAGTAGTTCTCATAGGACTGTAATTAGTTCCTTCAAGAGTGACTTGTTATAAAAAGAGAAAGCCTGAGCCCTGAGTCCCTCTGGCTTTCTGGGTTTCTGTTCTGCATATACTCCAGCATTGGGATGCCATCTGCTGCAAGGCCCTCATTAAAGTCTGAGACAGAAGGAACCACCCAATCTTGGGCTTTCTACTTCCAAACTGTAAGCTAAATAAAACATTTTTCTTTATAAAGTTTCCAATCTCCAGTATTTTGTTATAACAACACACAAAAAACTGAGACACAAAGATTCTACAAGGGTATATAAACCAAAGATACTTCTTTGGGGTATCTTACAATTCTGAAATATTATATTTTACTGAGATGCACTTGTTCTGTTGAGATTTGCAGGTGTGAGATGAAATTCCTGAGAATGAAGAGCATTCTTAAGAGCAACATCATTCTCCTAAGTAAAGCCTGGATTTCTTGGGAAACAGAAATTTTGAAAGTAGGATTGGAATAGGGAAGAAATAATGTTGTTCCTTTTCATGAGCCTTACTTTGAGAAACTTGAATGATGTAGTGCTGATTATAGATCATCACTGCCATTGGGAATAGCCTGGATGCTGGGTAAAAGGGAGTCCCTGTAATGGACCCTGGCTAAAGATAAGTAATCTCCATTTACAAATCAAAATAGAAAAGGTATTGCATGTTTTTGTGTCTCTTTTCCTCTGCTCTTGACCTCAAAGTGCTTTTACACATTGTAACTCTGCAGTCAATTGTAGGTGTCACACAAGGATCAGGATGGTAAAGGCTGAACAGAAACTCCTCCAAGTTATCAACGCAGTAGCAGAAATTTTCAGTGAAAGTACTAAGGGGAATGTGAATCCTAGAGACAGAGGTAGAATTGGCTCTCTGAGGCCCAGCAATATATTCCCACATTTAGCAAAGGAATTCTGAGTTACATTTGTCAAAGAACATGGAGTTTCTTAACGATCATACAGATTAATATGCATTCATGGAAAAAGTAAAGCAATCGGTAAATTGTACTGGAGGGACTGTCCTCCAGTCCCTCATGTCATTATCATAACCAATTCGAAGTCATCAGACTTGACATCCATTCAGTGGCCATTTAAATTAATGTTGCCTTTGTATTTACCACATCTCTAATGTTCTAACATCCTGGGGCCTTCCCGATCTTGGGGGGACTGGCTCCCCCAGGACTGGCAACTTCTGTAGACATAAATGGTGTACCAAGCACACATTTCATATGCAAATCAACCTTTCCTGAGTCCATGTCCATCCAGTCCACCTCCTTTATCTGGATTTCACACTTCAGACCACTATTTCCTTGCCTGAATCAACCCAGGGTTAAGTACCAGACAACTAGAAATAGCCCCTACATACCACAGTCTGCTGAAATTACTCAACATAGTCAATCCTAAGCCTGCTTACTTTAACTTCCAAGATGGAGGTCACAATATAGCTCTTTCCCATGTTTTCCTTCATGTCCTCTATCCTCTGACAGACCATCTCTTCCCATATTTGACAGAGGAATTCTGAGTTCCATTTATTAAAGAAAGTTTCCAGACACAGTCGTACAGATTAATATGTATTCATGGAAAAGGGAAATCAACTGAAGGATTGTGCTTCCCCATGTGGTCCTGAAAGGTGTGGCATGCTCTCTTACTCCCTTGGTACTGAGTAATCAACTATCTTTTCAATGGCTATAATTATGTGTTCTGTTATCCTCACCATAACTGAATAATAGTAAAACCTACATTCAAAAATGCCAGTTTCCAGATGTGCAACAGGTTTCCTGGACCAGATATTGGTATCATCAAATGCCTTCCCATGAAAGACATCCTTGGTATGGAGATAACTGCAGTGGTGTATGTGGACAGTATGAATTCCAGTCACTTTTTCTGCTAACTGTGTCTTCATCCTAGAGAGTGAGCAACAAAATCAGCAGTTCAGTGCCTTAAATTGTGTGATTTGAACCCATCCCACAGTAAGTCAGGGACATTTTTGAATGCCCAACACTCCACCAATTGTAGTGCAACGTGCTTTGAACAGATCTGAAGACACTAACACCAGCAAGGGACCCAGGTGTCCTTCCTGGGTCAATTCCTTCTAAAATTTCTGTCAACTGCATTTACCTATTGTTACTTTCCAGAACTGTTTTCGTTACAATGTAGAATCTATTGAAGGTCCTGCTATGGCATGAAAGTGTCCCCTCCAAAACTGAGGTGTTGCCAATGTGATAACATTAAAAGGTGAAGCCTTTTAAGAGATGATTAGGGCCAAGCATGGTGGTGCATGTCTGTAATCCCAGCAGCTCAGGAGGTTGAGGCAGGAGACACAAGTTCAAAGCCAGTCTCAGCAACTTAGCGAGGCCCTAAGCAACTTATCAAGACCCTACCTTAAAATAAAAAATAAGAAGGGCTGGGGCTGTAGCACAGTTGTTAAGTGACACTGGTACCAATCCCTGGTACCAAAAAGAAAAAGAGAAAGAAGTGATTAGGCCATGAGGGCTCCTCCTTCATGAATAGGATTAGGTGCTCTCAAAAGGGGTTTGCCCTTCTGCCACATATGGACATAGCATTCCCCCAAGAGATGCAGTGTTCCAGGTGCCTACCTGGCAGCAGAGAGCAGCCCTAGCTAGGTGCCTTGGCCTTGGCCTTGGACTTCTCAGCCTCCAGGCTGTGAAAAATAAATTTCTGTTCTTTATTATAAATATACAGTATACTGTTTTCTGTATAGCAACACAAATAGACTATGACAGGTCCTTAAGAATGTTTTAAATTATTTGTTGGCTTTTCAATAAAATGAGATGAAAATGATCTCAAGTAAAATACTTTATTTTTTATAAATATATTTTATAGATTATAAAATTAATTTCAAAAATAAAAACAATAGTATTATATAAAGACAAGTTCTGACTTTCCTAAATTAATATAATTCAATCCTCATGTGATTATAAATTAATTTTGTAAGGAAAAAATTATTGATAAATATGTGAGCAAATGATGTTTTGTTCACATAAAAACACGTATTAAATTGCAGATTGAAATTGAACAATTTGTCATAGCCTCACAATTGATTGATATAAAAGTTTTTTTATTACTTGATATTTGAAATTCATTAATCTTGCACTTAAAAAAATTGTTCTAAAGATGGGGTCTTACTATATTACCCAGGATAGCCTTGAACTTCT
>JAJEJO010000255.1:731785-742394 GCA_020662805.1 Glaucomys volans | reverse complement strand
TCAGTCTTCCAAGTAGCTGGGACTATAGGCATACCACAGTGCCTGGCTAAAAATTATCTTTTAGGTTTTTAAAATAATTTTCCCATTTTGCCTCTAAGAAATGAAAAAAGAAAAGGTTTTAAACCACAGTCTACAATCATTTCACAAACAAAGTGTTATGGGTGCAAGGAATCTTCATTAAATGTAAAACTAAGGTGCATATATAAACCCCAATATCTTCTCTTCCCACATTGTGTTTTGATATCCCAGGTGTGCTATAGAAAAAAAATTTATTAGCTCAATAATATTTACTGTTCTGGAAGTAATTTTTCAGAATTATTTTTACTTTTGCAATTCTTGCTAATCTGTTGTGTTTTGACTCCTTTGTTTCTAATGTTTTTGCCCTAAACTAGCAATGCATGTGTCAAACTTGTGTATTCCTAAAAAGGAAAACAATTTTAAAACCAAGTCATAATTTTAACCTTTGACCTCCATGAATTGCCAAGCATTCTGACTGATATTTTAAGGTAATGAGAGCAATATCTCATTTATTGATGGTCATAATATAACTTAAATAGATCTCAATAACCTTGGTCTCTGGAAACACCTTCCTTAACCTCTATGATCCACCTTCTGGAAAATGCTTCTTATCCAACCATTTGTGACCTCATACTCTGGCCTTTGTCTATCTCTGTAGCTACACGTACATTTGCTCCTCAGATGAGCTTCCAAGTCAACAGTACACACCTTGCTGTACTCTTCAGGCTTGCACATGTGTGAAATCCCACCATTTTCCACCATATTTCACCTGTGTGCTCTCTTAAGGTCACCATTTTGTGCCTTCCCCTGCTTTTTTAGCCTAAATAAGTATATGTTCTTCTGTGTCTACCTCTCTTAGCCTAGAGCGAGAACACTTGGAGAGCTGGTACTGCATCTTGTTTGTTTTGTAATATGGTAGTCCCCTCTTGTCCATGGTAGATATTTTCCAAGATCTTCAGTGAATGCTGAAACCAAAGATAGTGCCAGATCCTATGTATACTGTGTTTTTCCCTATACATATCTACCTCTGATAAAACTTAATTTATTAATTAGGCATAGTAAGATAACAATGATAATAATAAAATTATAACACTATATCATAATAAAATTGCCAGCATCACTATTCTTGTGCTTTAAGACCATTTTTTAAGTAAAATAAGGATTATTTAACATAAACACTGCAATACCACAGTAGTAAATCAGATAACCAAGATGACTACCAATGGGCAGGTAGTGTATATAATTTGGATATGCTGGACAAAGGTATGATTCACATCCTTGGAGGGATGAAGTAGAAAAATGTGAGATTCCATCATGCTACTCAGAACCACAGGCAATTTAAAATTTATGGATTGTTTATTTCTGAAATTTTCCAAATCATGGTTGACCATGGGTAAATGAAACTGCATTTAGTAGGGTGCAGGGGACTTCTGTACTGTAGCAAACCCAGCCAGCATTGGTACTCATTAAATTTGGGTTGACTGAGTGAATGAATGAACAAACAAATGAGTCGAAGGCAAAAACCAATACAAAATAAAACAAAGAAAAAACATTAAGACGTAAGTGGGCTGTCTGTTCAGTGTTTTCAGTTTGCCTTTTGGAAATGACTGAAGAGATGGGCTTAAGCAGCCATGTTTTATGCCAGGAGATCCTGTCATTTGTCCACAGTTGATTATACCAGAGTGACATGTGGTCACATGGAACCAGGCAACACATCTCTACATCAATAACTTGCGTAAAAGACCCCGTCCAGATGTTATTGGATACTGGAGTTAAGAGGACCAACAGAATTAGGACCACAGCCATCACCATTGTAATCCACTGCTACCAGCCAACCAATGTTGTGGAGAAGAGAAACCAAGAGCTGCTCAGGGAACCCCACTGCAGAACAGTCAAAGGAGGAGGCTTGGAAGGTAAAGTAGACATTGGATCTTCCAGGGTTCTGAGGTTGAATCAGGGTTCTGTTTTGCCCTGTACCTCCTGATGCAGGAAATCTGTGAAACTGAGCTCTATACTTCAAAATCTAAAGTCTCCATGAAGCATTAAAAAATTCCAGAAATTCTGAACAGAAGCAAATCAGCTCCAAATGCTTTGATTAGCATCTCCTTGTAACTGACAAGCATGGTTGAGGTATAGTCAATACATCAGGAGACAACAATGTTGACTACAGTCACTGGCCATGTTTCTGAATAAATGCCTTAAAGAGCATTTATAGTCTACACAAAATCATACTTCATCTAAATTTCATTCTGATCAATTTGGAATTGAAAACGACTTATCCCATCCTTCCCCTGGGCCTGGCCTCCCTGTTGTTGGTCCCTAAGCAAATTGAACATTTTGTGCAATTAAAACATTGTGATCTGTCAAATATCCTGGTGCAATAAGTAGACACAGGTTATAGGTGATTTTATTATCCCCCCTTATGAGAATACACCTCTCAGGATATTCTACATCTAATGTAATGGTATGCATTCCTTGAAGGAATGGGATACATTCCTGATGGTGCTGGTTCACTGCTTCACAAATAGCTTCTATGGATAAGAAAGAACAGCATTTGTTTTCCCCTGTAACAAGATTATCGTTGAACTCTCAGGTAAGACTTCTTTCAGTATCTCTGTGCTCTTCCATTACTCTTTAGTATATTTAATAATGCTATAAAATAGCCTTTGTGCAGTCCTACTGGGGAAGTCTCCTTCCTCATGACCATAATGGCAACATCCTGTGGCCTCACTGCCAGATGGCAGGTGAGCGGAACACTTCTAGGCTCCTTTCTGGTGGGTATTGAACTAAAAGTTTTCCTGTGACATGTCACCCTCTTGCAAAATCTTCCCTCTGTTTTCCTCAATCTGATCCCAGGGTTTGTGAGATCACTGCCACCAGGGCTTGGGGGAAGTGTGTACAGACAGACAAAAGCCATCCTGGATACTGACAAGTGATCTTTCTTTGTGTTACATACTCTGATACTGTAAAGTGCTCTGAGCTCTGTGTGACATGATGACACTGAACAAAAAGACTGAGTTTTAATTCCACCATAAGTGTCAAATTTCCTTTGAGAGTTAGTGGAACAAATATGAACTACTTCATTGATGAGAAACAATGTGTTCTTTTTTTAAAACCTGCATTTTTATTTCAATAATACCACCTGGCAATCTATCCTAAGGAAATACCAGTAATATAAAATATCCAACCAATTTCACAAATGAAAATGTTTGGAATAACAATATCAGAAAGTGGGAAAATAAAAGAATGTGTTTGGAGAATTATAGTAGATAATTACAATGATATATTATTGAGCCTAATGAGAAAAACAAATGTGAATAATAGCCACACAAAGAAGTATATAAAAATAACATTTGGAGTAAAGTAACATGTTTACTTTATTTTATTGTACAAAGAAAATCTAAATAGGTGCATAAAAACTAAGAGATCACAAAGAAGTTTAGATTTTTTCTAAGCACAGATTTTGTGCTTTTTTCCCTCTGAAAAGCTTTCAGTTTAAAGTATCATCAAACAACTTTGCAATGTTAACTATAAAGCATTAATAATTCCTTCTACCTTTACAATCTATCATAGAGCAAAGATCTAAATTTCTTTATGGCCTTTCAATTTTTATGCATAGATTTATAAATAGATTTATTTTGATTATATGATAAAATAAACTAAATAGGTTGCTTTACTTCCTGTTATTTTCTATATGCTTTCTTGTGTGGCTAATATTTACATTTATTTTTCTCTTTAGGCTGAATAATATATCATTATAATCACCTATCATTCTCTGAACATATTCTTAATTTTTCCCACTTTTTGATATTGTTATTCCAGTTAGAACACCCCTCTGAAAAATATGCATGTCTGAGTCAGACATAAACTCACATAATTATATGATTCCATTTCAAAATAAGTTGATCCATAGAGAGAGAATGCAGATTGGTGATGCCAGGGCTAGAGATAGGGGAGTTTGAGAAGAAACTGCTTGATAATAGGTATTCAATTATATTTTGAAGTGACAGAAACACTGTGCAACTAGATTAAGAGTCATGGTTGCACAGTACTGTGAAAATACTAAACCTACTGAATTGTTCATTTTAAAATGGTTAATTTTATGTGATGTGACATTCACATCATTATCTATGTAAACAGTTTTTTTTTTTTAATGACACTGACTTGGGTCCCAAACTAGAGGAGCTGACCATGTGTGTCAGGGTCTGGCAACAGTCTATATTTTATCAAATTCCCATTAGGTATAATGCTCATTCAAAATCACATCATGGAGAACTTACCGTCTGCCTAATTTGCCATGCTAGCAAAGAAGCTCTGTATAAAATCTGTGTTATAATAGTGAGCTTCTATTCATGAAATTTAAATCATGAAAACCTGACTGGTGGGCACAAGAAGAAATGCATTTCAATGTCATCTCATCAGTAGCCTCATCACCTTGAGGATGAGCTTCAATGGTTAGGGCATCCCAGGGAGGGTGTGGTGTAAGGTCTAACTCATGGTAGACCTTATTTGAGCATACCACAATCAAGCAGGAGCATCGTCTGCATCTTTTATTTTATTCCAGCACCTCTGTATAGGCATCCTTAGAAACATGGATCTACACTATTCCTTAGGAAGGGGATATTATTCTAATCATAATCCAGAGACCAGATAAAATACAGGTTGAGTATCCCTTGTCTGAAATGCTTGGGACCAGAAGTATTTCAGATTTTGGAGTTTCTCCAGATTGTTTTTTATTTTTTGAGTTTTGTTTGTTTTTTAGGTACCAGGGATTGAACCTGGGGTACTTAACCACTGAGTCACATCTCCAGCCCTTTTTATTTTTTATTTTGAGACAGAGCCTCGCTTAGTTGCTGGGGGCATCCCTAAGTTGCTGAGGCTGGCCTTAAACTTGTGGTCCTCTTGTCTTAGCCTCCCAACTTGCTGGGATTACAGTGCCACCATGCCTTGTTTATCAGTTTTTCAGATTTTGGAATATTTGTGTAGACTGTACCATTTGAGTATCCCTGATCCCCAAGTCCCAAATCTGAAATGCTCTAATATCTGAAAACTTCTGAGTGTCCTGTTGGATTAGGGGTGCTCAACCAGTGTTTTATTGTAAAGAACAGATTTACTCCATCTGCTGTCCCTAAAATTTATTATAATTGGATCCCACTTTTACCACTAAAAGAGGATTCAGTGAGTAGCAAATATTTTAGGAGATGGATATTTGATTCATCTGAAGCTTTTCAAAGGTAACTTGTCTTTATAACCATTGGTAAAACCATAATGTTTTTTAAAACAATAGAAGAAACACAATCAATTGGGTTGAGGGCCACAATATCGAACAATAAAGGAACATCTATCAATTCAAAAAGTATTGAATTGATATTAGAGCTATTTATAATATTCCATGTGAAAGGCTCTGAAATGTTAGGACACAGCAGCCACAGCATAGAAAGTAGGTACAAAAAGCAGAACCTGAAGGAACTCCAGGACTGACTTACAGAGCTCATATTGACTCACCCTCTGCAAAGGTAAATTGCCAAGAGAAAACTTTGAGGTTTTTCAAAGATGTTTCAAAAGATGCATTCGAATATTTGCTCTCTTTATTAAATCAAAGAGTATTCCTGATCCTGAGATTCTTCTCTAGGACATTATGAGTAATAACCTTAGGATCGTCAGTTCTGCAAAATGTCCCTTTTGTGGGAACAGGTCTTTGCCAAGATTTAAACAGTAAGTGTATGCACATTAGGATGAGGTTTTTCACCTTTTGTTCTCAGAAATATGGAAAATAAGGGCGGATCAAATGGGTCTGGTAATACCCCACTTTTCCTTTCAGCGGTTTAATCACACGGGAGGTCTCGCATTTCATCAGGGTGTGAAATGTCTTATATTTCTCCTGGTTTCTTTTTTCTTCTTGCACAATGAATGCAAGTCCAGGAACGTGAATAAGGCCTTTCCCCACCACACACAGGCCCTCTCCCACCCCCTGCCAGCTATTCCTGCTCTGACCTCCGCGGGCCTCCCCTGAGGACGGTGCCCCTTTCCTCTACAAGTTCCCGTCCTGCAACCCGCGGCGACCCGTTCCTCTCCGGCCCAGACCTCGGTGGGGGCGCGGCGGCCCGGGGAAGGGAACAAACTGTGAAACCATCGCCTCCACCAGGTCACCTCCAGCGCCTCCTATTACCTCCACCGCTGCGGAGACGCCGGGTCAAGGCAGCTCCATCGCACAAGCGCTTTCCCAACGCGCCGCCCCGAGACCCCCATTTCTATGCACCCTGGAAAGGGTGATTAATTTAAAGTGAGTGGAGTCTGTTTCTTTAAGACAAGCTCATAAATCGTGAAAGATCACCACTTCTTTTCAAAAGCCTCTCCACGGTCCGAGTCTCCCTTCTGGGTCAGTAAAGTCATTGAAGCTTTAACGGCATGCCATGGCAGATTACACGATACAGCTGTCCCAGCACCGTGAAAATTAAGTTATGCCCCGTGTCAGCAAGGGGGTTTTCCCCCTTTCTTTTCCCTCCCCTCCCCCACCCTTTTCTTTTTTTTCTCCATTCCTTCCCACCCCTACTCCTCTCCCTAGGCTCGCTCTTGCTGTCTCACTCCCTCTCTCCCTCTCCCTGTCCTCCTTCCTACTCTGTGTCTCTCCAAAACCCCCTCTGCCCTTTCACTTTCCCGCTGGGAAGTGCACATCCCAAGAGAGGCAGAAGTTGGCCCACAGGCGGCTGTGCTTTGAGCCTCAGCTATTGATACTCAGTAAATGGAGATGATGGGCTTCTCTTTCAGAGAAGAGCTAGCAAAATGGTGCCTTTTGTTCTCACCCCCCCACACACACATATCTTTTGCTTCCTTCTTTCCCTCTTCTTCCTCCTCCTCCTCCCAACCCTCCCTCCTAGAACTCAGTTGAACCCTCAACCCTCCAAAGTGACGCAGCATTCCAGAACACGAGGTGCATCCTCTCTGTGTGTGCAAATGGCCTCTTTCATTCCAACTTCCTGTACAGTCCAGGGTGCTTGGTGACCACCTGCCCCCAGGAGCAGTGATCAAGCCTTAGTTTAAACATTAGCATTAAACATTAGCATGGCTGTGGCTACAGCTCTTCTCTCTGGGAGGAAGGGATGAAGAAGGTTCCCTGCAAACTAGGAAAGCATTAGTACCCATCCCTGTGCTCCATTCTGTGCCTGAATGTGATCCATACATACCTAACCTCTTAATAACCCTCAGGGTCCCTCAACACAGAGTAAAAATTCAGAGAGGCGGGGAGAGAGAATGAGGATGAACATGAGCAAGAGAGAGACATGGAGAATTAAGCCCTCAACATGATTCAAGTATAGGCTTCCCTCTTTAAAAAATTAAAAGGTAATCTCAATAAAGAAATGCACATGTCTTTTTTCATACACTTGACATCTGCCCAGAAAGATGAGAGAAATGCTTGCAACATAAGACATTAAACTTTTCTACCTTGCTTCTCCAAGGAGGTGAAGGGGAAGTTTCAGCTGGTGATTTTGGGAAAGACTCTGGATGGCATTTCCAATGGCATCCAGGAATTAAAAGATGCCACCATGTAAAGTTGAGAGCAGTTGTTGACATGGATGGAATAATGACTTTTCCACAGAGAAAACAAAGGTTTCCCAGAGACTCACTCAACTGGGTGGAAATTTAAAGCAGTAACATTTTAATACATAAGTATAATACATTAGATACACGTAAACATATCTAATTAAAAATACATATTTTTAAAATTCCTGGATCTTCAGTGGGGAAGAGATAGCTCAGTTGGGACCTACGTGGTGAGAAGAGCAGCAGAGAGAGGCTCTGACACGAGGGAGGTCCTGAGCTATTGGAAATGGCAATGGACTCAGCTAACCATGAACCCAAACTCTATAACCATGACCCAAAATAAATGTTTCTTCCTCTGAGTTGTTCTTTTTGGTTATTTTGGTCACAGCAATGAAAACACTGATGAATACAACAGTCTTGAACACTCTGTTGGTCATGGGGTATTTCATGAAGTTAATTTCTGAGCTGAGCAGGCAAGTAAGCTGGCATAGAATTGGAGGATCCCAGAGCAATCGTGAAGGCATGTGACTTGGGCTAGAAAAGGAAGGTCCTATATTGCACACCTCCTTGGTATTGTGCCTTCTTATCCATGGATCCCAAGACAGGGCCACACTCTACAATTTAGAGGTGAGGTTCAGTGACAAGGAGTCCTTTGCCCATGATTGCTGCCTAGTGAGTCATGAAAGCAGAGTTTTAGTTCAGGAAAATTTCTTTCCACTTTAACCAGATTGTGTAACTCAATTGTGTAGCTCCCAATTTGTATCTTGCCTATTCATTCTTAACTTTTGCTGCCTTTCTGGTTACCATTTGAGGACTAGGGAAACCAAATACAATTAAATGTCCCTTGGTATTTGTGGGAGATTGGTTCCAAGACCTCTGGTGGATATCAAGTCCCTGCAGATGCTCAAGTCCTTTAAATAAAATGACAGCATAATTGCATATAATATAAGCACATCCTCCTGTATACTTTACATCATACCTAGGTTACTTATAATACCTAATACAATATAAATTTTATGTAAATAGTTGTTTATTTTGTTTAGGGGATGATTGCAAGCAAAAAAAGTTTATTTGTTCAGTACAGACATATTTTAAAAATATTTTCTATTTGGGTTGGTTGAATTCATAATTCAAAAATATTAATCTATCAAATGAATTAACCCATTGATTAGGTTACAGCTATCATAATCAAATCACTTCACCCCTGAACACTTTTGCATTGTCATGTGAGACACCTCATATCCACACCATAACACCAGAGAACATAGATTCTAGTAGATCCCCAACAAAGACACAGTGCCTCTACTGGCAACCACAATGGAATGCTTTCACAGGAAAGGGGACCAGAGAGACATGACAAAGCCTTGATTGAATCAGCTGTGATCCTCTAGGCATCTTGACCTTCCAGTGACTTTTGGAGGACTAGAGTTCATCCTGATCAGATTTTTCTGAGTTCTTCTCATAATAAAAACCTAAGATGTCAAGTCTTGATATTGTGTTTAGAGATAGCCTCTTTCTCACTTGCTTTATTCTTCTCCCAATGTTATTGCTGTTACCTAGCAAATATCAAGTTTTCATATTTTTCATATAGTACATGCAAACTCCAAGCATCAATAAATACAAAAATATCAACAACATTAAAAAATGTAGTGTAAATTTATGTAAGATTTAGGAGGATGGCCTTGGAAGACATCTACATATAAATGCCACAGATAAAAAATGGCAGGGCTCCTTCTTACAGACAAAGCCTTGATCACATTTTGGGAGTTATAGAGCAAGCTCTGGAGGCACATGTCCTTGTCAGATAGATTCTGAATGAATGCAATGCCATCCACCCATTACTAAACCCAAACTCCTCATGCTTATGAGTTTTGTTCCTAAGAGTAGACAATCCTATTTTGTGTGCATAGCACACAACTTAAAAAATTGCATAATGTTGTAATGTGAATTTAGAACATAACATGTGATCACTGTTCTCTTGCAAGTACCACTAAAAGAGAAGGAAAATAATTTTGCAGGCTAAATGACAGCTATAATAAAATTTGATAATTCTTGCCATTTGTAAGAGAGTAAAATCAAAGGCAGGTTATATCACAAAAATGTTTGTTTGATGACAATGAAAACAGAATAAATTTAGGCATTTGTCATTTCCATTCATTTATCCTCCACATAAATATTTCAAGCTTATTACAAAATATCTATCATAATCTCATTCTTCTATTTTTGTTACTCCAGACTGAAAGGCTTAGTTAACCTCAAATTTACTTTCAATAAGTCCTGTTTTCATTTTTATTGCTGATCCTTATAGACAAAGATAGCATTTTGTCACTAAAATAGACCAACAGTTACAGCAAGACAGGCTTATATAGAACATCCTATCCTGATTTTGTTCAAATGCTAGTGCTGATATAATTTGATTAAAGTAGTTGTAAAATAAGCTAGGTATGTGAGAGGTAGGATGATAGAAAGGGTTTGATAAATCCTAATCCTTTGGCTCTCAAGACTGCAAGAGTTGGACCCCATCTGGTGTAATGGATTAAAAATCTTTTCCCATTTCAAAGGTTTGATCACAACAAAGGCTTGATTTGATGAAATCAAAGTGGCAGCCTGGATTTGAAAACTATTTAGAGTGGAACTTCCTGAAGTTTACATGTGAGGGAAGAATTGGCAGAGATATGAATGTGGGATGACCATGTATTTATATGTATGTTTCACTGGAGGTCTGTTTGCAAAGAAATGAAGGATGGCTGGGAAAGGAAAGAAGGAAGGAAGGAGAGAAAGAAAGAAAGAGAGAAAGAGAGAGAGAAAGAAAGAAAGAAAGGTTAAGTAGCAGGTTTCTTGTCTAATAGAAAGATGCTTTTGCTGGGTGCAGTGGTGCACACCTGTAATCCCAGCACTTGGGAGGCTAAGGCAGGAGGATCGCGAGTTCAAAGTCAGCCTCAGCAATTTAGCGAGGCCCTAAGCAATTCAGTGAGACCCTGTCTCCAAATAAAATACAAAATAGGGCTGGGGATGTGGCTCGGTGGTGGAGTGCCCTGGGTTCAATCCC
>JAJEJO010000255.1:709303-723749 GCA_020662805.1 Glaucomys volans | reverse complement strand
TCTGGTATTGTGAAACCCCCTGCTTCGCTCTTCTTGCTAAGGATTGCTTTAGCAATTCTGGGTCTCTTATTCCTCCAAATGAATTTCATGATTGCTTGCTTTATTTCTATGAGGTCCGTCATTGGGATTTTAATTGGAATTGCATTGAATTTGTATAGCATTTTTGGAAGTATGGCCATTTTGACAATATTAATTCTGCCTATCCAAGAACATGGGAGATCTTTCCATCTTCTCAGATGCTCTTTAACTTCTTTCTTTAGTGTTCTGTAGTTCCCAGTGTAGAGGTCTTTCACATCTTTTGTTAGATTGATTCCCAAGTATTTTATTTTTTTTTGAGGTTAATGTGAATGGGGTAGTTTTCCTAATTTCTCTCTCAGAGGATGCATCACTTATGAATAAAAATGCATTAGATTTATGAGCATTAATTTTATATCCTGCTACTTTACCGAATTCATTAATGAGTAGGGAAAGGTTTTCAAGTCAAATAGGTGGGTTAGCAAAAAGAAAAAAAAATGAAGAAAATCACAAGAATCTAGATTTAACAGGCTGGATAGGGCAATGCCTAGAGAAACAAATGGAAGACGAATGCAACATCAGAAAGAAAGAACCACAGGACTTTGGTTGACAGGACATGTTAAAGACTCTTTCCAAGTCTGATCATTCCTGATTCACTTGCCTATTGCTTGAGGTGTCACCCGTCATAATTATCAATCATAGTGAAAATGGGAAGAGGTTTGTGTTAGGGGAAAGAGGATGAGCTCAGAGGTTTCTGGTTTTTTTCAAAGTCCAGATGATGGAGTTGCACATCCTATAGGTAACTGGACATAAAAAAAGGACACAGAGCAGATCAGGAGCTGTCCACCAGGAGGTGGCAGCTGAAATACCTTGAGCAGATGAGATATAAACATATAGGACAAATGCACTGAACCCTGTTGCACATGAGCCACAGTGAAACAACCAGCTTCTCAATTGTGGCAGGAGCATGTTTTGTGCCCACACACATGTGTGCATATGCATGCACATATTTGGTGAAAGACAAATATTCTTTATTCTTCTGTTTTAAAATTCATACCTGATTTTGCTTTATTAGAAAGAAATACTATCATAAAATGTCACCTGATACTTTTAGTAAATGCTTTATATTTTTAATGGACTTTTTTTTGGTATAGTTTTTGACTTACAGAAAAATTGGGAAGATAGATACTCTCTATCCTCTCATCCAGTTTTTGCTATCATTAATTTTTGTTGTTGTTATTGTTATTTGGGAGAGAACCCAGAGGCACTTTACCACTGAGTAACAACTCAGCCCTTTTTATGTTGCTGTTGTTTTCATTTTTTATTTTAAGACTGGCACTTGCTAAATTGCTGAGGCTGACTTTGAACTTATGATCTTCCTGCCTCAGTCTCTGAGTTGCTGGGATTACAAATATGTGCCACTGCATAAGGCAACATCTCATGTTTGTATGGTGCATTTGATACAATCAATGAACCAACATGGATTTGCTGTTACTAACTAAAGTTTTTTCAGATTTACTTACTCTACATGTGTGTTTAAGTGCACGTGTGCGTGTGTGCTTCAGGATCCCATCCAGGATATATTATACTTATTTATTATGTCTCTTTAGGCTTATCTTGCCTTTAACGGTTTCTTAGAATTTCCTTGTTTTTAATGATTGTCCTTGTTTTTGAGGAGTACTGGTCAAGAATTTGATGCTTCATTTTTTGATGTGGCCCCAAAGAAAGTTATAACAACAAATATGTCCTGAGCATTTTATATGTAGTATCTCTGACCATTCACAGTGCTTTCTGACTCCTTAGTATTACTATTGTTGTGATTTCATGGGTGGAGAAACTGAGGATTTAAAAAAAATATCCCATGATACTTCCAACAATCAATTGCAGAAATTGAGTTAAGAAAGATACTGAAGACAGAGACATATATATTTAAAATCCTTAGATAAATTTCTGTATTTCCCTCCACCACTTTCCCCTGTGTCTTCCATTTACCCCTACCACCTGGGAGGGCAATTTAAGTTTTTCTGAAATGTACTTACACCTTGGAAATTTATTAAACTGTGTGGTTTGTCGTTACATTCCTCTAAAAGCTGCTTCCCACCTCTCTAAGCAGGTTATTGAGAACGTAGGTCACAACATTATATCACTTCAGAGACCTGAGAGAATGGTCTTGGTGTCACATCCTACAGAGGCACGCCTCAACTGCCTTCAATCCAGCCTCTCATTGAACAGTCACAGTTAAGCCAAATGTCTGACCATTTTTTCATCAGCGAGCAGATAATAATTCAAAGACCTGGGCCAAAGCAACCTCTCTGAATAGATCTTATGAAATCATTTTTCTTTGCAAATCCATAAAAATCAACTGGGACTCCTTATCAATAGGCCGGCTTAAATGGAGAGCAGAAGTTGCTGGATTATGAAGTGCTCATTTTAATGAAATTCCTCTCCTGCTGAGACACTCCCTGCAGATTTTCCATATTTCAGCCTGGGAAAGGTTTGATGCTTTCCTGCCGGTGCCAAGAGTTAATTGAAAACATTTCAGGATAAATTCGGCTCAGAAGCGAATGCTTCCAGCCCATCATTATTCTTAGTAATAATAGAAGAGTAATACAATTATTAATAGGCATGTTGTATCCTCTTAAAGTGGCGGTGAGTTTAGGAACCGTGTCGTCATTCTTTCTAAAACTCCACACAAAACCCTGAAATATGAGACTGGGAACTTAGAAGAAAAACAAGCTTTTGCTGCTAAATTATATAGTTTGTCTCTTCCTGTTTGTAGTGGATGCATGGTAGTAGATGATTGCTGTTTTTCCCCTAAAGTTCTATTTTTAAATCTAGCATTGGGTTTTGAGAAATACACACTTTTGGATATTAAAAGAAAATGTCTGTAAACATTGGCAAAACAATTCATACCATTATAATTGTGTTAGGTTTTAACATTGTACTTGCTGGGAGAACTATTTTAGCATCATCTGTTAACATTAAGTTAGCTTTTAATGAAAAATACAATCTAAATTGCCCTTTATATATGATTTGGCTGTCTCATAAACTTTATTGAATAACTACTAATATTTAGTAGTTGTTATAAACAAGAATTCTTATTTTCCTTGCTTTTCAATGTGGTTTGGAATGTTAATTCTTTTATTAACACCTTTTCATTGTGTTTGAAAACCTGTGATCAAATTTTCTCTTGAAATATAATCTATCTGGAGTCCTTGAAGAAAGGTTAGGATCACTGAGCAAATCAGCAACACATCTCTGACCTAGAGGCTGCCTGCTGAAGGGAGCAATTAACACCATCTAACCTTCAATCTTTCCTAGGATTTCAAGTCTTCTAGTCAGTATCCATAGACAGAACATTGTATGAAGGAATGGGTAAGTATTATTTTTTCAGAGCAATAGTATAGCTTTAAGTCTCTAAAGTGACATTAAACCACTTGATCAACGTATCTCTTTTTGCTCTCTAAAAATGCTTTGGAGTTTTACACATGTACATGTAAATTGTAGACGTATGTTTTTAATATCACTGCATACTCATTTTCTACATAGGGAAGACTGAGACACAATTGGATAAGATAATGAGTGGCAGGAACAGCCGGGATTCTCTGCCCTTGGCTTCCTACCTAGAGTAGAATCTCAGTGAAAACAGGGATTCATTTAATCACTGTGTTTTTTTCTTTTCCTCCTGTATTTAGGAGGGTTCTGAATATTTATTGAATAAATGAACTAAATGAATGAATTTTCTGACTCTTTTACACTCTTGCCTTTCCTTGGGGATATAAATCCAATTAGAAGTAATTTTCTCCTTCATTAGACTATAAGGGTATGGTTTTGTGGCATTCTCTAATAAGATCATTTAAACTTTAGATACATAATGAGTACTTTGGGAATGTGCCCTCAGATGTTAGCTAGGGAGATTACTACTTCTAAATTGGGATTTCAGGATTCTCCATAGAACTATGCTGCTATGGTATGAACGTGTCCCCCAAAATTTATGTGTTGGAAACTTAATCTCCAATGCAACAGTTTGAGGTAAAACTTTTAAGAGGTGATTATATCATAAGGGCTCTTCTTTTATTAATGGATTGATTCCATAACTGTGGGAGTGGGTTAGTTATCATAGAAATGGGTTGCTAACAAAAGGATGAATTTGGCCCCCTGTCATTCTTTCCCTCTATTTCACGAACTTTCTCTTGCTCTTCCACCTTCTACCAAGGGGTGATGTAGCACAAATGTACTCACCATATAAGGCCCTTTGATCTTGGATTTCTTGGCCACCAGAACTGTAAGAAATAAATTTCTTTATAAATTATCCAGTCTGTGGTTTTCTGTTGCAGCAGCACAAAACATACTGAAGTAGCCACCAAGTAGACTTTGCATGACATCTCATAATTTCTTCAGCTTGTGTCAGTGTTCCTCAAAGTATGATCTCCCAAGTGACTCTCCCAGTAGACTCTCCCAAGGTGCCTGACAAAAACAAGGGTGTTCATGCTTGAGCCCTCCGAGGTTCTGATTTAGTAGGTATAAGAGTGGAGTACAGAAATTTGCATTTGGGACAAGTTCCCCAGATAATTCTTATATACACCAAAGTATGGGAAATATTGGATTAAAGTTTTGACCTCTGTTAAATCAAATATGGTTTTAGAAGAAACTATTGTCATATATAATAAGACATCATCTGAGGAGATGTTTTCTTTAGGAAAAATGAGCTTCCTTTAAAGCAAAGCTTAATAAAAATATATACCAAAAATACTAGAATTCACAACAAGGGAAATTGAACATTTAACCACAACCTTGTTATTCCTCTAAATTCAACTTCTTTTTAAATCCCTTATATTCATTTGCTAGGCTATTGTAATAAAGTACTGCAAACTTGGTGGCTGAAACAACAGAAATTGCCTCAGGATTCTAGAGACTAGAAGTCAAAGATGGAGGTTTTAGCAGTTTGTTTCCTTGAATGGGCTGTGAGGAAGTGTCTGCCCCATGCCTGACCTTCAGCTTCCAGAGGTTTGCTGGTCATCCTCAGTGTTCCTTGGCTTCTGGGAGCATCACCTCCATCTTGGCCTTCATCCTCACACTTGCTCTCCCTGTGTACCCATGGGAACTCCCCATGGTCAGAAACAGGTGAAACAACCTGGAGCTTGCAATTGTCATCTGAAGTCAGGGGCAGTCTTGTGGAACCTACCTCTCAATCTGTGAAATCTGATGCTACTTCCAGGTAAAGAGTGTCAAAATTGAATTAGAAGGACTCTTTGCCTAGTGTATGGAGGAAACCCCCACACATCTGGGGTTACAAAAGTATTTTGTATTATAAGAGAATGGAGAAACCCAGTTCATTGTTCCACTATTCCCAGACAGTGACATCTCAAAATCTCTAGTCCAGGGGCATAATGGTGTCAATAGGGTTGACAAGATTGAGATTATGCTGACTCAGTCACCTTACCATCATTGTCACATAGCTCATATAAATATTTATTTGAATGGCTGGGAGAGAGAGAATAGAATTGTGTGAGTGGCTGAAGTCCCCCATCCCTGCAGCACATCTTAACTCTGCTATTCATTGCTGTTCAGTGATGATGATGAGGGCAATAATAATGATGATATCATCCCTATAGTATGCAGCACAGTTCCTGGCACATATGAGACACAATAAATATTGGTTCAATAAGTAGCTTGACAGGGCAAAGGCCTTACTTAAGAACAAATTGGTTTGCTTCCTGAGAGAAATGGTCTCATTGGTGACATCATAAACAAACTCAAGTGAGATGGCATGTGTGGAATGTGGTGAGTTGACAAAAGAATCTACTCCCAAAGATTTGGCTTGGTTCGGGTATGCTTTTATATGACCTGAAATGGAAAATGAATGTTTAAAATGACATTCAGCAAGGGAAGCCAAGTGTAAGAGTAACTCTGAAGAGAATCCTTAAACTTATCATTAATGAAAGCAACTTTTGCTACCCCTTCTCAATTGACAGTGTGGATCAGAGGTTGAAGAGGAAGGCTGATGTTGAGATGATTTTACTCCTATGACTGGGACAGTATGGTTTGCAGGTCCAATCATCATAATAGCACCTTTGTATTAGTGAATTTTGCATTACTATAATGAAAAACCTAAGGCAATTAACTTCTAAAGAGTAAAGATTTATTTTGGCTCATAGTTCTGGAGTCTCCAGTCCAAGTTTGGGTGGCCCCATGGCTTTGAGTCCTTGGCAAGGGCAGCATATCATGGTAGAAGTGCATGTCAGAGAAAACCTCTTAATTCACAATTCAGAAGCAAAAAGAGAGAGGACAAGAGGCCACAGTCTCACAATCCTCTTCAAAGGCATGTCCTGGAAGACCTAAAAACCTTCTATTAGGCCCCGCCTCCTAAAGGTTCCATTACCTCCCTGAAGTGCCACCCTGGGAACCAAACCTTTAACATAGGGACCTTTGGAAGGGATACTCATCCAAATTACATCAACCTCACATTTGAATGGGCTTCTACAGAACACAGGATACAGTGCTGGAGATCTAACCCAAGGCCTCAGGCATACTGGACAAGGACTCTACCAGTGAGCAATGTCCCCAGCAGTCCAAGGTGAACATCATAGTATGAACTCATGTGGTCCACATTTTAACCCTCTGATAAGGTGGGGAGGAGGTCATCATTACTTTTCATAAGTGAGAGTAAAAGATGTCACTTATTGATCATGAGCTCCATATCCCTGCACATTAAGATATAGCTAAGAGCAACTCGAACTTTCATTCTTGGTTCTATAGGCTCCTGTGTTCTAAGAATCCACTAAATTCTCAGGGTATCTTTTTTTTCTAGTCCCCTCTGAATCTAATTTTCTGATTTCCCTGTACTCTTATTCCCCACTTTGCATTTCAGATCTGCGTATCTCTATTGAGCACTAATGTGTAGTGAGGCAAAGGTTTTGTTGTCTAAGACACTACTCTCCTCCATTATGGACAAAATCAAGAGCAGTCAGTGAGTGAAAATGATGGGTGGCAGACTTTTATTAGAACTTACAGATAATAGGGATACAGCAAATAACTTAAAGCAAATATTAAATATCCCTCATTATTTGTGAGTCTGTCCACTGTTTTTGTCACCCAGGTTCTGTCTCTTGCCTTGTTGCTACATTCTGTATTGCATTTCTCATTCTCATTTTCTCTCACTTCTGATTTCTCCACCACAACTTATAATTCACTTACCAAATGCACTTGAATTGCCATCTTGTGTTTCCATTCAACCTTTCCATTCTGGAACCTCCCTCCATGTCCCCACCCAGGAACTCATTAAGGTTTTTTCCTATGGAGACTGTTTCTTAAGAGAAACTTTTATTCAAGGTAGTAAAATAAGATGTTTTCTTACTTTTTTTCATATTCTTATAACAATTTTTTAAAGTAAATATGATTTGAATACTTCTATTTTTATTTCCTTCATGAAGAAAATGTAATGTTTACTGTTCATTCTAAGTAAGGATGGATTACAAAGAAAACATCTCAATAGCAGAAAAGAGGAAACAATTTGTGTGAAATGACATCAAAGTGGTGAGGATGGTAAAAAGGAGTAGCCTTAAGAAAAGTCATTGCTTTCTTTAGGAAGAACATATAGAAACTGATTAACTTGAGATATGGATAGAATGCAATAGTTTTTATGGGTTAAATTTTAATATAGCATTGGAAAAAAGGAAAAGTAATTTATAACTTCAAACACTGGAGGAGGGCAAAGGTGCAATAAAACAACAAAAAGAAAACATGATCAGCCCAACAAAGGTAATTAAAGTGATATTAAAATAAATAAACAAGTCTTTTATTAAGAATACAGGCAACAACAGGTGTTGGCGAGGATGTGGGGAAGAGAGTACACTCATACATTGCTGGTGGGAGTACAAGTTGGTGCAGCCACTCTGGAAAGCAGTGTGGAGGTTCCTTAGAAAACTTGGAATGGATCCACCATTTGACCCTGCTATCCCACTCCTTGGCCTTTACCCAAAGGACTTAAAATCAGATTACTACAGTGATGCAGCCACATCAATGTTCATAGCTGCTCAATTCACAATAGCTAGATTATGGAATCAACCTAGATGCCCTTCAGTAGATGAATGGATAAAGAAACTGTGGTATATATACACAATGGAGTATTACTCAGCCATAAAGAAGAATAAAATTATGGCATTTGTAGGTAAATGGATGATGTTGGAGACTATTATGCTAAGTGAGATTAACCAATCCCCAAAATCCAAAGACCGAATGGTCTCTCTGATAAGTGAATGATGATGCATAATGTGGGGTGGAATGATGGCAAGAATGGGGAAAGAATAGAGAGCATAGAGGGAAGGGAGGGGTGGGGTTGAGATTGGGGGGTAAGAATAATAACAGTATGTGTGACAGACATCATTGCCCTGTGTACATGTATGAATGCACAGATGGGGTGACTCTACTTTGTGTACAACCAGAAAAACAATTACTGTACTCCATTTGTGTTCAATGAATCAAAAAATTAAATTAAAAAAATAAAAATAAATAAAAACAAAAATAACCCACACACACAAAAACAAAATAAAATAAAATAAAATAAATAAACAAGAAAACATGGTAAATTTAAAACACAAGGTAAACTGGTAAGAATAAATTGAAACAAACCAGGAACCAGTAAATGTAAATAGATCTAAATCGCTATGAAGTGATAAAAGCTTCAATGGATTAAAAAAATTTATTAATTAACCAACCAATCAAATGAAACTTGTCCTAATAACCATGTGCTGTTTACAAGAAGATAAGAGGATAGAATTGAAGAGATTTAAGAAGTTCTTTACAAGTTGTGTTAAAGGGTGTTTATGATAAAACAACTTATAAAATAGCATGCATTGTGCATTTTTATTTCATTTAAATACTTAGAAAAGATTGAAAGATTATATCTAAATATACATAGATTGTCTCTAGGTGTTGTTATTATGAATGATTTTTATTCTCTTCTTTTTGACTAACTGTATCTTCTAAATATCCAACACGTGTTATTCTGCAATAAGAAAAAACAAAATGAAGAAAACTGCACAAAGTTTTTTAAAAAAATAAAATAAAAATAATTCACAAAATAAAAGCAATTGCAGTAACATAATTATTACACAAAAAGTTACAGTTCATATTACTAAAAGATATTTTCTGTCATAAAGATAAAAAATATACCTGAATACTATACCTTCAAAATACATTCATTAAGCTTGATAGAAATAAAAGCAGAAATTGGTGAACCCACAGTATGGTAGAAGGCTTTAATGTATTTCTCTAATAAAACAACAAAGATAGAGATATGGAAAAATAAGATAATTAGATGTATATTCTAAGAAAGAACACTGACAAAATAAGAGATTACACATTCCCTTTTTATGCACTAAAATATGAATAAAATTTTATCATATGGATATTAATAACCACTAATGAACTAGCCTGAAATTGCAAAAAGTAACTCATTAACAAAAATGCAATAAAATGAGAAAATAACAGCTAGAAATTTGAAAACATAATCTAGATAATTGTGAGCTTAAAGAGAAGATAAAAATAGAAAGCATGTACGGTTTGAAGTGGATTACAATAAGATTACTCGTAGAATGTTTTTCTCAAGGAAAAACTCTTAGGTGGTTGTTTGAGTTGTGAATAAGTTATCCACTTTTAAAACTGAACACCATTTTTACCTGAAAGAATTACTGCAGGACAGCTAAGTTTTTTAGATTTGGAAATGGGCAAAAAGTTTATGTACACACATATAATTCAAGGAAAATAACAATTTATTGCCGATAATGAGAAATTTGACATGCATGCAAAAATTAAGAACTGGGAAAAACTACACTGTGAGTCTTACACCTTTCCAATAGTTATAGAATTTTATGATGAGATCAGTGGTGATATTAACAAATGTGATTTATTTAATATCATAAAATAAAATGGAACAATATTTAGATTATCTACATAACTCACTGAGAAGTACTGTTAAAGACCAAAGCATGGTATTACTAAATCATGCATGGAAAAAAATTCATTAAAATGCAAGACAGGCCAGTGGATTTTAATGTAGCAAATTATGAAATGTTCACTAATGTGATTTCAGATTCCACCTTACAATTAACCTTTAAAAATCTACCATGGTAAGTTTTGCTGCATATCAAAGAAGAAAGGCTACAATTATTTGAGTTTAAGAGTATTGAAATCCTTTTTCTAATAACGTATTTAATGCCAGATTCATATGTGTGCATGTTAAGTGTGTATAAGATATATTGGAGCAGAATGAAAGCAGAGGCATATAGAGACTCCAGACTGTTCAGCCAGATACTAGTTTTGAAAAAATGTAAAGCAGTAGTGGTCTTGTTATAATTTTTTCTTAATTTTGTGAAACAGACTGTTAGTCTATGTTTACATGTAAATGGTTTATTATTTAAAATTAATTATTAAATGTTTTAAAAATGTATGTGCTTTGATTTCTAATATGATAAAAATGAATATATACAATCCCCTACATTGTAAAGATGTTAACTTTGACCCCCATCAAAGGTTTACCTTTGCTTTTGGTTCCTGGGAGATAATCCTTGTCCCTATGCCTTGAGCTAAGCAGACGGTAACAATGTGACTTAAAATGGGCGCTGGCCACACAAGGAAGACCAAAAATACAATTTTGGGGTCACATGGAATCAGTCAACCTGAATATTGAGATCAACTAATTGGGTAATCATTCAATCAATCATGCCTACAGAATGGAGCCCCAGTAGCAACTCTGATCATGGAGGCTTAAGGCAAGCTTCCCTGGTTGGCATTAATCTGTGTGTTTTGTCCTCCCATGGAATGTGAAGCTCTATGAACTTTGTTGTCCTGGCTGATTTTAATCTGCATCCTTTCCTTATAATAAATCATAACTATGAGTGTGATGGTTTCAATGACTTCTGTGAGTCCTTTCAGCAAATTATTGAATCTGGGGACAGTTCTTAAACTTATAATTGGTGTCAGAAATGATAGCAGGTTTGGGGACTGTGCTCCCTAAATCTTCACTGCCATGTGAACAAAATCTCAATAATTTTTAAGAGTAGAAATTTTCCTGCTCAGTACCTGGGAAGTCCACAGTAGAGAATAGAAAGATTGAGACCAGCCTGGGAAACTTAGCAAGACTCTGTCTTTAAAAAAAGGGAGTGGGGGGTGATGGGGAGATAAGGTTTTCTAAGACTCAAAAGGTTTAGAAAGATTAATATATTTTCCATCTAAAAAGTCAAAGAGAATCTACAGATAATAACTAGAGCCCATGTGCAAAAACCAATAGATTCCTACTATACATTTAATTCAACAATGAATTAGGCAGTATAATAATGATGACCCAACAGAAACTACAGAGCACTTAGGAATAAATCTAAGAAATGAGACCCAAATGAGGGGAAAATATAGTATTTATCTAACTGAAAAAATGGAAAGATTCATTACTGTAAAGCTATCAATTGTCTCTATATTGATCTATAAATCCAACCCCTATCAAAGTTTCAATAAAAGCCTTTTTTTGGTGCCAGGGATTGAACCCAGGGGCATCTAACCACTGAGCCACATACCCAGCCCTTTATTTTACTTTATTAGAGACAGGGTCTCACTGAGTTGCTCAGGGCCTTGCTAACTTGCTGAGGCTGTGTCTGAACTCCCGATCCTCCTGCCTCAACCTCCTCAGGCGCTGGGATTACAGGCGTGCACCTGGCTCAATAAAAGCTTTTTAAAGGACTTTCACAAGCTGATTCTAAAACTCTTTTAGAGAGCAAATATTTGCAGAATTATATGTTTTGAAGAAAATGAAGAAATGATTGTACTAGATATCAAATCACATTGTAAATCTTTGTTAAGAGAAATAGAACAGTCAGTATTTCAGTTCTGTTCTGACTTGTTAGCTCTGAATTCTATAAATTCTGAAACTTAAAGCTAGAAATTACCTCTAACATCTCTTTCTGTGAGTCAGGCAGAAGAAAAAGGAGCAGAATCCAGAGAAAAAGATTAATTATTGTGAAAGATTATTTACAAAATGACTACCATCATTCTTCTCATTGCCAAATAAACAACACTTTGCAATGACACTTTGCTTCTCTTCCCTAAGTGGGTGGAGTCTATTTCTCCATCCATTGAAGCTGGGCCTAGTCATATGACTTCCATTGGTCAATGGGACATTAGCAAATTTGAAGCAAACATGTTTGCGATAATGCTTGCCCATTTGGTTTTCCCCTCTCTTGTTGCTTTTGGAATCTAGGAGCTAGGATAAGAAACCAGAGTTAGAAACATGACACGGTTGCCCCTTATGGTCCTTCTAGTTGCCTGAAGTACAAATGAGGTCACCGAGAACCATCCCTTCTGTACCTTCCCACCAGCTAATTAAAGCCAAAGGAGCCAGAAAAGGCCAGTGGGAAAAGTACCTGAGCCCAGACCAAAGTTCTGATTCACAGAATTGTGATCAAATATATGATTAAAAACTGAAGTCATTAGGTTTTTGGGTGGTCTGTTAAGCAACAGAAGCCAAATAATAAAATCACTAATGTGCTGCCAATAACCTTTATACTGGTAAGTTTTTTTCTTTTGTTTTAAAATATTACTGGTTTCGATAGGTTGGATTTTTGCAAAATTAGAAAAATCAGGAGACTGAGCAAAAATTGCATTTGGCAAATTGCATTTGGCAATTTAAATGAAATTTGAGTCTGTTTATTTCTAGAGCTTACTGATGATTGCTTTAAAATAATATGCAATATGAAATGTTATGGTTAACTTAGTCATTGTTGATAATTTTCCTCCCAAAATATAATAGTACATTTTCATTTTAGCAATTGTCAAGAATCAGGGTATATTTTAACCCTTGAAGGTGACATAAAATATTTTGGATTAACCTTTCTATCAAAAATTCACTAGGATAAAACAACTGTACTTTTATATACTTTTTTAATATATTGAAAAATAATGGGATTTTACTTTTCTTCTTGCAAACACATTTTTAAAACCTCAGAACGTTTATCATCTATATGATAGCTTGTATTTTCACCACATTTCCATAAGGCACAAACATGTTTAGAGAAGGGAAAGATAAAATTCTTAGGGAACAGAAATAGAGAAAGAAAAAGGTACAGTCTCTTTACAAAAGACAAGAGGATGAGAGTCTAGAAAGCAGGTGTCTAGCATTGAGCCACACTTAATTTTTATTTAGCTCATTGCTTTATCTCTTTAGTGTGGCACTTGGTCCACAGAAAGTATTCAGTAAAACTTGAATGGATGGATAAATGGAAGGATCAATAATAACCTCTTGAGAGTCTTCTTACCTAACATTTTTATGATTTATTTTCATATGCCACATACTTTGTCTAACAGAACAATTTATAGTTAGTATTATTTTCTGCTTCAGAATAAACCCACATCAGTTCATTATGAGAATTTGAGATCTGCCGAGCAAATAAAGGGAAGAGAGAGCACATTTCTCTGAAATACAGGTAATGAGCGGGCAGAGACCACAGGTGCTCAATCTACCTCTCAATTTCTTCTTTGTGCTTCCAAATGTTGTTGTTTTTAAAAACTTTTAAATTATGTAAGTAGGATAATATAATATTCAGTGATGAAATTGGGAAATATATTAATTAGTAAGGAAGAGAATAATAATGAGCATCCAGTCACTAACTGCTAACATTGAAGCACATGTCTTCTCATAGATAAAATTTATGTGCTGCGTAATGACATTTGTATCACCGGCTGACTTTGCATCTCTGTTGTTACATGACACATCACTGGAGAAGCCTCTACAAAATCATTTTAATTTGGGCCAATATTTCAAATGTTCTTAGATCCTGTATTTCACTCTGCATTTTGAGAATCAACAATGATATAAACGTTAGGATCTCAATCTTTTGACAAAAACAGACCTAGATTATATATTCACCAACCTACTAACAATGACTATGATCAAGTTATTTAAACATCAGTTCCTTCATTTGTAAAATGTCAATACTAATAAAAATAATAATTATTATACATAAAGTTGTGATTGAATGATGTATATTATGTACTCAGCATTGCAAGTGTTATATAACATTCACTTAATCTTAACTATCATTAGTTATGTACTAT
This sequence comes from Glaucomys volans, assembly GCA_020662805.1. Lineage (NCBI taxonomy): Eukaryota > Metazoa > Chordata > Mammalia > Rodentia > Sciuridae > Glaucomys > Glaucomys volans. Next base: position 709,631 of record JAJEJO010000255.1, on the reverse strand, counting down.
TTTTAAATGTAATCTTGGTGATTTTTATTTTGTTAGAGCTAATTGTGATTATAATTATTCATTATTATGATAAAGAGTTGTCTATAGTTATGTTTTCTTAGAAATTCAGTGAAATCATCTTGCTTGTTAAGATTTGTTCACAGTATTGATCTCTTAAACCTTGCCCCTAAATATTAAATTTTGTTGTTCTTTACTCCTGCTGCTCTTCAGACCTCTCTGACCTTCTTTCTGTCTTTCCTGCTGGAGTTCTTTTCTGGGCATCTTTTCTCTACCCATCCCTTTCTCTCTCTCTCTCTCTCTCTCTCTCTCTCTCTCTCTCTCTCTCTCT
>JAJEJO010000255.1:687383-709293 GCA_020662805.1 Glaucomys volans | reverse complement strand
TCTCTCTCTCTCTCTCTCTCTCTCTCTCTCTCTCTCTCTCTCTCTCTTTCTGGATGAATCACTCTGAATTTTAGCCATGGCTACTATCCATCTCACTCCTACCCTGAGTTGCAGACCTGTAGCTGGTTTCCTGAGGTGTACCACCAAATGGATATCCCAAAGTTCCTCAAACATCACTTTCCCTCCAACCTTCTTCCCTTAGGACTAAAGGTGGTATCATCTACCAGTTGTCTGAACTAGAAACTGGCAGCAGTCATATTGACATCTTACCTCCCTCTACTCCCATATTTGAACAATCGCAGTATCTTGAATCTTTCTTCTTCTTCCCCTGACCCATAAGTCAATCCCTGACCTTTCTCAACTGGGACCTGTGGTAGCTTCCCAAGTGTTCTCCCATCTCTGGTCTTTATTCCTTAAAGCCTTCTTATACTTTGTTCAAAAAACTGAATCTCTTGAGTTGCCAGGTGGGAACTCCCAGAGATTCCTTGTCTTATACTGTGCAGGGTAAAGTCCATGCCTTGGCATGATCTTCAAGGCTTCCATGATTTGGTATTAGCCCTTCTTTCAAGTCCCATCCCTGCTACTTTATACATTGCCTACATATACTACACTATGCTCTTTTGTTCCTCCAGACCTTTGGGCATGCTGTTCCTCCAATGGAAATGTCTTCCTCACCTTTCTGTCAGCTAATTCCTATTTCTGTCCTCAGTGTCATTTCTAACAAGCTTTTCTTAAACCCAACACTTGACTAAGTCATCCTCTCCTGTGCTCAAGGTTGTTATGTTAAAAGTATCTGTGCATGTCTATCTCCCCATCCTGTCAGTTGATCCAGAAACAAGGCTGTCACATTCCCATGGTACCACCTGTCACACATAGTATCCCCTCTGTGAATGCCTATGGGACTTTTCCGTGTGTCTACCCTAACCTGTTCAGAATTATAGAACTAATTTTAGTCATCACAAAAGCTGCTTCAGTGTTTGTTACAGAAAAATGCTCCAAATAAGTGGAACTCTCTGAAAGGTAAGAAGTGATATGGGTTAAAACTGAAGGTTGAAAAGTGCCATTTTCAGAAAAGAATTCTTTACAAGGAAGTCCTCAAATCTCATTGAAATGTTCCTTATTTTGGTGCTCAGTAAAATATCTGATCAGGAATAAGATGTAAATAAGGCTTTGTTGTAAGCTATGACTCCAGTTTGGTATCCAAGAAACTTCAAATATCCTATAGAACTTATAAAATTTCAATGTATTTGTAAGGATGCATATTGATATCCAGAGAACACAAGAGTTTCCGTGAAACCTGGAAACAGATACCTTTGTTTTATTTTTGTTAAAGATGTCCTTAATGACATTGTATATATTCACCTGTTTGCAGACTTTAAAATGCCTTTGGTTTACTTAAGGAGAGCATGTCATAGCTACCTGTGGTATGTACCAGCCCCACTGATAGTAACTGAGTCATTGATGAGCTCCATTAAGTTGAACTCAATTATTACAAAATCTGCAAAATATTATTTTGAAAAAATTTCATGTCAAAAAATGTAGACATTTGTTTTCGTTAGGAAGTCCATGCTTCCAAAATAAGGGTTGTCAACACTTTTTGAGTTCCAGCAGTTCCTCTTTCTTCAGTCACATGCATATTACACAGGGTTTGGAGGTAACCCTCCAAAATATTAGCTGAAAGCTTCCTCGGAAAGCAAATCTTTCCCACATCCTTCCCTGCAGTTCCTCTTTAAGAGGTGTCAGCCTGGCTGAAAGAATGAAGTGGCTGCACATTGTTTGGCCTTGCTATTATGTGCTTAACATTTCCATAACAAAAGTGCCACTCGACTTCTCCCCGATTAATGCAGCTCGAGGGCTCTTGTCGTCCTTTAATAAAACATTGTTGAAATCATTTATTTAGAGCCCCTGGTTACTAGTGGGAGAATGACCATCTTTGTGCCAAAATATAGTGTATACAGTCCACTATTTTGTAGTAGATCATTCTGTTATTTAAGAAATTGATTAAATGGATGCCTTAGAAGGTATTTATGCTAATAGCACATTACTTATGTCATTGGATAGTCAAGGGTGAACCTTTTCAACTGTCTTCCAAGGCAATCTCTCAAACAGAATACAGTAATGTCCAACTTAACTCACAGGCAGTGAAACCCACTGGAAACTCAGCCCTCCCATAAGTATTCTGGCCACAGAGCATTTGTAACATGATGCTCCCCAACAACCTTGCTTGGAGTAGCTGGGAGAAACGGGGTCAACTGACAATGGTTTCTGATGTTCCTTGGTGTAAGAGGTCAAAAAACAAAGAATATATGCTTTTCTTTTTCTAGCTTTGAAAAGAAATACATGAAGTTACAATACAGAGCCTTCACAACAACTCAATAAGCTCATGATGCAAAGCTAAAGTTTGAAAGTAGAGAGATTTTTAGTGTGATGTTTGATGTCTTGAAAGTTTGGCTGGCATTTTTTTCATCTCTTTTTATTTGTTACTCCCTAACACTGCTGGGAAGGGGTGAAGGTGATACAGGGCAAAGAAAGGAAATCTCATTCCCATGGGGTTTCTCTAGTCTCTTTGGTGCAGGGTGACATGACCTTCTGTCTTTACTCATGTCAACTGCATTGGGGATCTTAAGGTGCACTGCAGATGTGTACATTTTAGAGCCCAGTGGCCTCTTAAATTTGTGGCAGTTGGGGCCAGGAGTTGCTTCCTTCTCTGCAGACATTTATAGGGGCGCTGCCCAAGTACAGAGATGTCCAGCTACTTAGTAGGAGAATTTTTTCCCTACAGCCATTTTTTCCACTTCATGTATGTGTATTGCTAGCATACCTTGCTATATATTGTTAAAGACAAACAGAGACCTTATGCTATGTCCTTTGTGATTATATACAAAAGCGTTGCTGTGTGCTTGGGTGAGCAGTGAAGCCTGAACCTCCTTCTATTTACTGTATGGTCACTGTCAGTTCAATGAACTGCCCCCTTGTTCTCAACCATTGTCCCACACTCCCTTAAACATTTGTCACTGAAGTGGCTCCAAAGACAAATAAACTGTCACTGAGAATTCAAACCTGCTAACTGGGGAAATGGGAAAGGCTGTGAGGACACATGATTTTACACGAAATCCAAAAGGAGTTCCTCTCACTCTGGAAGACTTCTGTGGAAAATGGAAGGCAGGGTGCCGGGTGGGAGGGGCACTTTTTGAGAATTCTCAAGAAAAGCCAAAGATATCTTCTCTTTCATTAATGATGCTTCCAAGGCATTCTCCGTAATACATTTGAGAGAACCAAATGTCCAGAATTCCAAAGGGCTCCCTGGAGAGGGTGAGCTATCACAGATGTCAACATCTGTAAAAATTCTTTCTGTCCAGAAGCGGATGGCAACATACAGTTCCATAACCAACCTGTTCTGGAAACCACTAGATCTGTAGGGAAAGCAGGGGGGTTCCTGGACTCCAGTGTATAATTGTTTAAATTAAAATGGACCACAGATCAGTGTTCACTTTCTTCAAGGAAGAAAGCATAAAGCCTCATGTCCTCTCTCCCCCAGAGTGAGCTGTGTTGATTTATTCCAGGCAGATGCTTTTGACAGGACCCTGTAAAATCAAGTCGTGAGTTTATTGTAGCAGTTAATTATCAGGCCTTTTCTAGTGCTAATGTCTTTTACTTCTTACTGGGGAAAACTGGGCCTTTTACTGGGACAAAGACTTAACTTTTAGTCAAGAATGTGTTAAAATAACATGGAATGGAGATGATTTAAATATATTTAAGGACCAATGCAGGAGCATTGCAGAGCTTTGCTAACTCCTCCCTGTTTTGTAAAGAGAGCTGATTTCATTTACAAGTCTCTTGGAATACTCTTTGTTCACTTCCCAAAGAAACAACACTCTTAGCTTTGTTTTAACAATATGTTTACTCAACCATTCAGGTGACTGGAGATTCCAACCACACACCGCTTTCCTAGGCTCAAGTCTGATGCTACAACTATCAGACTTTCTGATACTATACATAATGGAATCTTGGGTTTAGGTGCACCAAGAAGTGTCTGGAATCCTTCCACAAATGTTGGGAAGAGAGCTTGTTAGAAGCAAAAGAAACTTCCAAAGTCAGTGGTGGGAGCTGGTGGAAGGAAGTTGGAAGGGGCATAGCTTTGTTAATTACTTTAGGCAGCAGAGAAATCTGGTTATGTTTTCTCAGTACATGTTAATATCAAATAAAGAGACACCAGATCTTGCTAATCTGTCGACCCCTCAGACAAAGTTTATTTGTGGTGACTTTTAAACTCCTGACTTGCCTTCCAATCACCGCGTTTAAAATGAAAAGCTTTAAATAAACACCCGGAATAGAAGATAAATAAACTTTTTTTTTTCCCCCTTGCAAGTGCCTAGCTTGGCGAGGTTCAAGCTCAAATCCCCAGAGGACAGAGCTCTCTCTTTTGTGTTAATGTTTAAAAGATTTTCCAATGCCGGAGTTTATTCCTACTGCAAACATTTCTATTTACAAGGTCAAGTGTATCAGCACTCGACACAGCTTAAGAGTGTAATTATTTATCTAAGGGCGTTTGAGTGTAGATCAGTAGCTCTGGCAGAAACCCAGCCTTCAGCCCACTGCTAAACAACTCCTCACAACAATATTACAAGTTCTGGTAATTATTCCTCTCCCCAGTGTGTTTACTTTTGTCCTCCTGAATGTTTTGTAACAAAATTTTGTACTTTTTCTTTCCTTTCTTTCTTTTTTTTTTTTTTTAACCAAAAGTGTGAAAATGACTTTGAAGTATTTGAGTCGTGTAGGCTTCTTAGGACCTATTGGTAACAGATGTTATTGGCATGTTTGATTGTATGAGAATGTCTAGTAGCCACAGAGGACACTCCTGGGGGTTAGCGGCATAAGGAAAGGGGGGTACTGGGGGGGGAGGGGGTCCCAGTGGAGAGGGGGAGGGGGAAATGTGTTGCCTGGGTTATTTTCAAATTATACACTGGAGACAAATGTTTTGTGATTTCTTTCCACAAATGCAAAAACCAATGGAGACCAGTCACATATCTTTTTAACAGTCTCATTTACAGATGTCCAATTGTTCATTAAATTAAAGGCAGAAACACAAGCCTACACTTCTTGTCATGCACTGTATTTTAATTTCAGTTGATTGTTGATGGATTCCCAGTGCACCCTCCAAATCCCTCCCTACCTGTTATATTGGGTTAACCACAGTGTAACTTTGAAAAGTAACTACAACATATTCATTGTTTAAACTCTTTACTGATGCACACATTTTAATAAAACAATTAACAAAAAATACACAGTCATAGTTATTAAAAGAGGATTTAAAAAATGATGTCTATAAAAATACAATGTTTAAGGCAGTTTGGAAATGCATTTGTACATTTCTACAATGTCCATATATTCTCTTGAAAATAAGAATGTTACTTCAAATCTATAAAATACACTGTACATTTTAAGACTGTTCTAAATAGAGCATACTTCAAAATGGACTGTGGATTTGGATCCCTGGTGACAGATGGATTCTATACATTTCTGGGGGGAAAGATGTAACATGGATGAGGATTTAAAACTTTTAATTTTTTTAAAAATAAATTATTTCTGAAGAATACAATTTATAAAAATTCTATATACAAAATACAGCAACTGGTAACAAAACCAGTCTTAATACACTTTATATACGATGTACCAGGGTTTAATGCCCTGATAGGAGCAGAGGCAATATATGTTCTCTGCATATTGAACATAAAATTAATTTCGTGATGTAAAGAACAGAAATGACGACAAAACAAAAAGAGGCTTCCCAGATGGCAGTGCAGAGCTTTTTAAAATATAAAGTTGCATTCTTTAATACCATAGACCAACAATTTTGGACCCTTAATTCTAAGAAATGTGCTAAGAGATCAAGTGGTAGCAATGAGATTAAGGTCAAGGGCTCAAACTTAGCTAAAACTAATTTAGGGGTTTCCCCTAAGGCAATCACCCTCCTCCCAACCCAATGTCACTGAGAATTCTGGGTGCTGATGCCAAAAGTAAACGAATAAATCGACAGGTGGGACTTTTTTATTTACTTACGATTGCTATGTCCACATTGGCCACAAGCCGTAACAGTCGATATTGGCACTGTTTTCCCCCTCATGGGGAAAATACTAATAGCCCCTTTGCAAATAAAATTCCTCCTTCCATCCCGCCCTCCCTCCCCCGCCACCTCTAGGTCCCTGGAACTTTGTTAAGCCCCCTATGGGATCAGCACCCTCTCTTCCAAGTACAGGACTCCAGGTTTCTCCTCATACGCCTGTTTCCTTCAGGGTATCCTGAACTCAACAGATAGGTTTCTGCAGGGAAGACCAGTTGGTTGTTTCCGGAGTCTAAATGCGGTGCGAGAGAGGAGGTCCAAGAAATCATGCTTGGGAGAGGGGACGGGGAAATGCCAAAAGTCGTGGTGGGAAGAATGGCAAGGCCGAATCGATTTGGAAAAAGTTTGGGGAAGTATCCTCGACCATTTTCTTTCTGTTCCCGGGTCACCGGTGCCCCGGAGCAGGGGCGAGCCGGAGAGCGTGCGCCAGAGCGGGGCGCGGGCCCACCAGCAGCCGGTTGCTGGGGCTCTAGGCCTAAAAGAACCGCCCGAGCAACAGCAGCAAGATGGAGGCGAGCGGCGTCCAGGCGCCTCGGGGAGCCGAGCGACCACCGCCGCTGCCGCTCCTGCGCCCGGGTCCGTATGGCAGGTCCCCGCGGCCGCCCGCCGCAGCAGCGCCGCCGCCCGGGTGCGGCGGGTGCGGAACCCCGTCGTCGTCGTCCAGCGGTTGCTCGCCTCCAGCACCCCCGGGGCGCTGCTCGTCGTCGTAGTCCTCGTCATAGTAATCGTCCAGGCCCCCGTCAGAGCCGCTGCTGCCCGGGCCATTGCCCAGCTCTGCACCGAAGCACAGGCGGGCCATGTTCTCCTTGACGGACTCACAGATGGGCCGCTCCAGGCCATCGCACACGCAGTCATTAAGCAGTGCCGCCTTGGGCACGGCCAGCATGTCCTCGATGACTGTGCGGCACTCGTCCGTGCAGCGCAAGCCGTTGAAGAGCTTACCGCAATAGGTCAGGTAGCGGTTGAGCGCCAGGTTACAGCGGCTGTCGCGGTCGCAGCGCCGCCGGGCCTCGGTGCAGCCCATGACCCCGCCCGCGCCCGGGCCGCCCGCGCCGCCGCTGCTCGTCCGGGGCAGGCACGGCTCAATGGCGCGCTTGGTGGACTTGCAGTTCTCGTCCTGCGCGCAATCACAGTCCTCCAGCGCGGGCCCGCGGCGCGTGTGGTTGAGCTGAATGAGGGCCGAGATGCAGTGGCTCGGGCAGCGCCAGCGAGACGAGAAAGAGGCGGCCGAGGCAGGGAAGGCGGCCGCGGCGGCCCCCGGCGCGTCGCCCCCGCTGCGCTGAGCCAACACCGGCGCGCACGCTTCGGCGTACTGGTTGTAGGCGTAGCTGCACTCCGGCTCCCCCTGGCACTGCAGCAGCGCCTGCCAGCAGATGAGGCGGCGGCCGTGCGCCAGTCCCGAGCCCCGCGGCGCCGAGCCTAGCAGCTGCAGTAGCGCCATCAGGCAGAGCCAGGCGCCCCGCACGGTTCCCCCGCGGGCCCCGCCGCCGCCGCCCAACAGCGCGGCCACCATCGCGGGCAGCGGCGGCCTCCGGGCGAGGAGGGGAAAGGAGACGAGGCGCTGGGAGCAGTGGACGCGGAGCTGGTGGAAAAGTTTGCCCAAGTCCTGCCCACTTCTTGCATGAGTGTCTTCATAAATCCATGCGCGCCGTTGGCTGATGCCCCGCGGGTGGCAGAAGGTGGGCTCTTGCTCGGGGTGCCGTGGCTTCCTGGAAATGTTTTGCCGCCGAGATCTTGTCCTGCTCCTCCACCCGATAGCCCTCAGCTCGGCCCCCAGCGGTGGCGAGAGACTCTCACTGCCGCCCCGGGGGGCTGCGGGCCGAGGGCCCGCGGCGGGGTTGCAGGACCGCGCGGTACCGCGGGTGCATTTTGCCCCGCGTTTGCAGATACTTGGTGCGGCCGGCGGCGTCCGAGCCGGCTGCTAGCGCTGCGGCCGCCGCGGCTCCTTCCTCTCGGGCTCAGCGCCGGGTGGCTGCCGGCTCTCGCATCGCGCTGCTTCCTGGCTGGGAGTCCGTGAGCTGCCCGCCTTCCCGCGGCCCGGCCGCCCCGCGTCCCCTCCCCCTCCGTCCGCGGCGACCCCGGCCTCAGCCGAGTTCTGGGAAGGTCCTTCTAGGAGGCGCGGGTAGAACAAGAAACTCGGCGCGGCCGGAGAGTGGCTCCCGGGCTTCCCTTGGCGGCGGCTTCTCGGGTGACCAAGAGCCTGGGGAGCGAATCCGCTGAGCCGGGCTGTGAACTCGCTAGCAGCGAGGCTTTAAATACAAAAGTGGGCCGGGAGCCCCCGCGTGGTGCCGCGGTGCCCCCTCATTATGCATGCATGGAAAAGCAAACAAACAAAAACATTAGCAACGCTCCTCCGGCTCGCCGAGCCCCAGCCCCGCGCGCTCCGGAGCCTGCCCGCTTTCTCCTTTCTCTACTCTCTTTCGCCCTTTGCTCGGCCCCCTTTCCCGGCTTTTCGAGATGCTATTGGTTCTGCCTGTTGTTGTTGAAACTTTTTTTTTTTTTTTTTTTTTTTTTTTTACGGGCCGCTGGGGTGGGGAGGCGGGGTGGGGGAGGGCGGGGAGGGTGGTGGGCAGCTCACATTCAGGCATTCAGGGCTTGAAAGGAACGGCTTAGGAAGCCTGACAGAGGCCCGGAGCTCCTCCTACTCTTAAGGAGGCTCGGATATGGAGCCCCAGCTCGCGCACAGAACCAATGGCCAGGCTTAGGGGCAGCTGTTAGCATCCGGCTCAGCCACGGGTCTTTTTGTTCGGTTCTTTTCCTTTTCCTTTTCCTTTCTTTCTTTCTTTTTTCTTATGGAGGGTAGTTGTATTAATTCTCGCCGATCCTACCCCCGACCCACCCACTCCCCATCTGTGCCTTCGACGAGGTTCGGAGAATAGTTCATTTTTCAGGTTCCCTATCTTTGCGTTCTGTTCATTACTGGGGTCGGGATGGGGAAGAATTCAGGTAATTTAATGTGGGTCTTTTGAAACTTACATACACATACACACCATGCAAGAAAGACGCACACTCACTTCTGTTGGGGAGATGTAAATGAGAAATTTGCCGCCCTCCCTCTCCAGCACCAGCTAGCCTATCTGGCAGGTATGGCTCTTGCACCAGGGGTCGTTTTCAAATTGCAAGACAGAAATCCAATCAATCGAATCATTTTCTTAGGAATATGGTTATAACACGTACGGTAATGAAAAAATTATAACAGCATTAACATTTTTCAGGAATGTTGAGCAGTACCATCTGGCAGCAGTCACTACACAGAGGAAGGAGATAAATCGACTCGCAGCAAGGTTTATATTAAAGTGTAAGTTTCAGTCCTCATTAGGACTTGGGAAGCTGGTTTAAACGAAGCTGTCCTGCGTCCCATCAGCTTTTGCAGTCCTGGAGCGGAACTTTACGAGCTACCTTAACTGGGGCGCTACGCAGCCTTTGGCCACCAGAGGCAGCGGGCGTCTGCGGCCTGTCAAAAACTGGCGCTTTTTTACTCCCCTTTCCGTGGAGAGACTATCAACTCCATCTGTCACAAAAATTAAGGCTAAATCTCTTCTCCAGAAGCGGAGGGAGCCCAGGCTCCAGCGCGCTCAGAGTTGAGCTCGCCTCTCTCCCGAGTCCAAGTGAATGTTAACGGCAAAAGTCAGGGTCTGAGCCACAGCACGCTTACTTTTAACCGATTGTAGAAAAGCCTCCTGCACACGCGGAGGCTGCAATAACACCCAGAGGCGCTGCGCCTGCCTTGGGAAGCTGGACCTCTGCGATTACACAAAAATCAAAACAGAACAAACAAAAAACCCGAACCTAGAGCCAGGTTAAGGTGGACCATCCTGCTCTGATTTGAACAGTAGAAAAGACACGATATAAAACTATACTTACTTAAAAAAATAGGAAGGCTGCAACTTCGTGATACATCAAAACAACCATATCCCTGGCTGTGTGTGTGTGTGGGGGGGGGGGGGTTTGGGGCGTTGGATTATTTGGACTTGTCATCTCAGTCCCGCCGTCTCAGACCTGCCAGAAGGGCTTGGGCAACTCAGTCCTTCTCTGTGACTTGGATCTCTCCTGTATAAGGTTCAAGGTTAGATTAGACACTTGGTAAGATCCCTTCCATCAGTAATGATCTATGATCTTAGGGTCATAAGGAACAAGTTTAAGGATGGGTCGCTTCTTTAAGTTACTGATTTAAGTTGTCGAATTCCTTCAGACTAGTGAATCTCAAAACAGCCAACATGAGAATTTTCTGGAGGCCTTGCTAAAATTCAGATTGTTGGCTTTGGGAGTTTCTGATTTGTAAAGCTGGGGACCCTGAGAATCTGCATTCTTAACAAGTTCTCAGGATACTGCTGCTGCTTGTCTGGGACCATACTTTAAGAACCTCTACCCTAGAATTTTTAGATTGATTGATTGTAATATTAACTACAAGATGACCTTGATACAACTCTCAGTGGAATGGGCAGCCCAAGAGCTCTGAATGCTCTGAGGACACCACCATGCCAGTCGAATAGCATTGGCATTGCACAATTGAGGGACTGTCATCTCCCTTTTTGTTGGATTCTTCCCATCCACTGAATATAGATGATACTTTCTCCTACTTTACACAAAGAGCAAAGAACTGTTCTAGACCACAGGTTCCCATACATAACTCTGCCATTTCTATGAAAACTGCTTTGCTGTTTTTCCACTCTATCCTACCGTTCTCTTCTTGATTCACTCTTCCCATTTAATCCTCCATTTCACTCCTCAAAGTCACCAATGAAGGAAATACTGCTTTGAAAGGTCACTTTTCAGTTGGCATCTTGATTTTTCAGTGGCAAAAAAAAAAAAAAAAAAAAAAAAAAAATTGACTTTTGGGAGTCAATACTTTCCTTTTCCCACTTTACTCCAGGCAGCTCCTCTCTCTCTAAATTTTTCCCTTAGGTGATCTTGTCCAATGTCTTGGTTTTAACTACATCAACTAATTTGACATTTTCAACCTCAGTCTTTGATCTCTATTTGTATATATTCATTTACTGGTTCTAAGAATATTTTACACTTAATTTGTTAGCTGGTCTTTCTGTGGTAGATAGTCTCCAGCATTGGTCTCCATCAATGTTCTCTTCCATTCATATCAGTGCAACTCAGATAAAGAGGCAGAGTCTTTTTTTTTTTTTTTTACTTAAAATTTTTTCTTTTTATTATACATGACAGTAGAAGGTATTTTGACATATTATACATACATGGAGTATAACTTACCCTAATTAGGTTCCCATTCTTGTGGTTGTACATCATGGGGAGTTTCACTGGTTATATATTCATATATGAACATAGGAAAGTTATGTCTGATTCATCCTACTGTCTTTCCTAATCCCATCCCCCTTTCCTTCCAATGAACTTCTCTCCCTCCACTTATTGTGTGTTAGTATCCACATATCAGAGAGAACATCTGGCCTTTGTTTATTTTGGGACTGGCTTATTTCACTTAGCACGATAATCTCTAGTTCCATCCATTTACGGGCAAATGCCATGATTTCATACTTCTTTGTGGCTGAGTAATATTCCATTGTGTATATATACAAGATTTTATCCATTCATCTGTTGAAGGGCACCTAGGTTGATTCCATAGCTTTGCTATTGTGATTGAGCTGCTATACACATTAATGTGACTGCATCACTGTAGTATGCTGATTTTAAGTCCTTTGGGTATGTACCAAGGAGTGGGATAACTGCATCAAATGGTGGTTCCATTCCAAGTTTTCTTAGGAATCGCCATACTGCTTTTCATAGTAGTTGCACCAATTTGCAGTCCCATCAGCAATGTATGAATGTACTTTCCCCCACATCCTTGCCAACATTTATTGTACTTGTATTCTTGATAATTGCCATTCTGACTGGAGTGAGTTGGAATCTCTGTGTAGTTTTAACTCGCATTTATCTTAATTGCTAGAGATGTTGACCACTATTTCATGTGTTTTTTGACCATTCTTATTTCATCTTCTGTGAAGTGCCTGTTCAGTTCTTTGCCCATTTATTCATTGTGTTGTTGTTGTTGTTATTATTATTATTATTATCATCATCATCATTATTTTGGTGTTTTTTCGTATTCTTTGTATGTACTGGAGATTAATGCTGTATCTGAGGTGCAGGTGGCAAACATTTTCTCCTGTGCTGTAGGCTATCTCTTCATGTTCTTGATTGTTTCCTTTCCTTGATTGTGAAGCTTTTTAGTTTGATACATTCCATTTATTGATTCTTGATTTTACTTCTTGTACTTTAGGAGTCTTGTTGAGGAATTTGGTTTCTAAGCCAACATGACAGAGATTTGGGCCTACTTTTTTTTTCTAGTAGACTCAGGGTCTCTGGTCTAATGCTTAAGTCCTTGATGCACCTAGAGTCGAGTTTTGTGCAGGGTCAGAGATAGGGTTACATTTCATTCTACTGCACATGGATTTCCAGTTATCCCAGCACCATTTTTTGAAGAGGCTATTTTTTCTCCAATGTACTTTATGGCACCTTTGTCTAGTATGCGATAACTGTATATATGTAGGTTTGTCTCTGTGTCTTCTGTTCTGTTCCATTGGTTTTCATGTATGTTGAGGTGCCAATACCATGCTGTTTTTGTTACTATAGCTCCATAGAATAATATAAGGTCTGGTATTGGAAAGGAGACCAGAGTCTTAATTCAATTCTTCTTCAATCTTGGGCAGGCCTTAGTGACTTTGACCAGTAGAATATGATGAAAGTGACTGACATTCTATAGCTTCCAAGGCTAGTCACTTGAAACTTCACAGCTTCTACCTGCGTTCTTGCAAAGTTTTCTCTGGAGAAGCCAATCCCCTTGAGATAGCCATGTTGTAAGGAAGCCCACACTTTCCATTCTTAGAGGTTACATGGAAGAGGGATAAAGATCCCTCACCAGCTTCCAGCTATTTCAGCCATGTTAATGCAGAATATATCAGATATGTAATTAAAGACATGTCTTGGATTCCAGCCCAGTTCAACCTTCAGATGATTCCAGCTCCAGCTGTCACTTAACTGAAAGTACATGAGAGAAACCCCAATCCAGGGTTTGGACCAGTTGAGGCAAATGAGAAATGTACATGAAAAGTTTAAGAAGACACTCACTGTCATGGTGGCATAGTGGTGCTGCAGAGACCCTAAGAGTGAGTGTGCTATAGTTTTGATCTGGAATGTCCTCCAAAGGGCTCATATGTTGAATGCTTGGGTCCCAGTATAACAATTTTCAGAGGTGAGGCTTTGGGGAAGTGAGTGGATCATGAAGATGCTGATCTTATCATGAACTAATCCATTGATGAGTTTATAGTTGAATGGGCTATTTGGATTTGGAGAAGTAGGACAACTGAGGACGTATCTTTGAAGAGTGTAATTTTCTCTGTCCCTCACTACTGCCACTGCCTTATAGGGAAAAGCATGACCCTAGTCCCCAGCTATCACAAATTATGAAGTTGAGTTTCCCATATATGGGGAAATCACACCTGGATTGTAATGGGTAAGCCTCACCCTGTGAAAACCACCTTCATGGTCATGGTATCTCCCCTGCCAGGTAAGTATTTTATTGTTTTCTACAGACTCACAACTCCAAAATGCTATCCTGAGATATAAAAATTTCTGAAATATTCCCTGTGTGTAAGTTTAGGTTGAAATGAGAAAAAAATAGGATGATGTAGTAAATTCTTTAGATATCTAAATTTATTCAAGATAAAGGCCATTATTCTCTGCTTATTTCTTCCCTGCCTTGGAGATTTCACATCTCCTGAAATTAATAAAACACTAGGATTAATAGATGACAGAAAGAGGTTTATTTAGTGTTTGTTTGCTAATACTGGACAAAATAAATAGTATCTTTTCTTCTAATCTAATTCCATTTTTTTTCCTTTTGAAAATGAATTGGTTTACGAAATCTGAAAGTTTGGTAACCACTGTCAGGATTGTTTAGATAGAACTATGCCTTTGTATTTTTTCCCCCCAAATACACATTCCTTGTTCCTCAGGGAATAATTCAAGTGTAATGATGATATAATGGATGGTGATATTAGGAAGTGGCAGGAAGCTGGAGTGGGCACATGTTGTTGAAAAAGCTCCCAAGTGCTTTGAAAATACTTCCCTACTTTAAACTCTGGTTTAGAGGACAAGTTCGGAAACACCTAGTGTTCAACAACAAGGAAAACTTCTGAAAAATCAGGGTAGTTGAGGAGATAGGAAGGGTGGGTGTGAGTAACATTTTCTTAGTCAGAATTAACAAGACTCAAGGATATGTAGATAGTTCTTAAGGAAGATAAAAGGTGGAGCTCAGAGAAGTCTCCAGATTTTTAGCTGTGGGAATGATCCCACTTTGCCGTACATCAGTGAGGTGTCCTTCCACATGTGCTTCCCATTCTTCTAGTTTGTTCCCAAGAATTAATTCTTCTTAAGAAAACAATAAAATACTTCTGTGTGCACACACTTTTGTGATGTGAGTTAGCATCTGACTGTCCAGAATTTCCTTGTCAGATTTACATGGCCTTGGAGTGCCACCAGCCCAGGTGCAGACACTTGAATCCTGAGATTCCTCCTATGTTTCAAAATAGCATTTCAACATCAAGAGAAATTTATTCTGTAGATCTAAGTTCAGGAAATGTAGCCACATAATCTTCTACACTAATAAAGAAAAAATATATGATCTTATCAAATAATAATGGAAAAGTGTGACAAAATCAGCAGTCATTTCTCATAAAAAATATCAGGTAAACAAGGAATAGGTAGAAAATTATATAATATCAAATATACCAACCAGAAATCAATGGCAAATATTATTTCAAAATGCTAGAGCCTTTTGAATTAAAATGAAAAAGGATAATCAATATCACTATTAATTTTTAGAAGTTTTAATAAATGCAATAATATAAAAATGCAATGATAGATATAAAAATTATAAAAAAGAATGTGTAGCTATTACTTTCAGTAAACATGGCCAGCATTACTAGTCCTTGTCAATATTTCTGGTTTTCCTTACCTTTTCTTGCCACACAGCCTTTGTAATTGGAAAAGACTATGTGAATAGTTTCAGCCAACACGCTGGTTGGAAATGACAACCACCACCTCTAAGATGAGGTATTTTATTGCTGGATTTAGTATTCTCCAACAGTCTCTTTCCCTGGCTGCTGAACCTCGAAGTCTCCTTTAGTTATGAAGATGCCACAAAGTAGCCCATAATGCTGCCATAGTTTGGATCTGCATGTTATCTGAGGTCTCAAGTTTTAAAGGCCCAGTCCTGGATGGTGATATTAGGAAGTGGCAGAACTTGTGGGAGCTGAGGCTTACTAGGTGGTACTTAGGTCACGGGGGGCATGACCTTGAAGGGGATATGGGACTCCAGCCCTTTTCTCTTTCTTTCATTTGCTTCCTGCCATTAGGTGAGCAGTTTTGGTCTCCCTTCTGCTACCTCCCTGATGTGCCACCATAGGCTCAAAGCAATGGTGTAAATCAGGGGCTGAAATCTTCAAAACTGTGAGTTTTGACTCACAGTCAAAACCTGTTCTAAACTGAATAAACCTGTTCTAAACTGAATTTTTGAGGTATTTGTTACAGTAATGGAAAGCTGACTAACACAAATGCAAATTCAACACTTGAAGAACAGCTGTCCTGGGCCTATAGCAGTTTTTGTGTGAGTGAAAAACAGATTTCTATTGTGATAATCTCTGCTATTTTGAAGTTATTTATTGTTAGGACAGCACAACTTCATCCCTAACTGCAATAATTTCTAAGTATGACTTCATGCTTAGAAAACCCAAGAAGTACTTAACAAAATACTGCTAGATTTAATGTGAAAATTTGGTAAAGCACATATTAGAAGAATATCAAAACAAGTGTTCTGGACTCTAGACAAAAGCATAAGAAAGAAAATTTGGAAAAACTTCTTGAAGAATTGTGACAAAAAGGTGTAAGTTATTTGGAAATAAAGCTTAAAAGAAAGACTTTGTATGCATAAATAAATAAATAAATAAAGTTATAAAACCTTAAAAATATCTGAATATATAGAAAGGGTTAAAAATAATAAAATTTTAATTTTCCCAAATATAAATGTAATGCAATCCTAAAATCCCAAAAAGAATGAAATTATATTAAAATTCGTATGGCAAAATCAGTGAATTAAAATACTTAAGAAAAATAAAAACACCAAAATTTGAAGTATCAGAACACATGATGTAGTATTAATAATTAAATTAATATGGAATCAAATTATAACCTTTGTTACATATTAAATTCACAAAAGGAGTTGGTTTAATCAGTAGGAAAAGTATGAACTCTCAGTTACTGATCCTATTTGTGTGAAAGTTTTAAAAAATGTCTTCTAGATAAAAATTTAAATATAAAAAGTAAAAGAATAAAGATCAAATAAGAGAATTCAGGCTATAACATATTCAACCTCAACTCGAGGTACACTCATATAATCAAGACTGGAAAACCAGAAGATGGGGAGTAAAACATACATATTAGACCACATAAAAATTAAGAAATTGCATATGGAAAAAATACCAGAGATAAAGTCAATAAATAAAGCACAGATCTGGAAAGAATATTGTTTTAATCAGTTGTTTTCGCTTCTGTGACTAAAGGACCTGACCAGCACAATTGTAGAGGAGGAAAAGTTTATTTGAGGTTGAGGGCTCACGGTTTCAGAGATCTTAGTCCATGGCATGCCTGCTCCATTCGTCAGGATTGGAGGAGAGGCTGAACATCATGGCAGGAGAGTGTGGCAGAGGGAAGCAGCTTACGTGTGATCAGGAAGCAGAGAGCGAAGGAATCCACTCTCCAGATACAAAATATATACTGCATAACCACGCCCTACCCCTTTAGTTAATCCCATCAGGGATTAATTCACTAATTGGGTTAAGACTCTTAAAACCCAGTCGTTTCTCCTCTGAACCTTGTTGCATGCTTTACACATGAGCTTTTGGGGAACATCTCACATCCAAACCATGAAAAATATTTATAAAGTAGTTGCTTGGGCTGACTGTGTCCTCCCAGAATTCTTATGATGAATCCCTAAATCTTTAATCCAATGGTATTGGAAGGTGGGGGCTTTTGAGAAGTAATTAGCTTTAGATGAGGTCATGAGGGTTGTTAATCTTTCACTGCTGTAACAAATATCTGAGAATAACTTTTAAGGAGAAGGTTTATTTTCGCACACGGTTTTGGAGGTTTCATTCCATAATCAATTGGCCCCATTGCTTTGGGGCCTGTTGCTTTTGTGGTCATTGTGGGGGAATGTACAGTAGAGTAAAGCCATTAACTTCAGGGTCGGTAAGTGGAAGGGAGGGTGCTGGGGTCCTACAATTCCCTTGAAGAGCACACATCCAGTGACCCAGAGACCTCCCACTAGGCTTGATTTCTGATGTGTTCTACCATCTGTCAATAATGCCAAAATGGAATCTCGTCCTTTAACATCTGGGTCTTTGGGGGATATTCCAGATTCAAACTACAGCAAGTTTAGAGTCCCTGTAATGTCATTAGTATCCTTAAGAAGAGGGAGAGACCAGAAGTCTCTTCACCCTGTGGGAATATGGCAAGAAGGCAGTCAGTTATCTATGAACCAGAAATAATGCCTTCACCAGACCTATACCATGGGACTTCCAGCCTCCAGAACTGTGAGAAATAAATGTTTTAGATTAAGCTACCCACTCTGTAGTCTTCTGTTATAGCAGTCCACTAAGAGAGTCTATGACAAAGATTACATTTTCTACTTTTTCATTTATAAGAGCAAAGTGCTCTTATAAGACTGTAGGGGAATGACAGACTGAGAAGATGGAGAAAAGGTATAAATAGACAATTCACAGAAGCATAAATCCAAATTGCCAACTAACAAGTGACAAGATATTTAAATGAACTAGTAGTCAGATCAAAGGAAAGTAGAAAACCATGAGAGAGCACTTCAACACTCAGTGGATGGTCTAAAATCTGAAACCACTATGACAACTAGTTCAACTATGATACCTTCAAACTCATTAGTAGATTTGTGAGGTGGTAAATCATTTTTTGGAAGGCAATTTAGTAATGCCTTTCAAATGTGAAATGTATATTATGTATAATTATAATGCACCAATAATTTTTTTTAAAACTGAAAAGCATATACCATTTGGTCCAGCCCATTCTTGAGAATCTTTCCAATGATATTTCTAACAATACCAACAGCAATAAATAGTGATAGGGACACAGTGAATCCTCTCACGCAGTACCAATAGAAATAGTTACTTTTCACCAAAAGAACCAGCATAAGTTCTGGAACATTGTTTGGTCTGGGTGGTAAGCCCATGTACCTTAATAAGAGAGAGGATTCTTAAGGGGAACGAAGGCAGTCTTCAAGATAGCATGCAGGGCTGTACACATGAGATCAGGGACATGCTTTCAACCAAAGAAAGAAATGGCTACAAGTCATTTTCTCTGGTTTTAGAGGTAAATATGTTGTTAGGTACAGGAATTTAAGGATTCAACACGGTGTGAATTAAGAAAAATGTAAGAGAATTTTAATTCTTTGGAGAATATCATTAGTAACTCCAGAAGGTAAAATGACAGCAAAATCTTGCTTTCACTGCCAGGCACATGAATATAGACAGAATGGCTGTTTAACACCATCAGCCTCTCTCCAAGGGGCAGAAAACACACTGCCACACCATTGCTGTGGGATTCAGGAGATCAAGATCCTGGCAGGGTTTCAACATCTTCTAACATGGGGAAATCTCCACAAAATCGGTAGGAGATCCAATTCTCAGGAAACTTGGCTTTCATATTTTCTGAAAAAGAGATATTAATGAAATGTATATTTAAGCTTAACAGCAGAGTTTACCATAGAACATTTGAGACACCACATTTAATTTTCAACCAAGAAATTTTTTTCCATGATAGCATCTTGTGGACATAACCCCCAAGTTCTTCAAAAATGGGCCAATTCTACAATTGGCATTGTAGAATATTTCAAAGCCATTCTGAGCCTTATTTCTAAATCGAGATTCTTGCTACTGGAATCAAGATGAAGCTTTTTTTTGTAACTGTTTCATATACCTGGATAAGCTTTTTTTAAAAAAAATTTAAAAAACATAATTTGTAAGTGAACTTATCAACTGCTTTAAATCTGCCTTTTCTCTGGCAAAGAACTATGTGAAGACAAGTCTTTAAAAAATAACAGCAAAAAATCTATCAACAAGCTGATCCAAAATTTGTGTCTAATTAATACTTCTCAAATGATTTGGCAGAAACACATTAGAATTGTTTACATCTTTATTGCTGAAAAACTATAGTTATAAAATGTCTGGGGAATAATATATGATTTTATTGACTGATAAAGATAATAAAACATCCAATCTTATTAACAAAATATATATCCCAGAACTTTATCATACATATGGATTCAGTCTTCTTATCTTTTACACCTGTTTTTATACTTCACTACTCATTTTTCACTGAATTTGATTCAATTGAATGCAAAAGAAATTGAGTTCCCACTGTATGAATGTAGAAAAGTTATAAATGAAAAGATGGTACCTAAGTTCCCTTCTAGGTCAAAACACAGTGCTTTCAGGAAGTTTTAGGGCAGTGAAACTGTTCTGTAAGATATGTTAATGGTGTAATGACATTACATATTTGTCCAAAGAGTTAACATAATGTAAATTATGGACATTAGTTCATAGTATCAGTATTGGTGCTTCAATTAAAATGAATCCACCATACTAATATAATACAAGATGTAAATAATCATGGAACAGGAAAGAGGTGGACTATGTACTTAGTGAATTTTTTCATGTATAGCTTCATCATTTAAGTTTCATATTTCAGTTTTGCTCATGAACAAACAAAGCCAGACTTGCTATTAAAATAGTTGCTATTACTTGCTATTACTAATACTTGCTAAATACAAAGCTAATACTTGCTATTAAAATAGTCCAAAAGTTGGTCTCTGTGGTACATATTACCCCCAAATGTTAACTATTTATGTTGATATAATCACTCTTACAACTTAGTTATCCAACCCAGAAATATTTGTTGAGTACCCATCTAGGTAAAGCATTTTATCATCTTGCTTTTTAGATTAGGAGAATTTCTGGTAGGTAGCTTTATGTTATATGACTTTGTTTCATACATAGACATATACTTAATTACCAAAGTCCCTTAATACATTCTTTTTGGTTTTCCAGTTTATTCAAAACAAGTTAAATTTATTTTAAAGCAGGACATAAATACAGTACATAATGCAAAAGCATTAAAATGTATGATTTCAGAAAACCATCACTCATACAGGCACACACTTCCCTCAATCACTATTACCAGTTACTTTATTGCATTTACAGTTATTGCATGTATATACAAATATAGGAATCTTTTTTTAATTATAAATTTTTTTTATTTTTACAGACTTCATTTTGATTCATTGAACACATATGGGGTACAAATTTTTATTTCTATGGTTGTGCATGATGTACATTCATATCATTCTTGTTAATCACACATGTACGAAGGGTAATGATGTCTGTCTCATTCCAACGTTTTTTATACCCTCATCCCCTCCCTCTCTTATTTCCCTCTGCATAATCTAATGATCCTCCATTCCTCTCTCACCCTCCCCGCAACAAGATTCTATATCATCATCTGCTTATCAGGGAAAATGTTTCCCCTGTTTCTTTGGGATTGGTTTATTTCACTTAGCATAATAATCTCCAATTCCATCCATTTATCTGCAAATGCCATAATATTATTATTCTTTATGGCTGAGTAGTATTCCATTGTGTATATATACCACATCTTCTTTATCCATTCATCTGTCAAAAGGCATCTAGGTTGGTTCCACTGTCTAGCTATTGTGAATTGAGCTGCTATAAACATTGATGTGGCTGTGTTACTGTTGTGTGCTAATTTTAAGTCCTCTGGGTATAAACCAAGGAGTGGGATAACTGGGTCAAAAGATGGGTCCATTCCAAGATTTCTGAGGAATCTCCACACTGTTTTCCAGAGTGGCTATACCAATTTGCAACTCCACCAGCAATGCAAAAGTGTGCCCTTTTCCCCACAGCCACACCAGCATTTATTATTGTTTGTGTTTTTGATAAAAACCGTAAAACAACTCTGCCTTGCTTTTTCACTTACCAGTATATTTTGAACAGTTTCCTATCATTTTTTAAAGAGCTGACATATAATTTGCTCATCCTTTTTTTTTGATGAGTGCATAGTATTCAATTTTTTGTGTTCTGTAAATTATTGAACCAGTGCATTATTATTGAACATCTAAGTGTCATTCCTTTTTTCTTGTTCTTTATTTTTTCTTTTCTTTTTCAGTGGTACTGGGGATTGAACAGAGTGTGTTCTACCACTGAGCGACATCCCCAGACCTTTTTATTTTTTATTTTGAGACAGGGTCTCTCTAAGTTGCCAAGGCTGGCCTTGAACTTGCCATCTTGCTGCCTCAGTCTCTCAAGTTGCTGGGATTACAGGTATGTCTCACTATGCCCGGCTTAAGTTTCAATTTTTTGTTCTTCCAGGGCAGCAAGGAGTATCATTTCACATTTATCATTTCATAAGTACTTTATTGTGTGTATATATTTTTAGAAGTGGAATTACTGAGTCTAAGAGGAGGTAAATTTTGTGCCAGTCTATGAAAGTGTTTGTTTTCTTGCCTCATCACCCAAACAACATTTATTACACTTTTGGATCTTTGCCAATCTGATAGGTGAAATTACATCTCTTGGTAGCTTTAATTTTAATTTCTCTTATTATGTATAAGACATACATTAAGTCTTTTTTTTTTTTTTTTTTTGGAACCAGGGATTGAACTCAGGG
>JAJEJO010000255.1:662951-687283 GCA_020662805.1 Glaucomys volans | reverse complement strand
ACTCAGCCTCCCAAGTCGCCTGGATTACAGGCGTGCGCCACCACGCCCGGACCTACATTAAGTCTTTAGAAAAGTAATAAAATGCATATTTAAGATCAAGGATGTTAAGTGATCCAGCATCCTTCCCTGCATAAGGAACAGTACCCAGAAGTGATCTGCTCCTGTCCTTTGTGTTCGTCCCACCTTGTGGTCCACAGCACCAAGCCCAGAGAGAAGAGGCTTTGTTAAACATTTGAGTTTCCTGACAGCTTTTCTCCAGTGATCAGTAATTGTAAAAAAACAAAACAAAACAAAAAGAACAAAAAGAAAAGAAAAGAAAGAAAAAAAGCCGTGAGGTGGGGAGAGGAAGAAAATGAAAGAAGTCTTTTTATAAAGGCAAATGAGTTCTTATTAAAATGACAAAATCAATTATTTCTGAAAAATTCTCCCAAATTTCCTTTAAAAAAAAACTCAGGAAGCCCTTTTTTGCCAGGTATGGTGGTACACACTTATAATCCCAGTGGCTTGGGAGACTGAAGCAGGAGGATCACAAGTTCAAGGCCAGCCTCAGCAACTTAGTGAGGCACAAAGCAATTTAGTAAGACCCTGTTTCAAAATGAAACATAAAGAAGGCTGGGGATGTGGCTTAGTGGTTAAGCGCCCCTCGGTTCAATCCCTGGTACCAGAAAGAAAAAGAATAAAACCTTCTTACCTTCTTCTTTTTACTAGGGATATACCAGATAATAAAACGTTAAAAAATTCTTATCTGGAGGCTGGGATTGTGGCTCCATAGCAGAACACTAGCTTAGCATGTGTGAGGCACTGGGTTCGATCCTCAGCACCACATAAAAATAAATAAATGAAATAAAGGAATTGTGTCCATCTACAACTAAAAGCATATTTTTTAAAAAATAATTTTTTAAAATCTGGGTAACCACCAGCAGATGGATATGAAACATATATTTTGGACTAATGTTAGAGAGGAAATTATCTTTATCAATGGGAAATACTTGAGAAACAAAACTTTGCTCTTTTCTTATTGCTTTCTCTCTCTAAAATATGTTTCTATCTGCATGACTTTAGCCTTGGAGCCCCACTATGGGTTCCCATATCTTATATGGAACCTTGTGTATTCTGAGCAGCAGTTGATGACTTCACTCATAAGTTGTGGATATCCACAAGTTGTATGTGTTGTATCTGTCAGATGAAGGCTTATTCCTGGACTTGAACTGTCTACTGCTCCAGCTGTCCCAATCAGAAGAGAGGTAATTGCCCTGATTGCCATTTATCTGGGTTCAGTGGCAGTTTGGGAGATATGGAAGGGACAGAGTGATCTAGAGAAGAGAGGGTTACCTATGCTCCCAGGAAGAATAGTCTGTGGCTGTTTGATGACTATTAAACAAATCAATGAGATGACTCAATAAAGTAATTTTCTGCAACAGGAGTTACATCAATCCTGAATTGTGAATTTTCATTGTTACTGTCTTCATTCAACAAATATTGAGTATCTCTATGTGTTGGGGATTGTTCTAGGTTTTACAGGTCCAGCAATGAATAACTCAGGAGGAAATACTTGTTGGGTGCAAGGCCATTTTATCCAGTGTTCAGCATAATTTTCCTTTCCCTGTTCTCACAATGCATCTGAGAACCAAGTGAATCATCATAACAAAAGGAGAGCTCATTTCTGGAGAACCATAGATGTCTGTCGACTCAGACTTGTAGTAATTCTACAAGCAAAGGAAGCAAACTGTGAACTGAATTCCTTCCTAGGAATTCTTCTCTAAGATTCCCAAATTCTTGAAAAGCATCTGGGGAAAGCACACACGATGGGGTAAAAGCATCCCTTTAAAGCTGGTCAGCCACTTTGCTGCCAAGGGCTTGTCAAAATTGCTTAAAAGGAAGGGAAAAAGCCAGGCGGGGAGAGACAAGTGCACATATACATTTTTAAAGTAGCTAGCAACCAAGACAACACCAATTATTTAACCACACTAAAGAAACCAGCAGCCAAACCACACTGATTATTTAACCGCGTATCCAAGTGCTGAACACAGCCATAGCCAGCCACATTCATTTAATGTAAATATCCCCAGTAACTAACCCCCACGGAGACAAGAGTTGCAATAGAGGACAGCTCCTCACCTTTCCTCGTCTTGGCTCCAGATGTCTGGAGCTGAGAAACTGGCTCCAATCCAACTAATATTTTCTTTAACTTTTGCTTTTTTTCTCTAAAAACTGATCCATTCTTCCTCTACTCTTCTGCAGTCTCCTGTGAGCACACATACTGAGATATTTCGTTTGTTGAATTCTGTTCTTTGCCTTTTTATTTTCACTTTTCCTCTTAATTTCAATCCTCTCCCCCACTCCCCCCAGTGCTTTCTTTCCAGCACATTTGATTTCTATTCCTGTGACTTTCACTAACCATTATAGGTAAGGTTTGTTCTCAGGAGTTGTTTTATCAGGAAAACAGGAACGTTCTTTGCTGTTTGCAATGGAATAATCCACAATAGCTGAATTTTACTATAAAAATAATATCTTTTCTGAGAAATATGGGTCTTACAGATCTGATGAGCTCAGATGTTCATGTTTGAAAATCATGACTCCACTCCTACTGATCACAGGCACGGCATCTGACTTAAGGCCAGCCAATCCATTGGTGTGTGGCAACGACTCTGTTTTCTCCCTTTTAGAATCTGACACAGTCTATACTGAAATATGGCATAGATTGGGGGCTGCCTGACAGGTTGTGCCATATGCCATGGAGTAAGCATGGCTACAGAGAGAAACAAAAACAACTGAGGAGGACCCTGTGGTGTATGGAAGTTAAGACTGAAGCAATTGGTAACTGTATACTTCCCTGAAGGAAGGAGAGAGGTGTCCACTTCCTGTTCATGGTTTAATTTTATTTCCCATGAGTCCAGTGTCTATTTCAGTTGCTAAACCTGTGAAATAATTGTATCATCATATTAATGTGTGTGTCAGCAGATATAGGGCAACATTAAGCCCCGGGGTCATTTGTATGTTCCCCTTTGTCTCTCTTTACCCTCAATGTCCACCTTTTCTACGGACAGGGAATCAGTTTCAAGAAGATGCTTCTGAACAACATATTCCTCTTATGTTGTATATAGGGAAATCTCTTAGATATAATATATCAAACTTAATGAGACCTTGGGATTTGTGGAAATGAAACATGAAGCTGCTACACATAAAATGTTCATGGTGCCACTTATGCCTAATCAGTTCATGCCATACCCTGTCAATGGCAAAGCATGATGGTGGTCGACCAAAGCTGCTTCCTTCCCCATTGCCTTTGGAGTATTTGATACCCTATCATGACTTCTCAAATTCAAATCTGACCAAGTTTTGAGAGTGGGAAATTAGTGGTGCTCCTGGGGGAGGTCACATTAGAAATGTTCTTTAAACAACCAAAAAAATATGAATATGAAGATTAGAGAAAGACTGAGATTGAAAATATTTTTAAAAACCCAGTGAAAAGAAGAAAGTGATCAGTCATAACCAATGGTGATGAAAGGTCAAATAAGATGAGGATTGAGAAGTGATCATTGGGTAGAGCAAGATTTTGGTCTTCAGTGAGTTTGATGAGTAAAACAATCAGATAAAACCTGATTATAGTGAATTGAGGTGATAACACAAGGGGAGAATGGAAAAAAACTGAGTAAAAACAACAATTTCAAGGAAGTTTCATAGAAATGAGATAGTTATTTACTGAAGATTTCCCCAGGGGACTCCATCGTCTGCACAGGTATTAAGAACAGTCAGGTTTGAATCCCAGCCTCACTGTGAACTAATTGGATGGCATTATGAAAGTTCATTAACTCAGTTGGACTCAAGTTTCTTAACCTGTAGAATGGAGTTCAGATCATGAAACTATTAACTAAAGTTAGGCTTCTAGCACCATAAGCTATTGGCTAAGTTAAATTAAACCATAGACAAAAAATTTGGTAAATATTTAACATCTATGATATGAACACATGAGGAGCCACAGGGACTCCTCAGCTAAGCTAAGGCAAGAAGACCTCCTACCACACCATGGCATCGCTCCATCTTGTATTGAGCTCCCCTGGATTGATTCATACACACAGACTCCTGGTCTCCTCCGAGACCTACAGAAGACTCTGGTAGTGGGGTCAGGGAATCTGCATTTAGTACTGTCTCTTGTTACTTTTTCTGTACACTGAAATGTGAGGACTCTTGCTAAGGAAACATGGATGCTTATGGAAGCTTCTGAGCAGATGAGTGACAAGACATTTATTAGGATTGATGTGAGGGAAGAAAGGCAGGAGTAATGATTCGAATGAGGTTTCAATCAAACCAGGTGAAGAGTGCTTATTCCAGGAGGGAGTAGGGCATACAAAAGAAAGGCAGGTAACAAGGAAATTGTTTTCAAGGCAAAGTTGACAGCATTTAGTAACTGACTAGAAATAATGAAGGAAGGGCAAGAGATGACTCCAGGGTTTTGAGGCAGGGTGCACCCCTTGTTCCCAGGCTCATTTCTTTGCCTTGTTAGCATTTTATATTGAAATCTAGTAGTCATTGTCAATGTAGCATGTCAAAAGCATAAGCCGGAATTTCAGTCTCCCTTTATCTTCCCCATCTCAGCTAAAACACCACCAACTCTTTTTTTGTTTTGTTTTGTTTTTTTGTACCAAGTATTGAACCCTGGAGTGCTTAACCACTGAGCCAGAGTCCTAACCCTTTTTATTTTTTACTCTGAGCCAGGGTCTCTCCAAGTTGCTTAGGGCCTCACTAAGTTGCTAAGGCTGCTTTGAATTTGCAATCCTTTTCCACAACTTCCCAAGTTGCTGGGATTACAGGGGTGCACCATCACACCCAGTGACAACTCCACTCTTATGGTTTCTCAGGACTATGCTCTGAAGTGATTCTTGACTTCTTCATTTCTCTCACAGTCCTATAAGCAATATTCGGATTTACTTTCAAAATTGATAAGCAATCTTTCCATTTTTCATCTCTGCACTGCCAATTCTGACCCAATTCAACATTGTTGATGGCCTAAACTATAATGGTAGCCTCCTGTCTAGTTCCTACCTCTCCCCTTGTTCCTCATAGTCTATTCAAATCATGTCATCTCTCTGCTCAAGTCCCTTTGACGATTCCTCAAATCATTCCAAGTAAAAGTCAAAGTCTTGTAGTGGCCCACAATGCCCTACAGGATCTGTCCCTGTTACTCTGATCCCATGTCCTCTCACTGGCCTGTTAGTATCTGCTTCAGATATTCAGGCTGCCATATTGTTACCAACTCCCAACTCTGGCTTTGTGCTTTTGCTATTCCCTGATATTTATGGACCTAACCTCCTCTCACAGTCCTCCTTCTCCTTCAGGGCTTTGGAGTGCTCAATATTATTCCTTGGGCTAAATGCTAGTTTTCCAGACATCCACCTGATGGACTAAAATTATTGTTATTATTGAAATTAAGTCCTTGTCACATTTTCCCAGCATCATTTCATGATCTCTCTGCATGGAATAACATGATCAAATGA
Source organism: Glaucomys volans (assembly GCA_020662805.1). NCBI lineage: Eukaryota > Metazoa > Chordata > Mammalia > Rodentia > Sciuridae > Glaucomys > Glaucomys volans. The sequence goes on along the minus strand of JAJEJO010000255.1, from coordinate 681,788 downwards.
CTAGTTGTGCCTGTCTTGTCCCACTTAATTTTTAAATTAGCCCATATCACTTGCTATACTATATATCTAATTTTTTATTATCTGACTTGCAGAATGTAAGATGCTAACAGAAGGACATTTGTCTACTTTGTTTAATGCGAGATCCCTTGAGTCCTGAACAAAGACTAGCACATAGTAAACTTTCAAAAAAAATTTGTTGAACAAATTGCAAGATGAGTTTTGAGACAGCAAAGATACAGGTAAAGGCTTTTAAGCTTGGTGCATTGGGTTTATATCTTGCCTCTGCCTCTTACTCAGTATTTGATATTGTACAAGTTCCTTTGCATCTCCATGCCTCCATTGTCCTATCTGTAGAAGGTAAGCAATAATAAGAGCAATTTCTTACTTGAAATTAGATATGTTGAAACCCTAGGAAGAACAAAGCCCTCTACAAAAGCAAAACAGAACTACACTATAATTGTTTTGAGTGGGATCCTAGAGTCAGATCTTGCACAATTCTGTGTTCTTACATGAACCTAGCAACAGTGTAATGCTCAGAGTAGACACTCCACAAATGTTTGCCTCACTGATTTGATAAATGCACTTGTGTTCATTGTCTCATATAAACTTTATGGAAAACATTGCTTTATTTAGTATTTTCTCCTTTTTTTGCCTTGAAATTTGTAATATTTGCTGAAAAGTTGATTGGTACTCTCATAAAATTTGGATGGATGTTTATGGATTACATGGCTAATATTGTTAAGAATGTACAGCACAGCGTAAACATGGAACTCTTGCACAATCCTTTCCTGGACTTGTACTTTTTTGAACTGGGTTCAAATCTAAACTGAGCAAGGCCACACAGGGTGTTAAAGCAAAAAATGTATGGTTGGAATGCAGGGAAGTCCCTTGACTGAGGGAGATGGGCAGTTGTGGATGTAATTTTTTAAGAACCTGCTTTTTATTTCTGGTCACCTGGCAAGCCAATCTAAGAAAACATACCACAGAAATGTGATTTTCAAGCCACACACATTGTCTATATAGAAAAACAACTTCAAACATCCCATAGTGTTTTGGAAATTATTTGTTGAATATGTCAACATACCCCCTGAAAAGAAGCAATTGCCTAGTTTTGGGATTCTTCTCATGCAGATTTCTCAAATTTTGAAAAAAACAAAATTCTTAAAATAATAACTTGGATATGTACCACATTTTTCTGAAAATGATCTGTTGAATGCTTTACTACAAATCATTAAATGTGTCTATGTTCATTGTGAGCAATCCATGTGTATGAGACAGTACATGGGATAGAAGGAAAAACAGTAGAAGCAGCAGAGAAATTAAAGAAAAAGAATGGGAGAGGAGAGAAATACACAGATTTAAGCACTAGAAAGTGCTGCATAAGTAAATATTAATCTCATTTGAAATTCATAGTCTCCAAATTTTACAACAGTGAATACTAATGCTTTAAGGTCATTTAAAAACAATACAGTACACTCTATATGTTTAAAGTGAAAAAGACTAGTTTTTCTCAGGAACAGTGAAGTCAAGGGTAAAAGCATTGCTAATGATTTCCTATTTATTGACCCAGCTTTGCAGGGTCTGCTGACTTTATGAATCAGGAACAGCAGCTGAGAGTGTGAGAAACATAATTGTGAGTGTCATTTGCCAAATTGACTGAGAAATATTTTGTCTTGAGCAAAAACAAAAAACAATACAACTTTAAAAATAAAAAAAACAAACACACATTCATTAAAGATACATGTGCAACTGATTTTCCTATTTACCCTGTAATTTCATTTAATGATTGGCCTGATATTTCATCTTGCAAAACTTTCTTTATGGATTAGCATTAATTTAATGATTAATCTTTACCGAGCATCCACACTTACAGGAGGTGTCACTGTTTGAATGCATATGCTTGAGTGTATTAGGCTATGTACCATGCCTTAATCCTAATTTCCTTTTTACCATTTTACAGATGACAGGCTTGAAATGCCGAGTGCCACATAGCTAGGATTTGGAGCTTGGTGTGTCTGCCTGCCTCTATAATCTTGCCTCACTATACATGACATGTTAAAAACTTCTTATTTGGCTCATCTGATACAGGGAAACTAGTCCACTATGGCCGTAACAAGTCCTTTGGTCTTCGTTCCCTAGCTTAATGTTGGCCAATTATTTCAGCTTACAGATTGAGCAGGTTGGAGGAGTGAGGTGGTTTTGACATTAGCATGTTGAGGCTGGCAACTCAGCCCCAGCTCTGATCTCATCTTGGTGAAGTCAACTTGGCCTAGCCCCCACTTGCCAGTTGCCTCAATATTATGTCCAGCCATAATCCCGACACCAAAGGTTGCAAGAATTGTTAAAAAAAAAAAAAAAAAAAAAGGCTGGTCAGAATAGCAGAATAGATAGGTGGGATAGGTGGGAAACATGCCTTCCATAGAATTCCAGTTTCCCAGGTCTGCCAACCTTTGCTTTCCAAAAGAGAAAAACTAGTTAGCTGCCTTGGGTCAGGATATCCCATATGTGCACAGTAATCCCTTTTTATTTCTTAGATTACAGGAGAAAAATAACTTAAAGGCTACTTGACACCATTTCACATGTTCCTATCCCCATTTAGAGAATGAGTTTCTTGGTGTCTTCTTTGAGTCATCATATATAGGTACATGTATATATAAATATATGTGTGTAGTATATTTATTATATATTTATATCATTTATATATTTATCCATATTACACATATATAATTTATATAATATTACCCATGTGCATAATTTATGCATAAAAGTATAATGACCATTTATTGTTATTATTATTTAAACTGATTCACTTGGCAGTAAAAGATAGGCTCATCATCAGAGGGTGGATGATCCACATGCTTTCTCTCATCCTTAATATATGTAGGCTGGTATTGAACTAAATGAGCCATCAAAAACATTTTTGTAGGCACAGGGTGTATCTCAGAGGTATAGTGCTTGTAAAGTATGTGTGAGACCCTAGGTTTGATACTCAACACTGAAAAAAAACAACCTTTTTATCAGGCATTGACCATGAGATCTGAGAGGTCTGTGCATTGATAACAAATTCACCAATGAGGATGAGGAAGACAAGGAAGAAGGGAGCAGAGAGAGCAGCCTTTTGTATTTTTTCCTGATATAACTGTTATTTCCTTTACATGAGGAAATAAATTATAGGTTAGGATAATCACAATGGATTCTGGTACTAAATTGTTTATTTTGATTTACTAAAGGGCATGTATACAAATTCTTGTTGGTATTATAAATCATGGTATTTCAAGGAATGCCAAGAAATAGTGCATTTTCACTGACAAAAATCATCTAATGACTCAGAGAGGTGAATTTCAGATCTTGGAAGAGCAAGCATCTCTCACCACTCCTTTCTGACACTGCTGGAAGCTGGCTTTCCAGTTGAGCTTCCTTCTTGTGTTAGCCTCAGAGCCAAAGAGGTTGCTGAATTTCACTTGCTGAATTCCTGTAGTGGATTATTCAGTAGAGAACACAGTAGCCCAATGCAATATCAGAAGAGAATTGAAAAGAAGAAAGGGGTGGAAGAAAAAGAGAGGAGGAGAGGAAGATGGGGAGAGTAAGAAAGAGTCAAGGAAGAATGATGGATAAGGGCATGACCATTCAGATGCTATTTTTGAGTTACTTCCTGTTTCCATTTCCTGCTTTTCCACACTTTCTGCCTCTCCTATTGTCTTAGGGATGGAGTATTTCTCTCATGGCATTAGTCTTGTGGGGATGAAAACCAGGGCCTTCAATTTGTTTTCATTTTTTTGCTTAGAAAAGAGATAAGTTTCATTTCCTTAACTTACCTATTCTTTTATTTTTAAAATATTAACTATAAAACTACTTTCACCTCCATTTTTCTTCTTGAAACCAAGCCAATCTTGTAGGTTAATTGGCTGCCAGTGTGTTCTCCATTACCCCAGCTGGATATGACACACACCCACTTCCCTTTTGGGTTTGCCTTATGAAAAATACAATTCATCCCTTAACTTTGGTTTCTTAAAAAGTTGTATTTTTGGAGATCACATTAATTTGGTTCAAAGAATGGGCAAAATTTAATATCTATCAGGTTTGGAAATGATATTTCATGCTATTTCCACTTCTCAGTAGAAACAAAATACCGAAACTTCAGGATAGATTGAGATTTTAAATGTTAGTTGTTGAAAAAGGCAGTTTTCCCCTCTCCCATCTCTACTTTTCTCTTTGAAGATACTTCTGAATTTACTGAACTTAGAATAGAAAATAATAGTAAACAGAATATTGGCACCAATGTGGTCTAGTTAGTGTTGAAGAGTTTAAAGCTAAAAATGTTCTGTTTGTGAAGGAATTTGTTAATTATTCTGCAGATGTTCCTTCTTTTTATCCCTTATGCGTCATAGTTTCCTTAACATTCTCGCCCTCCGTTTCTCTCTTTCTCTGGCATTAGTTGTCCTTCTTGTTCTCTTTTTAAGCAGGGAAGATAGGTTCAAAGACTGTGTAAAGTTTCTTTTCTTCCCCTGAAACAAGAATATGACTCCAATCCAAGTCCTATGACCTTAGTAGTAGTCTCTTCCAGAAAATTTTCTCCCAATTCAGTGATGTGTATATCCTGGATTTAATTTTATTAAGTGAGTTACAACATTAAATTGTTTACTTTGATTTCATTTTTCCACCTAAGCTTCTAAGTCCCCCATTAATATAATCGAATATTGGATAATGAGTTCCTATAATTTTTTCAAAGGATTTAAAATGGAGAATTCCCAAACAGTTCTTGGAATTATCACAGAACTATCAAAACAGGTCAAAACCATGGCTAGGAATCAATGTTCTTATCTTTTCTTTTTTCTTTTTTTTTTTTTTTAAAGAAGCTTGTTTTTAAGATTTGCTGAATAGTGTGATAAAGTCACTTAGTCATTTTGCATTCATCTTAGTGTTTTGAGCTTCCAAGTTAGTATTAACTTTTGAATAAAGTTCAAACACTTGTTTTTAGCAACACAGCGTATTTCCCTACTTTTTCTTCTATTTGGTGCAGCATCTCTGGTCTAATTCCTAAGTCCTTGATCCATTTTGAGTTGAGTTTTGTGCAGGGTAAGAGATAGAGGTTTAATTTTATTTTTACTGCATATGGATTTCCAGTTTTCCCAGTATCATTTGTTGAACAGGCTATTTTTTCTCCATTGTATGTTTTTGAGTCCTTTTTCTAGTATGAGGTAACAGTATTTATGTGGGTTTGTCTCTGTGTCTTCTATTCTGTACCATTCATCTTCCTGTCTATTTTGGTGCCAATACCATGCCGGTTTTGTTACTATTGCTCTGTAGTATAGTTTAAGGTCTGGTTTTGTGATACCTTCTGCTTCACTTTTCCTGCTCAAGATTGTTTTGGCTATTCGAGGTCTCTTATTCTTCCAGATGAAGTTCATGATTGCTTTCTCTATTTCTATGAGGAATGTCATTGGGATTTTAATTGGAATTGCATTGAATCTGTATAGTGTCTTTGGTAGAATGGCCATTTTGACAATATTAATTCTGCCTATCCAAGAACATAGGAGATTTTTCCAAATAGAAAACAAAGTCGGCCTGAATCTTCATCCTGTTGGCTTAGGATCAGACTTCCTTAACAAGATTCCCAAAACACAAGAAATCAAAACAAGAATCAATAAATGGAATGGACTCAAACTAAAAAGCTTTTTCTCAGCAAAGGATAAGCTTACAGAGTGGGAGAAAATCTTTTCCACACACACTTCAAATAGAGCACTAATCTCCAAAATTTATAAAGAACTTACAAAACTTTACACCAAAATACAAAGAACTCAATCAATAAATGGGCCAAGGAACTGAAAAGCCACTTTACAGAAGAAGATATACAGGTGATTAATAAATATATGAAAAAGCATTCAACATCTCTAGTAATTAGAGAAATGAAAATTAAAACAACTCTTAAATTTCATCTGACTCCAATTAGAATGGCTATTATCAAGGACACAAACAGCAATAGATGTTGGTGTGGATGTGGGTAAAAAGCACACTTTTACATTGCTGGTGGAGTTGCAAATTGGTGCAGCTACTCTCGAAAGCAGTGTGGAGAATACTCAGAACACTTGGAATGGATCCACCTTTTGACCCAGTTATCTCACTCCTGGGTTTATATCCAAAGGACTTAAAATTAGCATACTACAGTAATGCAGTCACATTAATTTTATAGCAGCTCAATTCACAATAACTAGATTGTGGAACCAACCTAGATGCCCTTCAACAGATGAATGGATAAAGAAATTGTGGTACATATACACAATGGAATATTATTCAGCCATAAAGAAGAATAATATTATGACATTTGCAGATAAATGGATGGAATTGGAGAATATCATGCTAAGAGAAAAAAGCCAAGTCCAAAAAACCAAAGGCTGAATGTTTTCCCCAAGTGGATGATAATGGGGGATGAAAGGGAGGGGAGTGAGAGAAGAATAGAGGAACTTTAGCGTACATAGAGGGAAATGAGAGGGAGGTGGGGTATAAAAAATGGTGGAATGAGCAGACATCATTACCCTATGTACATGTATGATTACACAAATGGTATGATCTACATCATGCACAACCATAGAAATGAAAAGTTGTACCCCATTTGTGTACAATGAATCAAAATGCAGTCTGTAAAAATAAAAAATAAACTTAAAAAAGGAAGACTAAAATAAATGAATGTCAAGGTAAAAAAATACAAATAAAAATTGTCTCATCCATGAATTGGTTCTTGATTTCTCCTTAGATACAATTTTTCATTTCATTCACATGATGCATCTATTGAAACCTTAAACATACACAGGCACACATGTACCCAATGCTGAGTCAACTTCCAATTACTGTAAACATGGTAGATTTCACAGTGCATGGACAACTTCCTACACATTGTGAATGAATGGAGCTTCAAGCTGCTCATTCCAAAATTTGTCCCTGGTGACCCTTGCCCATAGCTCTTCTCCACCTGGACTGAAGTTCTTACCAGTAGACTGCCTTGCTGGCTCTGTGTTCCTCTGCTCTTCCCACTCCAGTTTAAACAATTAATGAAGAAAACTGAAACTAAGAAGTTACAGTGAGAAAAAGTGCAAGTAATATGAGAGAATCAGAAGATTCTCTCATTGGGGTGTCCCTGGGAAGACTAACTTAACAGCTAGTCTTGCAAATTATAGATAACAAAACTGAAAATTTGGTCTAAGAAAGGACCTGAATACACAGAGTTTCTATAGTCATGCCTTATTCTGTATGAAATGTGGCTTTCCCTAGTCATCTTTGCTATGAAAACTGCTTAGCAGTTCTTCACTATGGCTCCCCCCCACCCCCCTCCCTGACATACACACGTATACACACATTTCCTGAAGGAGTGAGTAATGGACAGCTTCTCTTTCTCCTCCTTTGTTGCTCCCTGCCGAGCAACAAGGTTCGGTGTATCTCCTCAGGACCCACCGGAGGAGAATACGGGGTCGAGCAGGATGATGAGTGTCGGTGGCCAAGGAACCACACCAGAGCAGGGAGGTCTGTCAAAGCAGGATCTCAAGTTTATTAAGGAAGTTACACAGCTTTTATGTAGGGTGAGGGTACAGCGAAATCCAATCAGATTGAGGGTCTGCAAGGCATGGGGTGTGCACGCAGGCAAGAGTCTTGTGGAACTACTACTAGCCAATCCTAGGCAGTGAGTCAGGCAGCTTCACGTAAGGGAAGGAGGTTGCCACGAGGGCACTGTCACCATTGCTGTCGCCATTATAGGGTGTGTCCCCCATACTCCTTTTCTTCCTTCTATACACACACACACACACCTCACCAAGAAAGAGTGCAAGAATCACAGTGCTGAAGATATGACTTACCTGAGTTATGGAATATTCTGAACAATGAGGTAAGGTCACTTCAATCACCAGAAATACAGATGCTACATTGAAGAGTCATTGCATGTAGTTTTCAATGTCTTATTTGGTCTTTAGAATAAAGCTTCATTGTTCTCTTTGAGTTCTGGCAGATTTTCAAATCTTCAATGTATCTCACCTCCAATGTACATATACCATTGAATTAAGAAGCACAAAATGTTTTAGATTATCTACATGACCATCCACTTTATACCTGATTATACATATAACATATTTTCCACAGCTGGCTATGGTATCTTCAAGAAAATAATGTAATAAGTCAGATGTTCCTATAACTTCCTCATAGGAGACTGACTATGATGACCCTTGGATACAAATTTGAGTTATTTGGTAGTCTGAAGTATTGGTGTAGTTAAAAAAAGTGTTCTAACCAAAATTATATCATTATGCCCATTAGATGATAGAGAGGAAAGAAGGAAGTTAGAGAGAGATGGTGTGCATAGTTGTCTGTGTCATACAATGAAATATATTATTAGAGAGGAAGTTTTGCAAATCGTGGGAAAATCAGACAATCATTCCTCTTCCTCCAAGTTTAAATGATACTCTCTGAAACTTAAAGTTTTTCCTTTGGAGTTATGTAAGTATGTGTGTTTGAGTCAACAGTGGTAACATCACTTCAAATAATAAAGACTAGCAATATCATTCCCTATTAGTGTCCCCTTCCTCTCAGAAAGTATGCTAAATCTGAACATATATAGTGCTGTACTGAGACCAGCCTCTGAGGAGGGTTAGGTTTCCCCAAAAGATATGTGGATTTCCACACCATGAAGATTAGAAAAAGATATGGTGGAATGAGGTCCAGGCAGGGTCGTCAAGTTAATAACTTGAACAGATCCTTTGTGAAAGCACTTGTTCTTCTAACTATGGGTGTTTTTTTTTTCCCCCTAGAAGTGTGCAAGAAGACAGATTTAAATATAATTTTAAGTTTTCTTCTTTTAGCATGTAATTGATGAAGTTACTCCATACAGTTAGGAAAGTCCTTTTACCCCCTAAGTGATACCAAATGAAGAGGGGAGGTATGATCAGTACCAAATCAGTGTCTCATTCTGCTCACCCACATTCCATTGTTCCAGAAGACAAGGGACAATACCTTTTCAATCAGATTGTGTCTGATAATGACCTCAGCAAAGTGAGCCAAGATCCACAGTGAAGGAAGGAGCCACTTGGGAGAAGCACCCAGAGCTGAGGCAGGAAATCCAAGAAGACATCACCTCTAGTGAACAGAGACCCTTATGTTGACAACCAAGGAAAAAAATGTGAGGTTAAAAGAGAAGATTTTTTAACAAATACATCAGGCTTGGCTATCCCACTAATCAGTTTATCTCCAAGCTATAAACTCTCCTTTGCTTGAATTTATATCTCATAATTTCAACCTTGTGCTTCAGTTGAGAAATCAAAATTCAACAAGGAATCTCACAACTTCATATAATGCTCTGGTTATCTTACAGGATTCTTCAATTATTTAAAATTCATCCAAATGCCTTTTCCCTGCTGACAACTCCACACTGCCCCCTCAGAAAAAGAGTCACTAGGAGAATAAATTATTTCTTCCCTTGTCAATGGTAATTTGTGTTCACTAAATTACCTCCAGATCTACTTTCCTGAGTAAAAAATAACTTCATAGTTTTTTTTTTTCCCCTCCATGTTTAGCTTGGAAAGACATATAGATTTTGAAGTTAACCTCTCTCTGTTAGATCCTCAAGAATAATTAAGCTCGTTTTCTTCTTAAATCAGCCAGATGTTTCATTTTAAGATGGAACAATACACGGTTTATTTGACCCAAACTCTCATGGAAAGCCATTGCTTTCATTTTGATAGTCCTGTTTAGCAAAAGGTAAAAATGAAAAACATCTTTAAGGGAATTCCTTTTCTTTCTTTCTTTTTAAAATTCCCTGGGAACAATGCTTGGTATCAATAGAAAACAACATTTTTTTTAGGAACATGAAAGTTATTACTGATAATGCTTCACAATCTGATCAAACACTTAAGACGCAGCCATCAAATTAGGATTTTTACCACATTGTTCTTCATAACTTTGAGAGATTTAAATGTATTATTACCATGTCAAGATCTGTTTCTTGCAAGGCATCTATTTACACTATTTCTATCACTTTAATGTTTTCTTCTAATCAAGCTATGCTATGTTAATATGCTTAAGGTACCCTTCATTTTTTTTGTCTTAAAAATGCTAATAAATGGTTAAGGGTATTTTTTACAACATGGTGAGTGTTATTTCACAATGTTTCATTAGCCACAAATCCTCAAGTCACTTTTAAGAATTCCAGATGCCCTACTGTAGGTATTTTTGCAGCTGTTTTGTGGGAAATCATGAAAGTGCAATTCCTTTTGACAAAAAAGAACATATCTCTTTCCTACAAGGATTGGTTTCTTTTACTGTACTTTGTAGGACTACGGGCACAGTAAAGACAGCTGTGCACTACACATATTCTCTCCATGTGCCTGAAGTTCAGATAGTTAAAATATGTTCTAATTTGCAAAATGCTTTGATTTTACTTTGAGAGAAACCTTTTGAATTAGTTATGATACACTCCAAAGTTACATTTTACTTTCTGCTATTTGTAGCACAAAATTTGTCCTAAAGAAATTCCATCTGCATCTGATGGCTTTGCTTTTGCAGAGAGTTTTATTGTTCTTTGTGATTAGGTTTATAAATTGAATCTAAGCATTCTTTTATGTGGTAGACAACATATTAAATCAGTTGTTTCTGTAGTCAAGAGGAATTGGTTCTGAGAATCCTCTGGGGTACCAAAATCCCTATATGCTCAAGTCCCTTCTCTAAAATGGAGTAGTATTTGCATATAACCTGTGAACATCCTTCCATATATTTTACAGAATATCTAGATGACTTATAATAGCTAATAATGCAAATGCTATGTAAATGGTCCTTTTACTGTTTTGTAAGAGAGCAATGACAGGAAAAAAATTGTGTAAGTTCTGTATGGATAAAAATTATTTACCAAAATAGTTTTGATCCAAAGCTGACGAGCAGCATTATTTCCAGTACTGTACAATCTGTGTGTCTTCATCATCTAGCAGTACCTTTGTCTAAGTTTTCTTACTCCTAGTAGTTATTTCTTTCAAACAAAATCAATATAAAATGTTTGATATGGATATATAGCCTCAAAGGCCTTTCTGGAATTCATATTGCTAAGATTTTAGCTGTGAAGTCTAGGCTAGAAAGACTCCAGTGGTAGGATCTGTGATATAAGGAAAATTAGACCAAAATCCCATCATTTGGAGTTAATTATTTCAACTTGATGCCCAGAGACACAAAATTCCATTGGCACTCAAGAATTCTATAGTCCAATTAAAAGTCAAGTCAGTTTCTTTATTTTATTATATTGTCCCTTACTTTTATGGTTTAAACCTAGTTTGTAGACCTCAATGTAGCTTCCAATGAGAGCCATCCATTCCAAAAATAAATACACAACGTGGCTTAATACAGCTATAGGGATGACCAAGCTGAAAAGACATAGTGTCCAATTTTGGGAGTTTGCCATCTAATGAGAGGGTAACATGCAACCAGGAATTCCAGTATCCTGAGGCAGCTGCTGTGATGAGGTGGGCATGGCCTTGGGTGGAAGGACAGAAGTAGCTGCCAGAAAGCTGAGAATATTTTTACTATAGGGGTCAGTGACTCTCAAAAGGATTTAGAACAGGACAAGGATCTGACTGACTTTATAGGTTTGTTCTAAAGATGATTCTAGCAATGCCATGCTTTTCTACCATTGCTATGAAGAGCTCAGCTGATCTAACTGGAAAGCAAAGAATTCCTGTCTTTTCCTATTCAGTAGCTAATCAGAAAATAACTAATCCTGCCTTAATCTCCATCTGAACCATCTCCTGAATGCTCAGTGTACATGGATTTTCAGATCCATCATTAGTTTACTTGAAACCACTTACGGAACTTATAGTACTAAATGTAAAACAATGATTTCCTTAAATTCTGTTTCCTTGAAGTGGTTGATTTGTGAAATTGTTTGCTTTTCTTTTAAAGACGCTGAAATTTATTCGGTCTTCTATTGGATTTATGGGACCTATTCCTTTACATACATAGTTGACACTGTTTATTGGCTGGTTCTGTATCTTCATATTCAACCAACTATGGATTTAAAATATTTTTAGAAAATTGTGTCTGTATAAATATACTCAAATTTTTTATCATTATCCCCTACACCATACAGTTTACTACTGTTTACATAATATTAATACTGCATAGATATTATAAGTAATTTAGAGATGATGTGAAGTACACGGGGTGAAATATGTAGGTTATATACAAAATATTATGTCATTTTTACATAAGGGATTTGAACGTCTGTGAATTTTGGTACCCTGTGGCGAGGGAGTCATAGAACCAATACCCTGAAGATACTGAGGATATCTATCTTTGCTCATATACTTTTGCGATGAGATGGTCCTCAGCCCAATCCCTGTTCTTCTAAGCAGAAGAGGAAATTATCAGCACAACAGTACTTCTGTTGTAGATGTCCTGGAAAGATGAAAGAAGGTAAAGTATTTACAGAGTTTCATGTACTGCAGCATGTAGAAGGTGGACAAAAATGTGAGCTCTTGTCTGCATTTGTGACAGGCTTAGAAAACAGTGAAATCTACTTTATTAGACCATGGCTGAACTGCAGGGTGCGGAAAGATTGTGCTAGCCCACTTCATTATTGAATTCTGGCAATAGTCACCCTATGAAATAGCTTGGCCCCAGCCTAGACTGAGGGTCCAGATGAATCAAGCCAGGACTGGTTTTGCAATACAGGTCAAGCAAAAAAAAAAAGGCTGAATTTTAAACAAGGGTCCTAGTGGGAATAAAGTGAACAGTCAAATAACTTTTTATTCTGAATAAAGATGGAGCCCAGCATGATGAAATGGGATGAAAACTGGCAGAAAAAAATGTAAAAAATTGTAAATTATTAAAGATATGCAGCTTTCCTCATTTAGGCAGGCATTATAACTTAAACTATGTTATAAAAGGCTGTTCTAGCCAGGAAAACTGAAATGCCTGGTTTAATAAAGCAAATTAACAAATTTGGTATTCAAATTCAGAAAGTTAATGCGTGTGAAGTGATTGAAAATAGTTTTTTTCTTAACTGGTTTTAAAAAGTCTCTGAAATATTATTGATACTGTTAGTTTAATCAGCTAACCTTTTCTTCCCTGGATTGTGGCTCTGTAAATGTCAGTGCTGTTGGCTGCTTAAATATTCTCTCATTCCCAAGTGAGTCCACATCAATAATGCTATATGATATTTAGGGGTGAAAGACTTGGGCTACATCATGGGCAAACTATCCACAGACTTATAAGATAAAATAGATTCTTAATCTATTGAGACTTTTGGAAAATCTGTTCAAAGGAGCTCTTTTCCTCTTGAAATATGGAGTGTTACAAAACACATGTGCTTATGCAGCCTAGATACCTGGGCTAACAATGTTTTTTAAATTTAAGATTACAGAAAGGGAAAAAACCTGCTAACTAAAAAAGGAGTCACCACAAATAAAAAGAGAATAATATTTCAGTATCCAAAGGCCTACCAGGGTCGGCAGTTGAGTAATGGAAAGTCTTTGTAAGTTCTGTAATTATCACACTTTCCAGAAAAGCAAAGGGAAGGCCCACATTTTATGTCCCAAACTGGCTCCATCCTATGCATTCAGACTACTTCACCGAGTCCTTCAACTGCATCCTGGTGACACAACTCACAACGGTCACAGTCACCATTGCAATGCTGGCGCCAGGAAGCTTTAGTTTGTAAGGAAAAAAATACTACTTTCCATGTATGTTTAAATAGTACAGACACATAATATTAAAAAAACAGAAGCTCTGAGTACGTAATTTGATGCTAAGCCTTTGCAAAATAGGCAGAGATCCAAATATTTCTCTCTGCTAAAAGGGTTTAAAATATGTTTCCAGGGGTGACTTGGCTGGAGAAGCTACCACTTGGGATTGGTGAGTTGAAAAATTTGATTTGGGGATGTTCTGTATTTCTGAGAGAGTACCACAAGGGGCTCCAGGGATTGGCTGAGATCCAAAAGGAAGGTCAGTTCTACAATCAAACTTTCCAGGTTGAAATCAAGTGTGTGTGTGTGTGTGTGTGTGTGTGTGTGTGTGTATGCACGTGCAGAGGTCGGGGCACATTTTGTTTGTGAAGCTGTAGGTTTGGATCATGGAATCAAGTGAAGCATTACAAGACCTACCCAAGCTCAGGAGTTATAAATCTAGATTCCAGAATTTGTTAAGGAGAGCATTTATCTTTGGAATACTAGAGATAATACATTAGTTGGAAGTTGTGTCTTGATGATGGTCCTGTGACAGGGAGATTAATATAGTTTACCAACCAGTGAAAATTGCATTCTCCAGACACCATGCTACCCTGAATCCTTTAAGTCAGTCTAACCATGGGGCCCAATTTTTAAAAGGCAATGAAAAGAAACAAAACTAAATTCTTGGTCTTAGGCATTTTAAGTGGGTAGATAGAAAATAGCATTTGCTGCCTGAATTGTTTCTTTTCCATGCAAGAGTGAAGTGAGTGCTTAAGTGGTGAGACAGTGAGCCTCAGAGGATTAAGGGAGAGAAATACAGAAAATATCCTATTATTTAAATGCAGAAGTAATGGAAAGAACATTGCTGCAATGTCATGTGACAGTCACATCATAAATGGCGAGTAAGTCCATTGTATATATCCTGGAAAACTAGGCAATTAAATTAAGAACACTTCATTCTATGTTTGTCCTTTGGTGGGGTCCTTGTCACTCTGATGGCTGTTTCTACTCTGGTTTAGGTAACCTAGGGAAGCCTGTGGTTCCCAAACTCAACAGGAGATACAATGACATGAAGCATAAGCATGGTACACAAATAACCAGCTCTTAAGTCACCAGGAATGTGCTGGCATTCATGGAGAGGAGGTTCTCAAAGAGTTAATAGAAAATGGATTCTTATTTTGAACATTCAATTTCAACTTTTCCCACTTGGATCAGAAAGAATTTCTTCTCTCTGGCAAGCACCGGGAATGTCCGCATCCTAACCTCCGAAACCCATGACTTTATTAAGCGATGTGGTAAACTGGCATCAAGGTTGCTCTTCAGCTGACCTTAAAATAAGATCATCCATCTGGGGCCAATGTAATCAGAAGCATTAATAAAAGTGGAAGTGAAGGTAGAAGAACCAGAGTTGGAAGAGATAGCATGATAGCAGCAAGGCTGGCTCTGAAGATGGAGGCTAAGGCCAAGAGTAAAAGAATGTGGGCATCCTTAATAAGCTAAAAAAGACAAGGATATGGACTGTCCCCTAGAATCCCTAGAAAAGAATATAGCTCTACCCACCCCTTGGTTTTGGACCAGTCAGAATCATGCCAGACTTCCAGCATATAGCACTGACAGGTAATAGTTTGTGTTGTCTTAAGCCTCTATAGTTGTGCTAATTTGTTATAGCAGATTTAGAAAACAAAAAATCTGTTTGCTTTAATCAATCCCCAGTCTGTTGAGCATGACAAAGGACCATGGGATGTGAACAAAAGGCAGCCCTCTGCTTGAATCATTCTCCATGCATAAGGATGAGTGACAGACTCTCCAGGGTGTTATGGGAAAAAGGCCACTACACTCCTGATTCATGAAATAGGACTGGGGCTGTAGCTCAGTGGCAGAGTGCTTGCCTAGCATGTGTGAGACACTGGGTTCAATCCTTAGCACTGCATAAAAATAAACACATAAAATAAAGGCATGCTGCCCATCTACAACTACAAAAAATATTCTTAAAAACACTGATATCACATGGCCCAATCAGCAGACTTTTCTTTTCTTTTCTTTTTTTTTTTTTTGCTATTTTTTATAGTTTTTTTTTAAAAAATTATTTTTATTCACACAGTTCATATAATCTTACATTTACATAGGGTAATGCTGTCTGTATCAGTCTACTATTTTTCCTGTCCCCATCCCCTCCCGTCCCATTTTCCTCCACACCATCCATATTTCCTCCATTCTTTTCTATCCTCCCCATAACCCCTGGCACCCCCCCACACCCCCCACGCCTGTTATGTATCAGCATCCACTGATCAGAGAAAACATTTGGCCTTTGGTTTGTTGGACTTGGCTTATTTCACTTAGCATGATATTCTCCAACTCCACCCATTTACCAGCAAATGCCATAATTTTATTCTTTTTTATGGCTGAGTAATATTCCATTATGTATATACCACAGTTTCTTTATCCATTCTTCAATTGAAGGGCATCTAGGTTGGTTCCACAATCTAGCTATTGTGAATTGAGCAGCTATGAACATAGATGTGGCTGCATCCCTATATTTTGCTGATTTTAAGACCTTTGGGTATAAACTGAGGAGTGGGATAGTTGGGTCAAATGGTGGATCCATTCCAAGTTTTTTGAGGAATCTCCATACTGCTTTCCAAAGTGGCTGCACCAATTTGCAACTCTACCAGCAATGTACAAGTGTGCCTTTTCCCCACATCCACGCCAACACTTGTTATTGCTTGTATTCCTGATAATAGCCATTCTAATTGGAGTTAGATGAAATCTTAGGGTGGTTTTAATTTGCATTCCTCTAATTACTAGAGATGATGAGCACTTTTTCATATATTTGTTAATAGCCTGTATATTCTCTTCTGTGAAGTGTCTGCCCAGTTCCTTAGCCCATTTATTGATTGGGCTCTTTGCATTTTTGGTATACAGTTTTGTAAGTTCTTTATAAATTTTGGAGATCAGTGCTCTGTCTGAAGTGTGTGTGGAAAAGATTTTTTCCCACTCTGTAGGCTCTCTTTTCACATTCTTGATTGTTTCTTTTGCTGAGAGAAAGCTTTTTAGTTTGCACCCATCCCATTTATTGATTCTTCCTTTTATTTCTTGTGCTCTGGTGGTCTTGTTGAGGAAGTCTGGTCCTAAGCCAAAATGAAGAAGATTCGGGCCTACTATTTCTTCTATTTGGTGAAGAGTCTCAGGTCGAATTCTTAGATCCTTGATCCATTTTGAGTCGAGTTTTGTACAGGGTGAGAGATAGGGGTTTAATTTCATTTTATTGCATATGGATTTCCAGTTTTCCCAGCACCATTTGTTGAAGAGGCTATCTTTTCTCCACTATATGCTTTTGGCACCTTTGTCTAGTATGAGATATCTGTACTTATGTGGGTTTGTCTCTGGGTCCTCTATTCTGTACCATTGGTCTGTCTATCTTGGTGCCAATAAGCATGCTGTTTTTATCACTATTGCTCTATAGTAGAGTTTAAGGTCTGGTATTGTGTTACCTCCTGCGTCATTCTTCCTGCCCAGGATTGTTTTGGCTATTCTGGGTCTTTTGTTCTTCCATATGAATTTCATGATTGCTTTTTCTATTTCTGTGAGGAATGTCATAGGAATTTTTATTGGAATTGCGTTAAATTTGTCCAGCATCTTTGGAAGTATGGCCATTTTGATTATATTGATTCTTCCTATCCAAGAACATGGAAGATCTTTCCATCTTCTAAGGTCTTCCTCAATTTCTTTCTTTAATGTTCTGTAGTTTTTGTTGTAGAGGTTTTTTACTTCTTTTGTTAGACTGATTCCCAAATATTTTATTTTATTTGAGGCTATTTTGAACGGAGTTGTTTTCCTCAATTCACTTTCAGATGATTCATCGCTTATGTAGATAAATGCATTTGATTTATGTGTGTTTATTTTATATCCAGCCATTTTGCTGAATTCACTAATTAGGTCTAAAAGTTTCCTGGTGGAGTGTTTTGGATCCTCTAAATATAGGATCATGTCATCAGCAAATAGAGACAGCTTGATTTCTTCATTTCCTATTTGTATACCTTTAATTTCTGTGGTCTGTCTAATTGCTCTGGCTAGCATTTCCAGCACAATGTTGAATAGAAGTGGTGACAGTGCGCACCCCTGTCTTGTTCCAGTTTTTAGAGGGAATGCTTTTAGTTTTTCTCCATTGAGAATGATGTTGGCAGTGGGCTTAGCATAAATAGCCTTTACAACGTTCAGGTATGTTCCTACCATCCCTATTTTTTCTAGTGTTTTGAGCATGAAAGGGTGTTGTATTTTGTCAAATGCTTTCTCAGCATCTATTGAAATAATCATATGATTCTTAACCTTAAGTCTATTGATGTGATCAATTACATTTATTGATTTCCGGATGTTGAACCAACCTTGCATCCCTGGGATAAACCCCACTTGATTGGGGTGCACTATCTTCTTAATATGTTTTTGTAAGCGATTTGCCAGAATTTTGTTGAGGATTTTAGCATCTATATTCATCAGAGGTATTGGCTTAAAGTTTTCTTTTCTAGAAGTGTCTTTGTCTGGTTTTGGTATCAGAGTGATGCTAGCTTCATAGAATGAATTTGGAAGGGTTCCCTCTTTTTCTATTTCATTAAATACTTTCAGGAGTATTGGTATAAGTTCTTCTTTGAAGGTCTTGTAGAACTCAGCTGAGAATCCATCTGGTCCCGGGCTTTTCTTGGTTCGTAGGCTTTTGATGGCTTCTTCTATTTCATTGCTTGAAATTGATGTGTTTCAATTGTGTATGTCTTCCTGGCTCAGTTTGGGAGGATCATATGTCTCTAGGAATTTGTCGATGTCTTCAAGATTTTCTATTTTATTGGAGTACAGGTTTTCAAAGTAGCTTCTAATTATGTTCTGAATTTCAATGGTGTCTGTTGTGATATTTCCTTTTTCATCACAAATTTTAGTAACTTGAGTTTTCTCTCTCCTTCTCTTTGTTAGTGTGGCTAAGGGTTTATCTATTTTGTTTACTTTTTCAAAGAACCAACTTTTTGTTTTGTCAATTTTTTGAATTGTTTCTTTTGTTTCAATTTCATTGATTTCAGCTCTGATTTTGATTATTTCCTGTCTTCTACTACTTTTGGTGATGAACTGTTCCTCTTTTTCTAGGGCTTTGAGATGTAAGGTTAGGTCG